>OY748290.1:15266619-15680044 GCA_963556515.1 Nudaria mundana
TCTCGGGTCGAATCCAATATTTGTGTGATCCATAAATGTTTGATTCGGAGTTTGAGTGTTTTCTATGTATATTATGTATGTATTTAGAAATATATAAGTATGTTTATCAGTTGTCTAGATCCCATAGCATAGGCTTATAGCTTAGTTTGGGCTGTGGTTTGGGCTAGATGACGTAGTGTGTACAACAATATTTATTATTTATTTATTTATATAAAATCAATCGATCATGCATGTAACTTACAATAAAATATTAAGTATAGAAATTTTCCTAATCGGCCTTTTACCACAGAATAGGGAATACGTACATTCTTTTACATAGAAACAACTATAATTCGCACATCCCGTAAAGATGTTGTCAGTATTTAGGAACAATATACGTATCTTATTCAATTTACGCGCACCCTGAAAATTGAAATCACATTTTGTTCCAACAGATACCGCATTTTGCTGGCTAGAAGATCAACTTATTTAGAATTCTTTACACTCTCTCTTTATTCGAGTACGATATTGAATTAGATATATATTGACATCTCATATGGAAACTCGATTTATAAGCAAATTTTGTAGGTTCATGAAAAGTAAAAGTGTACTTTTGTCGTACTGTTTTAGTCATTTTCATATAAAATTGTTTCTTAACTTTTAACGTGGTCACAAATTTAGCACTCCTCATTAGAATAGAATACTTAGGTTAAATTTCTTTTGTTGGTTATAATATTATAATAACCGATAAAGGTGTCAATTATCCAACTTTTTGTTATTAGTACGGCGTATAAATAAAGATCTATCATAACACATGGGGCACACTAAAAATTTTGCACTTCTAGCTAATCGGAACTATTTGAATTTCGAATGTTATATTTTTTTAAACGTTGCAACCTTCTTACCTTCTTAGGTCTTCAATTAACCGCTTAGTAGGCACATTATTTTCGTTGACGGCACTTGAAGGCCGCCCTTCACGAAATTCGTCATGTAAAGAAACTCGACATGTCTCAAATTCAGCAAACCATCGCCTCACGGTGCTCAAACAAGGTGCTTCTCTCCCAAAAGCATTTTGAAGACGAACGGCACAGTCTTGCGGAGAGAGAGAACTTTTTAAATCATAAAAATCATGGCTCTAAAATCTTTTCGACTTAATTCCATTTTCATTGCATACGTAGAACTTTGATGTGTGATAAAAAACAATTGACAAATGATTTCCCACCAATTGTTTTTTTTTATTACTAAGAAGGTTGCAACGTTTAAAAAAATATAACATTCGAAATTCAAATAGTTCCGATTAGCTAGAAGTGCAAAACTTTTAGTGTGCCCCATGTATGTCCGATAGTGTCAGCAGACATATATTTTGCAAGCAGTTTGGTTGGAACTCCGATATATCGAATCCAATAAATAGAATATCAATAATTATTCTGTAATCCGAACCTTAATCCCAACAGCAAGAACTTTTTAAGAAGAAATTTTTAACCGACTTAAAAAAAAGAGTTTTTCTCAATTCGACCGTAGGTATATTTTTTTTGTTATGTTTGTTCGCGGATAACTTCCATCGTTTATGACGAAGGAAACCAGGATCTGATGATCGGATCCCGGTGTAATCGAGGGGAACCTTCAAAAATTGTAAGGGCGACTAGTGCATTTGTTAATTTTTCATAAGGTATTATAAAGGACTACCATTTAATGGAGGCGAAGCCAGTCGAGGGAACTCATCAACGATTTACAGCAGTTACGTTGTGTTTGGGTTTGATTAATTTGTATTGAAGAGAACTTTACATATCCCTAGATTACTTTTTAGTTTAAGGTTGAAGTCGTTTTTTTGTTTCAAATTATTATTTTTCTATGGAATACAAAATTATAATGTAGACAAAAGACAGCCACGAACATTTTCAATACTACCTAGTGCAATAAAATTAATTTGTTGAACAAACGGTCCATACGTTTTACGGGCTTTGACAGGAATGCGCTTGACAATTATAATAATATACAAAAGGCTATTACAACAGTTAACGTCTTGTAGGTACCTATAACAACAGAGAAGGTTCATTACTTTCATACCTATGTCACAACAAGAAATTCTCTGTCGCGTTAGTTCTGTGGCTATAATTCACCTCAAATGATATGGAAATCATCCTAATTGTAATTGACTTCTAGGAAGCATTTACTAAACGTGTTCACAGAAATGTAGGTACTATATTCATTGCTTGTGATTGCTTCTTAGAACTCTAATAAAATTCCATATGACATTAGACGTGAAACATTATATTTATTTAAAAAACGACTAAAATCATTGCTTCTTAATGAATTTTGTTATTGTATTAATGACTTTCTGACGACAAATTTTAGCTAGGACTTGTGATTAACAGTAGTTATAAAAACCTAATAATAATGTATTTGATGCTTTATAATAATATGTACCTACTTGACATTCAACGCTATACCTATATTTAATGTACTTGATTGGAAATCTATACACCGGACCAGAGGTGTCTGCTGTACAAGACGCAGATTAGACCCTGCGTCGAATAGGTACTGCTCTCACCTCTGGGACGGCTCCGCGAAGTATCTGCTCGACGCTCTCGACGCTATGCAGCGACGGGCTATCCGTATTATAGATTGTCCGGAGGTAACGGGCCTTGAGCTGCTAGTTCAGCGCCGAACAATAGCTTCCTTGGCCGCATTCTACCGTATTTACCACGGCGAGTGTTCTGAAGAGCTCTTCAATCTGATCCCACCCTCTTCCTTCCGATCCCGAACAACGCGTGCCGGGTAGAGATGCCACTCCCACACAGTGGATAGCATGTTCGCGAGAACCGAGCGTTTTAAGCGTTCGTTTCTCTGCCGAACGATAGTGGCCTGGAACCACAGATTAATAAATAGTTACTACGTAACAGATACATCACTCCCATACAAAAGCGAAAATACCTACAAAATTTTAATAATAATACCTGCTGCACAGAACGAGAAGAATTGTACCTTAAACACGCGTACATAGAGTCGGGACTGTGTTCCCCGCCGTGCTAGTGACGCTATCGTAAGAATGCGCTAGGGTTGTACCTATGATGATTATTGTAATAAAACGAATGTTACGAATCAACCATTTTTTTTATTAGTCAATCAAATATGTTATAGTTTTATATAATGATTTATATTTTTTATTGATCAATAAATAAAAACGGCAAAGAAATCGCGTTTGTTGTATGGGTTGTACCCTAAAATATTTATTTTATTCTGGTTTTTAGTATTTTTTGTTATAGCAGCAACATAAATACATTATTTACTATGTCACGGTTCAAGGTATACTAATTATCACGGTTCATGAAACACAGCCTGGTGACAGACGGACGGACGGACAGACAGACAGACAGACAGACGGACAGTGAAATCTTAGTAATAGGGTTCTGTATTTCCCGTTAGGGTACGGAGCCTTAAAAAGAAAATAAAAAAAAAGATATTGAGATTTCTAATATTTTTTTTTCTAAACTGAATTGTTTGCGCGAGTGATCCAAAGTGGTAAAATGTGTCCCCCCACCTCTAACTTCTAAAATAAGAGAATGATAAAACAAAAAAATATATATATTATGTATGTTGTACATTACCATGCAAACTTCTACCGAAAATTGGTTTGAACGAGATCTAGTAAGTAGTTTTTAATACGCCATAAATCATAAAAATTAAAATATTATGTTACTTGCTGCTACGGAACTCTTCATGGGCGAGTCCGACTCGCATTTAGCTTTTTTTGTTAGCCAAACATAACGTAATTCCGGTGCACGAAAAACAAAAAGAAATGTAAGTAAATGAAACCCAAGTTAAAAATGCATTTTGTTATTATTAAAATAGGGATTACCATTTGCATACCTACTATAATCCGCACAATAATTACGTGCAGTGCGGTGCGATACGAGCGCTCAGGCGGGCGTTCGGCAGCCCTCTGCCAGTTTGTACTCTCGAAGGTACGCCGAGCGGTAGGTATATAGCGCGCGGCCTTGAGCGAGTGACGGAGGCCTGCTGGAACGCCCTGCCTGTGCACGTGTTTCCTCCTACATATAATCCTGGGTTCTTTAAACGGAGCGTGAAGAGGCACATCAGTAGGTCGTCAAGTTAAGGCCCACTCTCTATAGTAGTGTGCTGTGAGAGTGACCCACAATCGCTAGTCACGACTTACCACCAGGCGGGCGGCATCAATTTGGCGAACAAATAAAAAAAAACTCTTAATACTAAAGAATAATATTCATTTTATGACATTTAAATAGATAATTTTTAATGAATATTTTTTTGACATTTTGTTTAATGGTTTGAATTTATATTTTTTTCATGATTAACATCATTTGATGGATTTTTTTTGACATATCTACATTATTTCTACAATATTTGTACACCGTACCTGGTGGACATAGAGAGGATGTAGAGAAATGAAAAAGTGAGAAGCGAACGGCTAGCATGGTATGGACAGGTTATGAGAAAAGAGGAAAGTAACGTGGTAAGAAAGGTGCAAAGTATGAATGTAGACGGCTTGATAACTCGAGGTAGGCCCAAGAAACGATGGATGGAATGCGTGAGAGAGGATATGACCAGGAAAGGAGTGACTGAGGAGATGACGTGTGTCAGGGATGTATGGAGATGAAAACATGTTGCGCCGACCCCAAATAATTGGGATAAGGGCAGGCAGATGATGATGATGACCTGGTGGACATAGAGAACCACGCAATCAATGTAAAACCCTTTTTTTTAAACCTGACTTTGTTTTATAATATGTAGTGATGAACGACTTGAATCTTATTTATTTGTTGTAGGTATTAAGTAAAGTACTACATACTTAAGTATATTGCTCAATAACGTAGGTAACTGGTAATAATTATAACTAGTTATCCCGACGAACTTTGTATCGCCCCAAATATTTTATTTTTTTATTTTATCTTTTATGCAAATGTATGTGAATTGAAAAACGCGACGGACGGACAGTCAGACAGACAAATTGTATTAAATATATAGATTGTTTATCGTGTAAATGTTTATTTCATAATGTTAATAATATGTAAATATGTGGGGGAGGATCCTAGCAGGGTTCCGCGTGTAGAAATACAATGAGACACTTTATTTATTATAATATTTGTTTACAATCGTACTGTCTAAAGTGAGTTCTTTTGAGCAACTGACATAACATGCAAATTTTCTTAATGACATGATATAAATTAGAATATCATTCAAATAGCTGCTGCCAGTATATCATACTAATATTATGAGTACATAAGGTTTTATGCATTAATAAAACATTAAATACATAATCTCAATACGCCCCCTTAATTCATATTAAAATAAAAGGCATAAAACAAAACACATACAAATTGAAATTATATCAAAGAACAACCTTAACAAAATAAACAATTAACTAAGTAACAATGCCTCGACCACTCATGCACTCGTAGTGCTTAGTTCTTGGCAAAGCCTTCGTTAATATATCCGCGAGCATCGAGTCTGTAGGTAAGTACTTCAACTCAATACTCTTATTGTTCTTTAATACAGTTCTGATAAAGTGATACCTGATATCTATATGTTTACTCCGAGAATGGTACATTGGATCACCAGCAAGACACAGCACTCCCTGATTCTTCCATTCTTCCTGAACTTCCATTGGGGTACACACCGCGCTACATTTATTCATATTAAATTTATTCAAAATATCATTAATATATTTTTGTTGAGACAATTTAATGCCACTGTCAATTCTGTCAATTTCAATTCCGAGAATTTATTTTGCAACTCCTATAATCTTTCAACTCAAATTCAGTGGCCCGCTCTCTTTTAAAGCTGCTACACACAGTGCCGGCGGCAGCGCTGCCGGGTTTATGCCGAGCGGCACTGCCGCTGGCAATACAAGCCGCCGGCTTAGGCCGCGCATAGCCGCCAAGCATCATTCCGGTAGTGACAGTCATGTATGTACCTATGAATGACACCGGCACCCCGCCGGCACAGCCCGGCGGCATGGCCGGCGGCGCAGCCGCCGGCACTATGTGTAGAAATGTATGTAAAATTTTCGATACAACCTCTTTTTTGCGATGCGACCAATATATCGTCGACATAGACTAGAACAAAGAGTTTCGTATCGTGGTCAATATCTTTAATATAAAGATATGGCTCATTTAATGATTGAATCAATCCCATTCGTTTCAGTTGTTCATCCAGTCTGATGTTCCACTGCCGACCAGCCCGTATAGCGACCTCTTTAGTAGGCTTAGTAGTAGGCATGTTCATAATCTTGATGATGGACATGCACATGATACGATGGGCCAGCGACGACTTCCGGTTCAGATATATATATTGGTTGAAGACGATCATTTGAGGGTATTATTTCACATTCCTCTTGATTTCTGTTTTCTTCGTCGTGTTCAGGAATATGTTCCCTGCATTCGTCTGCACGATCAGGAATAACATGGCTGGAATTTTGTTCTGTTTGTTTGGGATGAAACTCGACGTCAATCGTCAACGGTTGTTTCTGAAATTAGTATTCAAAAAGATCCATCTTCATATTTCCATCTTCATATTTCCTTCTTCATTTTCTTGACTTATGTTTTCATGGAACTTCACATCTCGTGACACGATACATTTTCTTTCCAACGGCATCCATATTTTGTATCCTTTACGATTGCTAGGATAGCCTACGAAGATACCTTCTTTACTGCGGGGATCAAACTTGTCTTTTCCTACTGTTTTGTCCAAAACGTGAACTTTAGATCCAAATTGGTGTAAGTAATTTAAGCTTACCGATCGTTCACTCCATTGCTCAAAAGGTATTTCACCGTTGAGACTTTTTGTTGGACAACTATTTCTGAGGTGACATGCTGTCAATACTGCATCACCCCAGAAACCAGGAGAAAGTCCTGACGAGATCATCATGCATCTTGCCATCTCCACCAGCGTCCTATTCATTCTTTCAGCTACTCCATTTTGTTTCGGTGTGCCAGGAATGGTCAATCTTCTTGCTATCCCCTCGTTTTTCAAATACTCGTCGAAATCTCCGTTCAAATACTCTCCTCCGTTGTCACTTTGCAGATATTTAATCTTCCGTCCCGTAAGATTTTCGACCTGATTCTTGTATGCCTATTTTAAAAGTTGTAAAGACTTCACTTTTCTTTTTCAACAAATATACCTCACACCATCTCGTGTGATCGTCGATAAACGTGACGAAATATTTCGCTCCATATATTGCCGTATGCTTTATTGGCCCGACCACGTCAGAGTAAATTATTTTTAAAGTTTCCTCAGACGGTCCATTTGTTCTATAAAATGGCAGCATACTCATTTTTCCACATGCACATATATCACAATCATATAATTCAGTCACATCTGACATGCCCACATTCATGCCAGATTTTTTCAAAAGTGTAATGTGATCTTTCGCATTTAAATGTCCGAACCGTTTATGCCACAAACATACATCAACCTTTCTTTCTGAAATCGCTGACACGGTACCACACTGTTCCTCTAAGTAATATAAATTACCTTTACGATTTGCGATCAGTTTAATATTATCATAGCTATCTTGTACACTAGCTATGTCACCCTTAAACGTGACACTAAATCCTTGATCCATAATTCTTGCTACTGAAATCAGGTTACACCGCAAATCCGAAACAAACAAAGTGCTGGGCAATTGAACCACAATTTGAGAACCATTATTACATGTAAATAATCTCACCGTACCCTTACCTTGTACATTTGTGCTCGTCTTCGTCGCTAAATTTAGCTTACCCGACAAAGGTAACAATGTGTTTCCACATTTACTTGCATCGTTGCACAAATGTGATGTACACCCACTGTCGATGATCCAACGCCCATTTTCGTTGTAAACAGCTCTATCATCTGAAATATAGTTAAATGTAACTAAATTGGTATTGACAGTTGCTATATCAACACTATTATCATTTGATGCACACTTTGCACTACCAACATATTGTTCCTTGTTCTTCTTTACACATTCAGAGGATTTATGACCGAATTGGTGACATTTAAAACATTTGAATCTAAATTTTGAATTTCCTTGCTCTGTACCACTCTTTGACTTAAAATATTTATTTCCTTTTATAAGAAGTGCCCTATCTACACTTTCTTTCCGGACTCTGGAATGTCCTTCCTCCAATATCTTAATCTTGAGCGTCTCCGAATCTGGCAACGTTCTCTAGACTCTATAGCACATCTAAAGTTATCGAAACTAGACGGTAAACTGTACAGCAGCATAATTGAAATCAGATCGTCATGCATTTCGATGTCCAAGTCTGCTAGTTGGCTCCTCACATCGAAGAATTGTAAAACGTGTTCTCTTATGTCACCGCCTTCCTCTAATTTATGTAGCAACAGCTGTTTTAACAATGTAGCCTTCTTCGCGGGTCCTTTAGAGGCATGAATGGCTCTCAACTTCAACCATACATCCCGCGATGTCGTACATCCTCGTAGGTGACGTAATTCGCTTGGGCTAATCGACAGAATGAGGTCTGACTTAGCTTTTGCATCCTTACTCTCCCATAGCCTCCCCTCTCCAGGCTCTGCTGGTTTTGGGATACTACCATCGACGTGTGGGTGTCCTCATCCTTCCTAACTATTTCCAACCTCTCCCAGACACATAACTTGAACCCTTTCTCACATAAACGTAAAACTTTAAAGGTGTTATATATATATATATATATATATATATGTGTGAGAAAGGGTTCAAGTTATGTGTCTGGGAGAGGTTGGAAATAGTTAGGAGGGATGAGGACACCTTACTCAACGAACAAACAGATTTTCATACATCTCCTTTACTTAATTTGTTTGTGAACAGACAGACACAGTAGTTGTTTGTTGGTTTGTGTCAGTCACTTGGTATTTTCTATGTAATTAAAGAGTAATGTCTTATATTGTTGAATACCTAGTTTTGAATTTCGTTATCATAACTTGTAGTTTCTACCCACGTTAGTTATTGCGACAAATCCTACATCGCGCTAGCGATATTTACACATTCATACTTAAAAACAAATACGATCTGGCTTCATATTTTGCTGTTCTCTCTGAGACAGTCTTGATAGTGCCTCGTTAAGAGGTGAAACAATTGTCGACGTTTTAATGTCCTTTAAATATGCGAAGATAATGCTATTATAATTTCAAAAGTTTTAACATCTTACTTACCATTACTTTGTCATGGATTTTCGCCAGGTAACACCTGTTTCCATCCAATAGTTGAGAATGACACAATTCTTAAAAAGACAACATTCAGTAAAAAGTTTTCTTATTCAAAAAATAAAAATTGGTACCTACCAGATTTTTGTGTATTAATTTCTGACTATAAACCATCATCAATAAAAAAAAACCACACTGAAGGTTACCTTGAACCACAAGACCATTTATCCTGAAAATTCTGAATGTGATAATGTTCTTGTTGAATCTGTAGGAGAAAGGGAATCCGTTATACAGATGCCCCCTATTTATCAAGTTGTGTTCCCAGCTGGCGTATCCACTGAAATTAGTTTAACGTCACACGCTTAGATACAGCAAAATTCTTGTTTTTAAACAAATGTACGAGTAATTAGCATGTTATGATATGAAGCAAATATTCAATGTTGTCGGTAGTGGTCGTCGTAGATCAGTTGGTCAGAGCACTCCCCTGTTAGGGAAAGGACGTGGGTTCGAGTCCCGGCGATGACATCAGTTTTTGTGATCTATTTATAATTTATTTCTTAATATTTTAAGAATAGTTTAAGCAAACTCATTGCTTTAAGATACAAAAATGTAAAGGTACTTAGCTACCTACATATAATTTTACAATACAATACTTATTTTAAATAATATGCTATAGTTTCGCTGAATAATAATTTTTAACCGATCAATACTTACATCAATTAAAGATATGCCTATCGGTAAAATCTATACCTGAATGTATTAAGAGTGCCTTGTTGGTTTGGTCTTCTTAAACGAATTATTTATTCAATTGTAAACTTTTATCTACGTAAATAAATACCTTCCAAAAATTGCCTATCAGTAAAACAACAGAGTTATGAAATTTCCCATGGGAGCATCTTCAACTTTTCTGCTATGCATATTGGTTTTGTTTGTCTGTACAACAAATTTATTGCAAATAATAAAGAAATAGGGTCAAATGTAAGGTTTCTAAAGGCGGTGTGCCCGTCTCTGATTCCGACGAGCGCGGAGGAGCACGTTCTTTAGGGCATGGCTTCGTCTCAGACAGCCGAGGTGGTTAGCAGCATGCTGCAGCAGCTTGCAGCCATAGTATAACTAAACGTTTTAAACTTCAAATTTCACTATGCTGCAGCGAAGATGACGTACCCGAAGTCCGGTAGAGTGAGCTAGGTGCGGCAGTACTCCCTTGTCCCTTGAAGAACTCGGGCCTCCACTGATGGAATTCTTCAGCGCATACCTCGAAAAGGGCCAGTTTCCCAAGGTGTGGAGGACGGGAAAACTGGCCCTGATCCGGAAAGCGTGGCAGCCGGTGGACTCGCTGTGCGGTTACCGGCTGATCGTGTTGCTTGACAAGGTGTGTAAACTCCATTATTGCTGAACGCCTCGTCGAGCATCTCACAAACGTAGGGCCAAACCTGGCGGAAAACCAATATGGTTTCCGAAGGGGATGTTCCACCGTGCGGGCATCGCCAACGCTTTTAACACCTTGCCCTGAAGCTATGTTTGAGAGGCTTCCGTGTATCACGGAATCCTTCACTACCTACGTCGTATTGTTGGGGCATATTTGTCTTTCGAGGGGTTTCACTATCGATATATATTTGTTTTAAAGTAATGAGTTTGCTTAAACTATTCTTAAAATATTAAGAAAGAAATTATAAATAGATCACATAAACTGATGTCATCGGCGGGACTCGAACCCACGGCCTTTCCCTAACAGGGGGAGTGCTCAGACCAACTGAGCTACGATGACCACTACCAACAACATCGAATTTTTGCTTCATATCATACTCATAATTTCTACATCGCGCTATTAAGGTTAGCGTTGGATCCACCTACCGCAGTTCTACCGAACTAACGGTACCAGTGTATCATGTTACAACGATATTTAAACACTGAATTTTTAAATGAATCCTTACCAAATCCATTTATATTTGTATTTAAAGCAATGAGTTTGCTTAAACTATTAAGAAATAAATTATAAATAGATCACAAATATATATTAATAGCGCGATGTAGAAATTTTTGAGTGCAAAGGGGCTCTACCAACATCTATAGGGCCCCAGCGACCTCACCTGCTAGTGGCGCACCTGCTGATAAACGGACGAGGCTCGTTAATTTACGGTACCTATGGAGTGGCTTCGGCCCCTACGTGGGTACCAGGTGGTACAACAGTGTTGGTCCGGGGGGGTACCACCGTGCAGCTGTGCTAAAGCCCCCCAAGTAACCCAGCCCAGGCTGGGTTGCGTTAGGGGTTCAGCAGCTGCACCGCCGAGCCCGGGGCGATGTATGGTGCAGCAGGCATGGGACCAGTGGGGGCGAAACGGAGTCTAGTGTGGGTGGTGTGGGTCGATTCGCCGGCCAGGGAGACCCTTAGCAACGGCGTTGCCGCGGCCGCCCGCAACACAGTCATGGGGCCCGCCTGGGGCCAACCACCCCAGGAGGCTGCCCCACATGTTGCGCATAATCCTGATGTGGGATCGCCGCTCCGGGTGGTAACCGGTGTGGGGTAGCGGCGGCCTTGCATCAGGGGGGTTTGGGAGCCCTTCCGTCCGGCGAGTCGGCTCCGACCTAACCACACGGTTCTAGACAAAGCTAGCCCCTGCGCTTTGTCACTTACTGCTGCACCAAATGTCGCCCTGTCTTCACGCTTCTTCTTCAAAATCTACAATGGCAGTGCAACAAAAAAGAAATAAACGTTACACAGCGGCCCTAGGAAACCCCACAACTTCACATTTCGAGGTGGAGTTCACTAACATCCGTGGACTCCATGCGAACCTCGATACCGTCCACCACCACCTTGAGACGGCACGGCCCGCTGTGATGTTCCTCACGGAGACACAAATACGCCGCCCTGACGACACGTCTTACCTGTGTTACCCCGGCTATGTCATCGAGGAACAATTTCGAGACAAAGCCGGGGTGTGCGTGTTCGTCAGGGCGGATGTTTGCTGCCGCCGGTTGCGCTGCCTAGAGAACCCCTCCAATTCCGTCCTTTGGCTGCACGTAGACCATGGCTCTATGAGCCAGATCTACGTGTGCGTCTACCGATCCCACACAGGGGATTCTGAGACAACAAAGCTCTTCCAGTACCTCAGCGAGACGGCTGATGAAGCGCAGGTGCGGTTCCCGAACGCTGACCTAGTGTTTCTGGGGGACTTCAATGGCCATCACATTGAATGGCTGGGGTCCCTCAAGACTGATCATGCGGGTAGAGTCGCCCATGCGTTCGCTCTCTCCCACGGTCTGACCCAGATGGTATGCGGGATCACCCGGATACCAGACAGGTCAGATCACGCGCCCGCTCTGCTGGATCTACTGCTGACGAGTCGCCCAGCCCAGTACAGTGTTTCGGTAGGAGCCCCACTGGGTAGTTCCGACCACTGTGTTGTTCACGCTGGCATGAAGGTGTCACCTCCTGCACGTCCTGTGCAAACGTCTAGACGACTATGGCACTACTCGTCAGCGGATTGGGACGGTCTACGCGATTATTTTGCGTCCGTCCCCTGGAGCCAGCGCTGCTTTGTAGGAAAGGCTCTTTCGGATAGTGCTTCTGCTATTGCTGGCGAGATCAGTTTAGGGATGGATTATTACATCCCTTTCTCTGATGTCGCCAGTATCCGCAGAGCCCGTCCCTGGTTCGGGCGAGATTGTGCCAAAGCTGTTCGACAAAAACAGTCGGCATATCGCGCCTGGATCAGGGCCCGGGCTGTGCGCGACCCAAACGTGGGCCACCTCAAAGCAGCGTACAACCGGGCCACAAAGTCGAGTAAGAGGGCCTTTAAGAGAGCGGATGCCCAGCGCGTCGCGCGGCTTGGTCAGGAGCTCACTTCCCATCCCACGGGCAGCCGTGGATTCTGGCAACTGGCCAAAGCCGTGCAATCTAACTTTTGTCAGCCCTCGCTGCCACCGCTGCGTTACCCAGATGGAACACTGGCTCACAAAGCCCAAGAGAAAGCGGATATGCTCGCAGACCTCTTTGCGGCTAATTCCCGGGTCGACGACCGTGGCCTGCAGCCCCCGCCATCGCCAACTGTGGCCACACAATGCCTGATATTGTTATCAGGCAATGTGATGTACGGGCAGTGCTGCGGTCACTCGACACGCGGAAAGCCAGTGGCCCTGACGGCATTCCGGGGGTGGTGCTACGAAAATGTGCAGCTGAGTTGTCTCCAGTATTAACGCGTCTGTACCGCCTGTCATACTCTTCAGGGCTCGTGCCGGAGGTCTGGAAGGAGGCGAACGTACAACCGATCCCCAAGAAAGGGGATCGGTCCGATCCAGGCAACTATCGACCCATAGCTGTCACCTCAGTCATTTGCAAGGTGCTTGAGCTCCTTATAAATAAGCAGCTCCTGCAATTCCTAGAGGATCACTCGCTAATTAATGATCGACAATACGGCTTCAGGCCAAAGCGATCAACGGGTGATCTTCTGGCATTCGTAACGCATGTCTGGGGTGGGGCTATGGAAAGGCACGGCGAGTCCTTGGCTATTAGCCTGGACATCGCCAAAGCCTTCGATAGGGTCTGGCATGCTTCGCTCCTTTCCAAGCTTCCGGCATATGGTCTACCTCCTCAACTGTGCAGCTGGATTGCCAGCTTTTTAAACGAGCGCCGAGTGCGGGTCCTCTGCGATGGCCAGGCTTCTCGCTTCTTGCAAGTGAATGCCGGGGTACCGCAGGGGTCCGTACTATCACCAACTCTCTTTCTTCTGCATATCAATGATATGCTATCCCTCGGGAACATTCATTGCTATGCAGATGACAGCACACTGCACGGGAGTTACTCGGTTCGTCCGACGGCGGGGCGATCTGAGATTGAGGAGGAGAGACGACGACTCGTGGCTGATCTCGACCGTAACCTCGACAGTATCTCTCAATGGGGTACCGAGAACCTGGTCGAGTTCAATGCCCGCAAAACACAGGCGTGTGCATTTACTGCGAAGAAATCCCCTTTCCTTCCCCTACCCTCTCTTCAGAATGCATTATTACCAATGAAGGACAACCTTGATATCCTTGGCATAGACGTTCGTCGAGAGCTCAATAATAAAAACTACATCGAAAGATGTATAGGGCTAGCTTCGCGGAAACTAGGAATACTGAATAAGGTAAAGAGATTCTTTACACCGGACCAGAGGTGTCTGCTGTACAAGACGCAGATTAGACCCTGCGTCGAATACTGCTCTCACCTCTGGGACGGCTCCGCGAAGTATCTGCTGGACGCTCTCGACGCTATGCAGCGACGGGCTATCCGTATTATTGGTTGTCCGGAGGTAACGGGAAGCCTTGAGCCGCTAGCTCAGCGCCGAACAATAGCTTCCTTGGCCGCATTCTACCGTATTTACCACGGCGAGTGTTCTGAAGAGCTCTTCAATCTGATCCCGAACGACTCGTGCCGGGCAGAGATGCCACCCCCACACAGTGGATAGCATGTTCGCGAGAACCGAACGTTTTAAACGTTCGTTTCTCTGCCGAACGATAGTGGCCTGGAACGCCCTGCCTGTGCACGTGTTTCCTCCCACATATAATCCTGGGTTCTTTAAGCGGAGCGTGAAGAGGCACATCAGTAGGTCGTCAAGTTGAGGGCCACTCTCAATAGTAATGTGTGCTGTGAGAGTGGCCCACAATCGCTAGACGTCGTCACGACTTACCACCAGGCGGGCGGCGTCAATTTGGCGAACAAAATATAAATAAAAAAAAAATTATAAGTACCTATGATATGAAATAAAAATTCGATGTTGTCGGTACTTAGTGGTAATCGTAGCTCAGTTGGTCAGAGCACTCCCCCTGTTAGGGAAAGGCCGTGGGTTTCGAGTCCCGCCGATGACATCAGTTTTTGTGATCTATTTATAATGTCTTTCTTAATATTTCACTATCGATGTCTCACATTTTTCATGGCCAATTTTTCCAGCCCCTATTATTCTAAAAACATGTGTGTCTAATTTACCTTATTCAACTTACTATGACAACTGGCTAACATGTAAGTAATAGGTAGGTACTAACATAGAAATCAAAAGCAATAAAAATGTGTCTAAGTCGCATGACAGGTGATCACGTTCATGACTCATAATGTATATTAAAATCGGCGGGTTTACGTATTGGCTGGCATGCGGACGTGCAGCCGTTGTGTTTGTAAACAAATTGAAACATGACCACGACACGTACTTTAACAACATTATGAGTTTGTATAATTACTCTCTTATGCTGTATACTGTCTTGAGAATGCCTCGTTTTATTGTCTTTTTTTGCGAAATAATGCTATTAAATTTTGAAAAGTTTTAACATCTTACTTACCATTACTTTGTCATGGATTTTCGCCAGGTAACGCCTGTTTCTATCCAATATTTGAGTACAGTGATATATTTTTTACGGAATGAATGTGACGATATTATTGATGCATTGATCGTGTCAAAAAATACCGAAAATGTATCTGTATACCTATAATATCATGTGGACCGATTTTCCTTCATGTTGAAACATCAACAATCCAACCGAATAGCATATCGATCGTTATGTGTATAACACACCCTTATTAACAAACCAAAGTGTTGAGAATAATCGTACCTACTGATAACGTGTGTACAAATATTTACACACACTTCAATTTATATTGTGATGATTCTACTAACAACGTTCCACCACAAACTTTTTATCAATATTTGTAGGTGAAGCGTAAATGATAAGTTCCTACATACTGCATACCTACATATTTACTACATATAATTGTTATATTACTTATTACAGTTAGGATTTTTCTTAGAATGCTCTCAACCCTCAACATCTCTCATAAGACGATGATAGTGTCGGTGTGATTTGATGTTTTTTTTTTGCCTCAGTAGGCAAAAAAAAACATCAAATCACTGTTTCATCACTTTGCAACTAGGTAATATCAAACAGGTATCTACCCTACTCGTTTGGTGATTGTCTTCGTGATCCCATTTATATTAATTTTCAACCGACTTCCAAAAAAGGAGGAGGTTCTCAAATAGAATGATATGAAAGTACGTATTTTTTAAGTTTGTTAGTTACATCATATCTCTGGACTGGGCGAACCGATTTTGATTTTGATTTTTTTAATTGAAAGCTACTACTTCCCATGTGGTCCCATTTCAATTTGGTCCCATTCCGACAAATACTTAGTCCCATTTCGGTAATTTGAATTCGGTTGTTGTGTCAATTTTTGACGTGTATTAATTTAATGTTTGAAATACCTACATCAAATGTATACGAATAATAACAATAAAACAGGCTATAAACTGTGACATGATGTGAATATAAACGATGTCTTAAATTTAATACATCGTAGGTCATTTATCTAATTTATCCTGTTTTGGTTTGTTTGGTGTCATAATTGTGAGATCTTTTAGTAATATTAAGTAAGTAGGTATCATAAGTAATCTTTACTATAATACAACAGTAAGTACAAACAGTGTATCTGATTCAATTAGCAATAAATAATTTATTGTTAATTTAATGTGCAGACCACTTTTGTATAGTTAGTGTAGGTGATTTAAAATCTGCTTGTAACCAGAGACGCCTGGCAACGGACGTTAGAGCGGCCGCGGCCTTGGGCACCGGAGCTAAAAAAAAAAAAGTTGATTTAAAAAGATTAGCATGTATACCTACATACAAAAGATAATTTACATAATAAATCACAAACAGACGAAGCTCTCATTTCAGGACAACATAAATATTATACAATAAGTTTCATTTCATTAAATCCGATGGCAGGTAAAATGTTATTGCCTTTATAAGCTACTAGCCTATCGCCGCAGCTCCGCCCGCGTGATTTAGTTTACTCGTTCCCGCTTCCCGTGGGAACACATTACCGGGATAAAAAGCCTATGTTACTCAGGGTAAATGTAGCTTTCCAATGGTGAAAGAATTTTTTAAATCGGCACAGTAGTTTTTGAGTTTATTCAATACAAACATATAAATCTTTCCTCTTTATAATAGTCGTATAGACTAGCGGACGCCCGCAGCTTTGACTGACCAAATAACTCAGAAACGTTCCTCAAGAACCATTCTATCCATTGGTGAACACTTCATCATGCGTAGTTTTAAAGATCTAAGCATACATCGGGAACGGAAGCCTCTTTGTTTTATACGAGTACTATGTTATGATTCGACGCGGACGGCCGTTGTCATCAGCTAGTAAACTATAAATAACACTATAATCTGCTAGCCTGCTGCTATGAAAGTAAACTGTCTTAATTTATACTAAATAAAAAACTAAATTAAAAACATTGTAAAAATATTGGGCCACGCGATGGGGCGCCATCATGGCGGCAGCATTGCCGCGCTGTATGGCGATACTTATCCCCTGTGCGAGAAAGCCCGTAAGTCTCCCATATAATATACTAGTGGTCGCCCGCGACTTCGTCCGCGTGATAATTTGATTTTTTTCCCGTTCCCGTAGTATCGCGCACTCGGTTTGTCATCGTCGCATCCTACTTACTTGACACTTATCGTCATATTTTGAATAATTCACACAATATCTTTATAAATTGTAGCCTATGTGTTATTCTGATGTATAAGCTATATAATTGTAAAGTTTAATTAAAATCCATTCTGTAGTTTTTACGTGAAAGAGTAACAAACATCCATCCATACATACTCACAAACTTTCGCGTTTATAATATTAGTAGGACGTATGGTACACGTATGATAGATTGATATGGTGTTATATCAAAGTTATTACAAATTGATGCCTTGTACTTAATTTTCTTTTCACGGTTCCCACTGACTCCCATTCAATGTGACTTTATAGAAATTTCAATTATAAGTCTACTCATAATACTGGTATAGATTAAAGGATTTCATTACTCATCGCCATAACGTGATTTAGATACACTTTAGTCAGCTCATTTAAGTCAATGACCTTCATTATCATAAACCGCTATAAAAATACACTAAAATTTTAGTAACTTATACTTACATTTTGAATGCAAATCAATTTTAATGCACTATCTTTTAAGTGGTGTTTCGTGTCGGAATAACTTTTATAAATTGTGTACATTAAAGATTATTTAATTTGAATTTCGCATGAATAAAAAAATATGTCGTCGATATTAAATTGTTTGCAGTCGACGTCAAAGACTTATCAGAAGAAAAATCAAAGCAATTTTACTTTGATATCAGTGAACATACTATACAAATAATGCAAACGAATTTCTTTTCAGAAGTTCAAGGTCGGTAAAAGAAGAACTTTGCTAGTTTAATTACGGCGTTCGCATTCGCGTCTGAGAGAAAAAATGTCATATCTGCGCTTGACATGACTTTGTTTATTTGAAAGGCCCAAGTTGTTGGAGAGACCTATATTTTAAAATATTTAATAACACTAAAGAATTTTTTTTTTGTTAGCATTTATTTCACTCAAATATTTAATTATTTTAACACACATTTAGTGCACCGTTATATCAACTGATGAGGGCTATAAGTAGGTACGTACAAAATTCCAACAAAGTTCTCGCAAAAAGTGAATGTAATGCCTTAGCTTAACACTTCGATGAAACAAAGGTTTATAATATAATGTAGGTACGCATATTATCTGAAATAAATTATTTACGACAAAGAAACTCATTAAAATCGTCCTACTTTTTTGGTGGTTATATGACAGCCGCTATTCAGAAAAAGTGATATTAGCTCCACAGCCGATTAGTACGACGACAGTGAAATCTCAAAGTACGGTCGGAAGAAAAGTAAAATATATTGTTAGGGTGCAAATATATGGGCCCATAAACATCATTGCCTAACTGGCCTAACTCGGTACATGATTTAAGTGCCTATAAACCATGAACTAAAATGTACGTTTGCAAACATAATGATTTTTGTATTTTAAAACTGGTTCTGTTTGCTAATAATACAGTAATAAGTATTAGGTAGCGAGAGACATATTGTTTGTGCAAACTAATTTAATGTTGTCATCTTAACGAGTTTCACTGTATACCTAACGATGCTGATTCCACAAAATCCCAAATAAACAGTACTTAATATTGTAATATCCATGCATAAGCGTAGTAGCAGATATTGATAATTAAAATAACTTTAGTATACTTAAGTTCTCTGTATCTGTAACGTACTTATACGTTTCCGGAGTACCTATTGGGGTTTTATGGGCTGCAAGAAATATTTGTGTAATCGGCACATGATCGGCAGACATTTGTAATAAAGTTGGGTGTTTTATAGGCATCATGTTTAATTATTTAGTAGGTACTTCCACTAAACAGAAAACAATACTGGTAAAATCTATGTGGTTCCAAATCGAGTTCCTGTACCTATGCATAAAATAAAATAGATAAAGTTAATACTATCAGGCGTTACTTTTCGGAAGTCCATAGTTAAATAAAATAAATCTAACTACTTTGCAATATTCCGCCACATGCAAATTACCCAACTCTCGTATTTATTCATGCACAAGTCCGCCCTCCAAACCCACTTAGGCCGAAAGAATAGAGAAATAATTTTGAAAATAGAATAAGTATGAGAGTTGTGTTATCGTGCAAAAAATAATAAAAAAACCTCGACACGTGTTTCGCCCCCAACCAGGGGCATCATCAGGAGATGTCGATGGCTCGGCGCACGGCGACCGAATGAGCTACAACTCGTTAACCGCACCTATTTATATCCTAGGTTTTTTATTTCTACCCACAACCATAATACCAAATTATTTTATGTCTACCCACCACCGTTGTTTGAATGACGTATACCTACCCGCAGCAAAGGGGAAGAGGCGAAATTAAGTTGATAATTTCAAATATTAGGGTTCAAGCGTCTATGTTTGTAGATTTCTAATTGTTCCAAAACCGAAAGCCTCAGTCCTTTGTTGCAGGTGTGCAGAACGTCATAAGTGTGAGGATTAGGTAGGGAGTTGTGCATGAATAAATACGAGAGTTGGGTAATTTGCATGTGGCGGAATATTGCAAAGTAGTTAGATTTATTTTATTTTATATAAAATAGATAGTTAATCAATTAATCAATCAATGATGGGAAAATTATAACTTGTGATACTTATGTATCAATTGTGATATTTCCAGCAAATTGGGTAGTAACTATTTCAGAACCGGCACGCGGTCTCACCTTATATTTACGAGTATGTGGGTAAGGACATAATTTAATCAATGTCTACTGACATTGATTCAATTGCTTGGCTTGCCTAGTCAATATATTTGTGGTTCAAACCGTAAGTCCTTTTTAAGAATCTAACGAACAAAAAGGTTGCTCCGTAATTCATTATTATTTGTCCCGTTATTTTCGATTGTTTTTTGAGATTGTCGATAACTAAGATACTGTAGAAAATTTCAAAAAATAGGTCTTGTGACCTCATTCACTTTGATACAATTTTGGGTGCAAAGGGGCCCTTCTTACATCTATCGGGCCCCGGCGACCTCACCTGCTAGTGGCGCACCTGCTGATTAACGGACGAGGTTCGTATATTACGGTACCCATGTGGTGGCTTTGGCCCCTACGTGGATACCAGGTGGTACAACAGTGTTGGTCCGGGGGGGTACCACCGTGCAGCTGTGCTAAAGCCCCCCAAGTAACCCAGCCCAGGCTGGGTTGCGTTAGGGGTTCAGCAGCTGCACTGCCGGGCCCGGGGCGGTGTATGGTGCGGCAGGCAGGGGTCCAGTGGGGGCGAAGCGGAGTCTAGTGTGGGTGGTGTGGGTCGATTCGCCGGCCAGGGAGACCCTTAGCAACGGCGTTGCCGCGGCCGCCCGCAACATAGTCATGGGGCCCGCCTGGGACCAACCACCCCAGTAGGCTGCCCCACATGTTGCGCATAATCCTGTTGTGGGGTCGCCGCTCCGGGTGGTAACCGGTGTGGGATAGCGGCGGCCTTGCATCAGGGGGGTTTGGGAGCCCTTCCGTCCGGCGGGTCGGCTCCGACCTAACCACACGGTTCTAGACGAAGCTAGCCTCTGCACTTTGTCACTTACTGCCGCACCAAATATCGCCCTGTCTTCACGCTTCCCCATATTTCACAATGACAGTGCAACAAGAGAATAGACGGTACACAGCGGCCCCTAGAAACCCCACCAAGTTGACTTCGTTTGAGGTGGAGTTCGCGAATATCCGCGGACTCCATGCAAACCTCGATACCGTCCACCATCACCTGGAGTCGGCACGGCCTTCTGTGATGTTCCTAACGGAGACACAGATACGCCGCCCTGACGACACGTCGTACCTCTGTTACCCGGGCTATATCATTGAGGAACAATTCCGCGATAAAGCCGGGGTGTGCGTGTTCGTTAGGGCGGATGTTTGCTGCCGCCGGTTGCGCTGTCTGGAGAACCCCTCCTACTCCGTCCTTTGGCTGCACGTGGATCATGGCTCCATGAGCCAGATCTACGTGTGCGTCTACCGCTCCCACACAGGGGACACTGGGACAACAAGGCTTTTCGAATACCTCAGCGAGATGGCTGACGATGCGCAGGTGCGGTTCCCGAACGCTGACCTGGTTTTCCTTGTGGACTTTAACGGTCATCACGTTGAGTGGCTGGGGTCCCTTAGGACCGATCATGCGGGACGAACCGCCCATGCATTCGCTCTCTCCCACGGGCTGACCCAGATGGTACGGGGGATCACCCGGATACCTGACAGGTCAGACCACACGCCCGCCTTGCTGGATCTACTGCTGACGAGTCGCCCAGCCGAGTATAGTGTGTCGGTACGCGCCCTACTGGGCACATCCGACCACTGTGTGGTGCACGCCAGTTTCCAAGTGCCACCGCCTGCTCGTGCTGAACAAATGACTCGACGACTATGGCACTACTCGTCGGCAGACTGGGACGGTCTCCGCGATTACTTTGCGTCCGTCCCGTGGAGCCAGCGCTGCTTTGTAGGGAAGGCGCCTTCGGATAGCGCTGCTGCCATTGCTGGCGAGATCAGTCTAGGGATAGAATATTATATCCCTTTCACTGATGTCGCCAGCATCCGCAAAGCTCGCCCCTGGTTCGGGCGTGAATGTGCCGAGGCTGTCCAGAAAAAACAGTCGGCATATCGCGCCTGGGTCAGGGCTCGGGCGGCACGTGACCCGAACGTGAACCGCCTCAAAGCAGCGTACAATCGGGCCACTAGGTTCAGCAAGAGGGCCTTCAAGAGAGCGGATGCCAAGCGCGTCGCGCGGCTTGGTCAGGAGCTCACATCCCATCCCACGGGTAGCCGTGGATACTGGCAACTGGCCAAAGCCGTACAGTCAATTTTTTGTCAACCCTCGCTGCCACCACTGCGTTTTCCTGATGGATCACTGGCTCACAAAGCCCAAGAGAAGGCGGACATGCTCGCAGACCTCTTTGCGGCTAATTCCCGGGTCGATGACCGTGGCCTGCAGCCCCCCGCCATCGCCAACTGTGGCCACACTATGCCTGATATTGTTATCAGGCAATGTGATGTACGGGCAGTGCTGCGGTCACTCGACACGCGGAAAGCCAGTGGCCCTGACGGCATTCCGGCGGTGGTGCTACGAAAATGTGCTGCTGAGTTGTCTCCAGTATTAACGCGTCTGTACCGCCTGTCATACTCTACAGGGCTCGTGCCGGAGGCCTGGAAGGAGGCGAACGTACAACCGATCCCCAAGAAAGGGGATCGATCCGATCCAGGCAACTATCGACCCATAGCTGTCACCTCAGTCATTTGCAAGGTGCTCGAGCTTCTTATTAATAAGCAGCTCATGCGATACCTGGAGGATCACTCGCTAATCAATGATCGGCAATATGGCTTCAGGCCAAAACGATCAACGGGTGACCTCCTGGCATTCGTCACGCATGTATGGGGTGAGGCTATGGAAAAGTTCGGCGAGTCCTTGGCTATTAGCCTGGACATCGCCAAAGCTTTCGATAGGGTCTGGCATGCTTCGCTCCTTTCCAAGCTTCCGGCATATGGTCTACCTCCTCAACTGTGCAGCTGGATTGCCAGTTTTTTAAACGAGCGCCGAGTGCGGGTCCTCTGCGATGGCCAGGCTTCTCGCTTTTTGCAAGTGAATGCCGGGGTACCGCAGGGGTCCGTACTGTCACCAACTCTCTTTCTTCTGCATATCAATGATATGCTTTCCCTCGGGAACATTCATTGCTATGCAGATGACAGTACATTGCACGGGAGTTACTCGGTTCGTCCGACGGCGGGGCGATCTGTGATAGAGGAGGAGAGACGACATCTCGTGGGTGATCTCGACCGAAACCTCAACAGTATCTCCCAATGGGGTGCCGAGAACTTGGTCGAGTTCAATGCCCACAAAACACAGGCGTGTGCATTTACAGCGAAAAAATCCCCTTTCCTTCCCCTACCCACTCTTCAGAATGCAATATTACCAATGAAGGACAATCTAGACATCCTTGGCATAGACGTTCGTCGAGAGCTCAATAACACAAAATACATTGAGAGATGTATTGGGCTAGCTTCGCGGAAACTAGGAATACTGAACAAGGTAAAGCGATTCTTTACACCGCACCAGAGGTGTCTGCTGTACAAAACGCAGATTAGACCCTGCGTTGAATACTGCTCTCACCTCTGGGACGGCTCCGCGAAGTATTTGCTGGACGCACTCGACGCTATGCAGCGACGCGCTGTTCGCATTATAGACTGTCCGGAGGTAACGGGAAGCCTTGAGCCGCTAGCCCAGCGCCGAACAATTGCTTCCTTGGCCGCGTTCTACCGTATTTACCACGGTGAGTGTTCTGAAGAGCTCTTCAACCTGATCCCACCCTCTCCCTTCCGATCCCGAACAACGCGTGCCGGGCAGAGATATCACCCTCATACCGTGGAAACCGTCTTCGCGAGAACCGAGCGTTTTAAACGATCGTTTCTCTGCCGAACGATGGTGGCTTGGAACGCCCTGCCTGCGCACGTGTTTCCTCCAACATATAACCCTGGGCTCTTTAAGCGAAGCGTGAAGAGGCACATTACAGGGTCGTCAAGTTGAGGGCCACTCTCTATAGTATTCCTGTGTACTGTGAGAGTCGCCCTCAATTGCCAGACGTCGCCTCAGCTTACCATCAGGCGAGTGGCGTCAATTTGTCGACCTAAATATAAAAAAAAAAAAAAAAAAAACAGCTCGCGAGGGATAAGCGGAGCTTTGCATTTGCGTGTGTGCAGTGTACGTGAACGTATATGTGACTTCTTTTACACACACATGTGTTGTACACACAGCTACAAAAAGAGTTTTTACTCTACTTTTCGTGGTCCGCTTATCTCTCGCGAACTGTAATCGACTGAAATCTACACTGTCATTCTCTTAGAACTGGACGCCTACTCGCGTTTACGAATGGAACTTCTAATAACGAAATTAGAACGAGAAACAAATGACAAACTCATACTAAATTCCTAATTTCATACGAACTTGGACCGAATCTGAAGTTTCGTTAGAACCGGGGTAGGCCTACTGGTCTTGGCTTATTGACGATGCACAATTACGACTCTGCTACAACCATAAACATTGAATTACAAATTAGACATATTATATCCAACTTCCGAATAACTTTCAGAACTGTAATTCCTCGAAAAAAAACAATTAACGACATGTTATTATTACGATCAACGTTAATAACATCGTCTTAAAATAAGTATACTACTGTTTGTAGTAGGTAGGTACTTACTTTGCATACCTGCCGAATCCCTTTGTATTATTGAAAACTACTGATGATATTATTATTAAGATAGAGAAATTATAAATAAATCACAAAAACTGAAATGTCATCGGTAGGACTCGAACCCACGGCCTTTTCCTTACAGAGGGAATACTCTGACCAACTGAGCTACGATGACAAATTTCAGTTTTTGTGATCTATTTATAATAGATCACAAAAACTGAAATTATGTTTATCTATAGTTTATTATGCAAACTAATTGCTTTGAAATACAAAAATACAATTACACGCAATATTTACCGTGCAGGAATATGCCTCTATTTAAAAATAAACCTGTATATCCATACGTAAAATTATAATTCCTAGAACATGATACCTACATCATTAAAGTGGGTTTTTCTGGAGGCCATCGTAACAGGAAATAGGTAGTAATGATATTATTGAAGTCTGATACTGTTTAAGATGAAATCGGAATCAATATCATCCCATTTGAAATGTATGACAATACTAACATGTATATTAAAATATTTATATGTATTAAGAATAGATATCCGAAAGTAAATGAACATTAGGCTTGTTATCAGTGTCACCGGGGCCCAAATCATCCTCATCGGAACCTCTCGCTGGAGACCATGCTTCAAGCCATGGTCTCCAGCGGGAGTGGATGGAACGCGGCCGTGTCCTTCTGCGAGCAGGTCATGCTCGAAGGAGGCGGTCGAGAGGGAGACGTACCCTCCCCGCCGAGTTTCGAAGTCAGCAGCGAAGACGCCGCAGAATCATCTACGCCCAAAATCATAGACCTCCATGATCGGGGCCTTAGAACGGCGGGATAGTCACCCGCCGTCCTTACAGAAGCAGGCTGCAACCACATTCACTCAGACGCCCGGCAATGGACGTATGAGCGGCCGCGCTTACGCGGATTAAAAAAAAACCCCGATGTTCCCGTCAATGGCAACAGGCCTACCCCCTATTACGTGGGACCAACACAGTTATTGAATGCTATCGAAATGTGACAGTAATAAACATCTGTGCCCTTTGGGGATAAAGACTTGTTCGTGAGTGGTATAGTAAAGCTACCTTATTATCACTTGGTATTAACCACAGTATGGGTAATAGGTAGATATTATAGATCTTAAGTGTACGAAAATTGGAATAAAGACACATCTAGATATACTCCACTCAAGTCTATGCTAATTCAAATAACGTACTTAACTTCATTAAGACACTTAGTTCACAGTGGACGTTGTATTGAATAGTCTTCGCGTGTGGTTCGTATATTTTCCTTCTATTGTGACGTCACGTTATACCATAAAGATGTACTTAATTGTTTTCTTCGCGTGTTAGCTGCAGTTTTATAAAATTAGCATGATCACCTTGGGCAATTAATGGAATTAATCTATAAACAATATAAATATCAAACCTAAAATTCTAATAGAAAACTGCTTTGGACTATCATACCATAAGACCTACTTATATATTATCAAATTTAAATAAAAAATCACACTTTGAATTGATATTTTATTATAAAATCTCACATCTCATATCGGTATTGGATAATATCATGTGATAAATAGCAATTTTTCCATGCAATTTTTTATTAAATTAATGTTATTTTTACGCGATGAGTATATAGTTAAGCAGTTCCATATCACTATAAAAATATCCGTCTTCACTATAAAAATAAATTGACCGCCATAGGACTAGTACTCTCATTTGGAAAATTACATGTAAAAAAAAATCATAACTCAAAATTTTGAATTTGCACGAGTAATGCCTCTTATGTTCGATGATAGGGAACCCTTTTAACTACAATTGATGAAAATTTACAGAAAATCGTTTTGGCCGTTTTTGAGAAAATAGAGAGAATTAAATTAAGAGCAACAGCTCAAAAATTTTGGCTGTTTTCATCCCTTAAAGTGGATATAAACAGCAGATGTGAGCGCCATTTAAATTGGAAACCTCACAATGAGTGAGGCGCCTGCTATCTCAATGATGAGACGTGGCAAGTTTTAATAATTTATTGCTACCCGTAAAACGGTTAGTACCTATGTATTAAGACCAGCATAATAACATTATGTGCGTACACGATATTGTTGGGATATGGATACTCGTTAAGAGATATTCCCTAGTCAGCAATAAAATGCGCGTGAAGAGCCTGACGGAGGAAGCAGTCTCGCAGGGCAAGGTGGTGGTGGCGGTGTCTCTTGACATCGCCAACGCGTTCAACACCTTGCCATGGAGCTGCGTTAGGGAGGCGCTCGTGTATCACGAAACGCCTCTCTACCTCCGTCGTATTGTCGGGGCCTATCTGTCGGAGAGGGCCATAGCTTTCCCCAGCTGGCTCGGGCTAGCTCGGCGAGATGTGTCGTGCGGTGTTCCGCAGGGGTCGGTCCTGGGGCCGCTTCTGTGGAACATCGGCTACGACTGGGTGCTGCGGGGTGCGTTGCCTAGGGGTGTCGGCGTAACGTGCTACGCCGACGATACCCTCGTCACGGCGCGGGGTGCAACGTACCAGGAGGCAGCACTCAAGGTCACGACGGGTGTTGCTCGAGTCGTGGGTCGGATACGGCAGCTGGGACTGGAGGTGGCCTTGCACAAGTCCGAGGTTCTGTGTTTTCACAGACCTCGGAACGGTCCACCAGAAGGTTCCAGCATAAATGTGGGAGGCGTTAGCATCGGCATCAAGCCCTCGATGAAGTACCTAGGGATCGTACTTGATAGCCGATGGAACTTCGGACCACATTTCCGAAGTTTGGTCCCCAAGGTGACGCAGGCATCGGTCGCGCTTTCGCGACTGATGCCCAACCTAAAGGGACCCAACGCCTCCTGCAGGAGACTGTACCTGGGGATCGTGCGGAGTATGGCCCTATACGGGGCTCCCGTATGGGCGGATAGGTTGGCGGTTAAGGGGAACGTGACTCTGTTGAACAGACCACTTAGAACCTTGGCCGTCAGAACCGTACGGGGATACCGCACGATCTCCGGAGAGGCTGCATGTCTCCTAGCCGGGACCCCTCCATGGGACCTGGAAGCGAGAGCCCTTGCGTCATTGTTCCAATGGCGCAAGGAGGCGCTGGAGCGGGACCACAGGCCTGCGTCTCGAGAAATCGATCGAGAGCGTACCCTCCCCGCCGAGTTCCGTAGTCGGTGGCCAGGCCGCCCCAGACTACGCGACTACGCCCAAGACTATCGTCCTCCATGATCGGGGCCTGAGGACGGCGGGATCGCCACCCACCGTCCTTACAGAAGCAGGCTAGAAGGGTTGCGTGCTGCGGGGCCTTTGCCCCATAGCACGCAACCAGATTCACTCACTGACGCGGGATAAAACCCGACCCCAATGACGCGGGATTCTCGTCCCGACCAAACACCCGCAGAGACCACAGGGGTGGTCAAAGTCCACCGGGCGCCACTGGACATACCCTCTGCTAGTAACCAGGGACGCCCGGCAACGGACGTTAGAGCGGCCGCGGCCTTAGGCCGCGGAATTAAAAAAAAAAAAAAAAAAAAAAGTCAGCAATAAAATGTAATGAGGGATCTCGAAGCGCTGTACCATAGGAAATGTAACGTCTTTCCATGGGGCTGATTATAATCTGTACCTACTGTAATATATCATAGAACTCGTATACCTATAGCGTTGTAGAAGTAATCTATTTATCAAAAACTCAGTGTGGAGTACTTAGAAACAATAAGTATCTAACTTAACAGATAAATAGTTTTTGGAATTACGGGTAGTAAGCGGGTGGTGCGATTTGGTAGATATCGTCACGTAACGAAGTGCCGTATGCTATGTGTGTATGTCTATATCGAGCAGCCGTTGCTCGCACGCACAACTCTCCCTATGTATGTCCATTCGAAATTTAAGAAAAACCGTACCTAAATAACTTCGTTTCTGACAAGGATCCTTTGACCGCACATTTTTTTAAATTATTTTTGTTCTTCTGCCTACGCTAATCGAAAGGACTTTCTTGAGATTATTGACTTGAGCATTTAGGCTTTGTTTCGCCGGAACCAGATGGCAGTAGCGTTTAGGTATAGGAAATTAACGCGAACGGGGACGTAGACACCTGCTAGTATGAAATAACTCATCGAGAACATTTTTGCCTGTAAGAATTTCAACTACAATAGTCTCAATGTATCCACGTTATAACTACAATACATTACATCCATTCCATTTGATTTATTGCATTTAATTCATGTAATCCCGCTACAATTTAGTATAATGCTCGTCTCGCGTTTAATTAAATCATAGGACATGTACTCAGTGTCCCTAGACTAGGTATATCTGTAGATTTATGAGATAATGTTAGTGCTTACTTCAACCAATGAGAGCGTGCTTAATCAGGTTATCTATTCTGCTAATAAGTTTCTGTAATCTTATCATGTTTGTTTAGCCACCGTTAACATTAATTAAAATATCAATTGAGTATCAGTTTCGGCGCATATCTAGGTACCTATCTCTAGCCAAACTTTTTGTTAAACAATACTAATAATCGCAAATGCATGTTAGCAATCTCATTACCTAAGCTAAACTACGTGTGTTAGTAGAGGTTAATGTCAATTTTATCAATCAAACTTGAACATCGAAACGCAAGATTAACACCTTAGCCAATAACATGCTAGTAGACGCTTTTAAAATTATATGTTCACTTAGTCGAGTACATTACCTTTCTTCTTTGTTCATTACTAAAATGTAAAACTTATATCTACTGCTTTCACAGTCAATTTTATAAAGACAAACATAAAGAAGGTATTTTTATAGGTGTTATTATACACGCCACCTTTGTTTGTAGTATAGTGTATGCAATAACCAAATAGGTAAGTTACGAGTATATCAAACCTTGAACTTTGTATTAGTCTACGATTTAAACGATGACAGTCAGGGATGTCGTTTGTGTCATAGCTGCTTTGTCAAAATATAACTGTCTAACAACTGTTTGTTTTCCTCACCTAGGTACCTTTTAGACATGTTTCTTTGATGTAGTTAAGTAGTATGGGTAACTACTACAAAATCTTACTTACTTGACAGTCAATATTAGAGGGTAACCTACATTTGCAGACTGCAAATATAGGACCATTTTCTTAGGTTTTCAGTAAAAAACTCAAAACTAAAACGTGTCCTACACAAGTAGTTCCTTTTTTTTTTTTTTTTTTTTTTTTAATTCCGCGGCCCAAGGCCGCGGCCGCTCTAACGTCCGTTGCCGGGCGTCCCTGGTTACTAGCAGAGGGTATGTCCAGTGGCGCCCGGCGGGCACGTAGTTCCTTGGAGTTTTTATTTATTTACTTACGGTGCTACTGACGCAATTGAATATAGCCATATTTTATTTCAGCACGTAGAAGGCCGTTTGTGCTACAACTTCAATTAGGGCTTGGTGAGCTTAAATATAATAATATATAGATAGATAGATAGATAGAATACATAGGTACTCTAATCTAATATGCCAACATGATTAAAAAAACAAACGAATAAAGGAGCACAACAGTGAAAATCGAACTTGCTACGATAAGTTAAGATCGTCTTTTGAAATACTCGTATTATGTTTTTTGAAACAAAGAAAATTAAAACAACAGTGATGAAACTTTGCCTGTTTTCCTCACTCAAATTCCAAGCAAACCAATAAATTAAAAAGTTTCGCTATAAACAGATAATTAAATAAAATGGGTTCCAGTGAAACCGGTGACATTATATTGATTATACTTCACAAAATTTTAGGAGCTTAAACGAAATTAACTTCGGAAACTTCAAAAGATGTCGGGAAGTAAAGAGGCAACTGAAAGTTTACGGCAATCAGGCAGAAACAGTTGAATCTATTGGGGTTCAAAAATGAAGAAGAAAAAAGACAGCTGACTGAAAAGCGGACATTATCGAGGGACTGTTTATGTAGGTAATACAGCGTCCACACCGACCCAAACGGGTTTCAAATTCAAATAGCTACATAATTTGTTTTGTAAACCTAAACATAGATTTATTGACCGAGCGAGCGAAGCGTCTCAGTTTTAACTCAAGGACTGGCCGATTTGGCGTTGTTGGTATGTGTGTCAGTTCCGGTCTACAGGCCGCATTTTTCAGCCGATTTTCATGAAATTTGGCACAAGGTCTCTTTGTTGCAAGGTGCAACTTTCGTCGAAGGTATTTTTCGATTGGGGGCAAAATGGGGGTGAAATGGGGGAAAAATGCATTTTTCAGCCGATTTTCATGAAATTTGGCACAAGTGTTCTTTGTTGCAAGGCGCAACTTTTGTCAAAGGGATTTTTCGATTGGGGGGAAAATGCGAAAATAACGCGAGTTCTACTGTTCACAGAACCACTAGTATTTAATACCTATTATATAAATACTAGCTAGACTAAGCCCACCTTATAATTATCATGCTAAGTATACTATACTTATCATGCGATACTATAATTATCATGCTACGTATAAAATACAGGGTGCTATATTCCGGAATACCTACTAAACCTTCACGGTGTTTCTTCTTCGTCTTAGCCAAGCCACCAGATAGGTATGCAGAATCTAGCTACGGCGGCGGCCCGGTAAAGCCACGGGGAAGGTTACAGAGGGAATAAATTACAGATTCCTTAAAAATGCTTTAGTTACATAAATTTAGACATTCCCTTATTGAATAATAATACCATCTACAAGTATAAGCATATTGTGGAGATTGATTCGAAATTCATCCCTATTGCTTTTTTACATAATTTCGTTCAGGCGGTTTTAATGTTCGTCGACGTATGTCGGTGCTCGGAAGCGTGGCTTTACTGTCAAATGAATTGAACTATGTAATGTGCAGCCAAGCACAAAGAAGGAAGGGTAAAAGTACTCGTTGGCTTTTATTGGGCTAGTATGAACGCTGCGTTACTTCTAATCGAAGTCCTTACTTTTAAATCATCCATTTTATTTTCTTTAATCAAAAAAGGAATCACATTTCCTGCCTCCTGAATGTTGTTTTGATGTCTAAATTAAGTTATTAAGCAACACTCTATGCGCAGAGCACCAATCTACACTTATTAAATTAAAATATAGTAGAAATTAAAACAAATTTCAATTGTAAATATTACAATATTAAAGAATAAAACTCTGCGTATAGAATTTGCGATGACTACACCATAGCAAACATACAATAGAATATTAATTGGTTAAATAGATGTTATATCATCTCATTCGTTTTTAAATACATCGTATAAATAATTAAAATGCATGATACCCGTACGGTATACTAAAAATCTTCGATTTGAGTTGGTATATTAGGTACCTACTATAGTAGTAGTATAATAGATGTTGTTTTTGGTACTTTAGCGTAATGATACCTAAGTAACGTAATACGAGTACATTAACTGAATGCAACAGTTAATTACAAAGTAGTGCTTGAGCGCACAAGAAGCTTTTAAACAAAGAAAAACGTTACCTAAAGACGTAAATTACGCCTTTTTAGAGCTGCCTAGAGCCTTATAATTATAGACTTGAAAAAGGTTTGTAATTTAAAAATTCTAAGCAAATTCTTAACCCTAATAAAGATCTTTTATGTTGACTTTTTAATATGAGTCCATTTCAAGTTATAATAAGCTTTAATGTAGCTTGAATTTTTTTTTGCAAATCTTCTGCTAATATCCTTTTAATTTTATTCAGTTTACAGTAGCCAATTATAAATTCAAAATGTTAGTGATTATTTTAACATACCGGTTACGGGTGGGTTCACAGATTCTTGCGATGTGTATGGAATAGATTTTATTAATTCTACAATACAGTCGCTGCTTATTTAAAAAAAAGATTACAGTAAAGAAACTTTACAATAAACGTATTCTTTCTGCTGCCATCTGATTGTGATGAAACTAAGTCGAAATAAATGTAGCGAGCTTAAAATTCTTTTAGTAACTTCGGAGATTAGTTTAACTTAAGCTATGCAAGAATAAGATAGGCATAATAAATAAGATCGGCAGACAAACATTTAAAAAAATGCCTGGCTCCAGGAGATTTATTCCCCTAAGATACACTTTCCCGATAGATACACTTTTTGAAAATTCTCGCTTTTATTCCCTTTTGGTACACTTTTGTGTAGTACATTCATATACATAAATAAAAACAATAAGATTTTTAAAATTTTATTTACATATTATTAGAAACTGTTACACAGAGCAAAGAGATGAGCAATGCTTACGTCGTCTAAATTTTAATAATAATAAAGCTTTATTTATTCCATACAAAAAATTATATAACAATTATTGAACATGCATAATAGGTACATATCTATTGACAATCAACAAATAGATGAATTAAACTAAAATAATAAATTCAATAAAATAACTTAATCACTTGATTTCATTAAAACACTACCTAAGTACTTAATTTATGTTTGTATGGACCCCCTTAGGGTAAAAGAAGAGTGCCACTTTTCTCTATTCACCACCAGTCTCTACCTGCTGTTGCTATTATTTCATCAGCCCATTGTTGTTCTAGAGGCAACAGAAATACATCATCTCTGGAAATTTCAACCTTCTAACTATCACGGTTCTTGAGATACAGCTCAAGACAGACGGACGGACAGCGAAGTCTCAGTAATAGGGTTCCTGTTTTACCCTTTGGATACAGAACCCTAGAGGAGGGTTCTGGTAGATCAGCTGGTTAGAGAATTCCCGCTGTAAAGTAATGGTTGCGGGGTCAACCCTAGATTCTATTTTTTTTTGTATTTCGTCCGGTTGTAATGTATTTTGTAATATATTTAATTATTATAGATCGGAGAGAGACTTTATTAAATTTTTATTTCATTAAATACTTATTTTTTTTTGTTATCATCAATCATCATCCACCGAGCCTTTTCCCAACGCAGTTGGTCGGCTTTCCAGTCTAACTGCGATTCGGCTGAACTTCGATATTTTCCGTGAAGCGACTGCCACTGTTATTTTGTACTTTAAATTATACTTAATTAGAAAATTCTACATTGTCCGTTAGTCCACAGTCCGTATCCAAGGTGAAAATTACGAGATTTGTGTAAAAACTTATGTGTGTATATGTACCGAAAAGTGTATCTAGGGGTAACGTTTACTCATGATTATAAAAAGTGTACCTAAGGGGAATAAAAGCGAGAATTTTCAAAAAGTGTATCTACCGGGAAAGTGTATCTTAGGGGAATAAATCCTTCAGGCGTCTCTACCAGTTCGCCTGGGCGGGCGCGCGTCGCCTTTATAAAGACATCGCTAAACGCTTAATCTATTTTCTGCCCCAAAGAATAAGTATCGCCATCCAACGTGGCAACACAGCCAGCATTCTGGGAACCTTCCAGAGAACACAGAGAACGATTCCAGTCGGCAATGACGCGGAGGATTTTTTAAACGACATTTTTATAGTGTAAATATTTTGCCGTTGTACCGTATGCACCATTGAACTGCACCATCAATGGTGCAGATGAGACATATTAGTTTCGTTTGCACCATTATTATTGATACTACTACTTCACCATACGAAAGTATGGTGAAGTAGTAGTATCCCCGTCTTGTCCCCGTATTTTATGACTTTATATTATGGTCAGTCTCTCTAATCTTGAAGGCTCTTATGTTGTTATGTATTCCTGGTACATTTGAGGTTTGTGTCTTTTGTAATGGACAATCATTTTCATCTGTACTCGGTGCACCTGTTGACACATTTCTTTATTTTTCATCGAGACAAAAAATGTATCATGCGCTTAGTAGGGCAGTATGGATATATCTTACCAGTGCCGATTGCTTTTTTTTTTTTTTACGCCCGAAAGATGGAATGGGCACCACCCAGATGCGAGGGGTGGAGGCAGAGAATGCTACATGCATCCCCTACGGCCGGCCGTAGGGGTATGTCAGACTCTTAGTGACTAAACTCTGCCTTGTGACTTTAGCCGGGAAGGCTTCCAAGTCGTGAAATGAGCCGGTCACCACTCAGGGGAGTGGTGATGCAACGTCACTCAGAAGTCACTGAGCATACGCTAATGTGCAACCAAATAAAAATTAACGGCGGGGACCCCTATTGGGCCCCGTCGTGAGCATGAGGGGTCGGAGCTGTTGTGATGCTCGGGCATGGGGTCGAGAGGGAACCAGTTTCCTGAGCGGCTCGAAGGCGTACCAGGTCGCTGGTTAGTTGGTTGGGTGGATCAAGAAGAACGTGACGCGGTCTCCTAGTAACATGAGGGGTGTGCTGTAGAATAGGGCGCGGCTCGTAGTTGGCCGCGTCCTGTATGAGTGGGTTCGGATGGGATGAGGCTTTGTTGAAAAACCTGGTTGAGGAAGCAACCAGGTATTCCTGGATAGTGTGCAGACTGAAGTCTCTGTGTAGGTCCGAGCTCCGGACGTACCAGGAGGCATCAGCTGCTCTGCGGCAGAATTGATTTTGGATGATCTGAAGCTGATTAAGGACTGAGGCTCTGGCTTGGGCAAAGACTGGCGAGGCGTAAGTGAGGACTGGGCGTATGCATACCTTGTAGAGGGTACGTTTGTTGCGGAGGGACATTCGGCTCTTTCTACCGATCATGGGGGTAAGCCTACCTAAATAGAACCTAGCCTTGGTGGTAACTCGGCGTATGTGGGGTTTGAACTTTAGGCGTTCGTCGAAGGTGACTCCTAGGTACTTAGATTCCCATTTCCACGGGTTCCTTGAACCTAGAAGCGAGGGTGGATGGGGAAGGGGGCGTTTCCTAAGTTTGGCATTGAAGCAGGTTGCAGAGCTCTTGTCTGCGTTTACTTCAATGCGCCACTTCCTAAACCAGAGGCCTAAAGCGTTGATGGAGGGTTGGAGCCTTTTGATGGCAGCTGGGACTGTGGAGCTATTAACGTAAAGGGCCGTGTCGTCGGCGAACAGTGATAATTGTGTACCTAATGTGGGTTGTGGAATGTCGTTAGTGTATAGCGTGTAGAGGAGGGGCGAGAGAGGGGAACCCTGGGGAACTCCTGCTGTGATGTAGTGTGGGGATGATAGTGTTCCTTCGTGCCGGTAACGGAATGTGCGGTTGCTGAGGAAGGACTTGGTGAGTTTGACCAATCGGTCAGGCAGTCCGAGGTGGTGCAGCTTGTAGACAAGCCCGGCATGCCAAACCTTATCGAAGGCTTTGGCTACGTCGAAGAAGACCGCAACAGTCTTTTTCCTACGGGGATAAAATCCGTTCAGTGTGTATTCTACTATGCGATGAACTTGTCTGCACCATTGATGGTGCAGGTCAATGGTGCAAACGGTACAACGGGAATATTTTTTTTACATTGTTTTGATTTATTTGACTTTATATACCCGACACTCATTATTTTCATAAATTTATTAAACTTGCACTCAATTTCTACTGATTTATTATAAAAATAGAACATTATAACCTAATAATAAGTATCATGTGGACTTCATGTTCAATTGTGCAGTTACAAAGTGGTGTCAAGTAAAGGAGTTGCAAAGTAGAGTTCCAAAGGAGTTCAACTTCGTCGATAAATTATTTACTTAGTGTCTGTTGTTTAATACGAGTACTTTTAAGCTTTCTGCCTTTTTTCGCAGTTATTATATATAGTAAGCTAAAACATTATTGTAAGTATTTTCGCGATTTTCACTCATAAATAACTGATATAGTTCGCGAGGCCTCAACTGAGCTTTGCATTTGTGTAAGAGATGTTCATGTACGTGTACTCACACAAATGCAAAGCTCATCTTACGCTTCGCGAACTATACCTAAACCAGACTTCATCGTGACTAAATTGGGGACCAATAAATACCTTATAATTACTCCACGATGTTTCACAAGTAGTCACAAGTTGACTTGAATATTATCATAGTAAAATGTAACTTTAACCCTCGTTAATCGGTCTTGGGACCTCCTTTAAGGGAATATCCGGATCTTCGGGTAATAAGACAAAAGCAAAGACCATGTGGTAGGTAAGAATTGTTAAACAATAGCAACTTTGATTGTTGATACTCCACTGTAATTAAATAGAAAAACTTAAGTACGCCACCGATAATAAAAGTGTTCATAAACCCATCTGTAAACGTCGTATAACTGGTAGTGACATAAATCACTGAAGTAATTAGACTTTTTCTACTACGAGTACTATTAGGTAGTACTCGTATTAATTACTTACTTACTTAATTAATGGTTAAAAATGTGACACTTTTTGTATATTCATTGAAATGAAATGAAATGATTTATTTATTTGTATAGGTCACTAAATGGCTCTTACAAACGTCAGTAAGTACTTAAAATAAAAAATGTCATTGCTTCTATAATTACATGTACTGCCAGATTCGCAAAGCAATAAGTAGAACCGAGAGAAAGAACCTGGCAATAAAACTCTCGGTCACTCTTTTCAAATAATTGACTCATTTAGACATTTTCTTAAGACTAAATGTGGACGAATGTACATTGGTCTCGTGTCAAAATCAAAAAGAGTGTATAATACAACAAAAAAAATATTATAGTCGCCTAAGTACAAAATATGCTACAATTACGGCATTTTAGGAGGCGCCTGCACCATGCTCAAGCCAGCCACTTTTATCATTAAGGTAATCAACTGTCTTATAATATGCTTTTTGACATAAAGTGGTCTTTATAAAGTTATTATTTTGTACAATGACTAGCGGACGCTACCGGCTTTGCCCGCTTGACAAATTTAATACAAAAACTTTCCTCAAGAATCACTCTATACATTGGTGGAAACCACATCAAAATCCGTTGCGTAGTTTTAAAAATCTAAGCATACATAGGGACGCAGCGAATGTGTTTTTTACTATGTTATGATGATAATTAATGATGGTCTAATAAAATTTGCACAACACGCTATTTTATTCACTTTTAATTCGCGGGCTTCAAGCCGAAGAGGCTTATAAGCAAATCCCTACTTTTCAGGAGACTAAAAAAACTTAATAACTTTATCCCCAGTGTAGCTACATAATTAAAAATTTGCATGTGTCTATGAATCGGCTTTTATATTTATTTGAAATACTTATTTTTTTGTAACTATTTTAAAATCCGTAATAATGCATTTATATCTATTTGGCTCGACGATATAAGACCAATCTTAAGTTACATTAACTCAAAAAATGCTACTAAAGAATGGACTTATAAAACAAAACTATTGTATGCAATGCTATACCAAAAACCAATCTGAATTCATTATACTCGTAATTATCGTGAAATTTTACATCGAAGACAATTTTTATGCAATTATAGCCCCTATTTCTACCATTTTAGACAATTATACGTCCATGTGGCATGTTAGAGATATAAAATAAGTTTTGTTCCAAGATAGACGTATAGATTTTATAAGCTCAACTTTCATGATAGTATGATGTAAATGTATGTAAAAAAAAATACGAGTAGCTTAAAATTTTATTATTCAATAAAAATTATAAAATGTATTAGTACAGCCAAGGGGGCGTCCATAAATTACGTGAGGTGTTTTATTTTTAATTTTCTGTTCCTCCCTCCCCCCTGGTGAGATGTTGTGAGATTTTATTCAACCCCCTCCCCCAACCCCCAATCTCACGTAAGATTTTCAAAATGTGGGTTTCTTACGTAAATTGTTATTGTAAAAAGAAAAGGTTGGGCTTTTCAAGTAAGCAAAATCTTTAAAAATAGTAAGATTAAAAGCCCTAACTTTGCAATAAGGCCTTTTCTTATAAGTTTACTGAAGGGAAAAGCGCGTGGGAGAGAACGCGGGGAGAGTATTTTGAATCCGCGTTGCTTATTAATAAAATTGCTAGGCTCAAGTTAGAGGCCACGCGAGGTGCAGTGTGTAAGTGCAATGACGGGACGCCGCGGCAGCCGCTTTTTATTTATGAAATAATATTGTAATCATCTGCCTGCCCTTATTCCTATTATTTGGGGTCGGCGCAACATATTTTCATCTTCCATACATCCCTGTCACACGTCATCTCCTCAGTCACTCCTTTTCTGCTCATATCCTCTTTCACGTATTCCATCCATCTTTTCTTGGGCCTACCTCGAGTTCTCAAGGTATATTCTTCATCTACATTCATACTTTGCACCATTCTTACCATGTTACTTTCCTCTCTTCTCATAACATGTCCCATGATAACCGTTCGCTTCTCACGCCACACTGAACTCGTCGGTGTTGCCAGCAGCACATCGTACGTAGGTTCTCGATCGGCAATACATTGCACAGATCAACTCTACATACTTCCCAGGCACACCTTTCTCTTTCAAAGCCCACCACAAAACCGTTCTGGGTATCCGGTCGTATGCCTTCTCGAGATCTATAAACACCATATATTATGCAAGATTTTGTGTGCCTATATTTCTCAGAGAGCTGGCGGAGTGCAAATATGGTGTCTGTAGTCCCGCGACCAGGCATAAATCCGAACTGGTTTTGGGTAACCTCGCTTTCCTCTCGCACTCGTTTCTCTATCACTTTCTCCCAAACTTTCATACTGTGTGACATGAGCTTTATTCCTCGATAGTCGCCGCAGTCTCGTACATCACCCTTATTTTTAAAAATGGGCACTAGGGAACTATTGCTCCATTCATCGGGGATCGTGACTTCATACAACAACTTATTGAAGAATAAAGTCAACCACAGACATCCATCTTCTCCCTATTTCTTCCACACTTCCACTGGAATGCCGTCGGGCCCTACGGCTTTCCCATTCTTCATAATTCGTCCCGCCTTTCTTACTTCATCTTTGGCAATCTCCTTCACTAAACCTACATTTACTCGTCCCTCATTTAAATTTCCACTCCACGCATTCTCTCCATTCAGAAGTTTTTCAAAATACACTTTCCATCGATTTCTTATTTCTTTTACTAAAACTATACCCTTTTCATCTTTTATACATCTCACATGTTTTACATCTTTGGTTCTATCTTCTCTTTCTTTCGCTAAGCGGTAAATTTATTTTTGGCCTTTAGGTCTATCTTAGTTTAATTATTAATTATGTCTTGTTTCCGAATATTAAATAGTCTGCTTTTAAGCCTATTTTACAAACTATTGCTAACTTAGTTCATTTAAAAAAGGCGCAATTGCGTATTTTACACCTTACATGTAAGATATTTGGACTTAGAAGATCAAATTCCTGCTATGAAAAGTCGTAATTGCGTAGAATGTAATTACGGCCTTTCAGATAAATATTTCACTAATTATTGGTATTTTTTTGCTTAAACAAAAGGGAAAATTTAAAATAAAATGAATAAGTACCTGTGTATAAATTAAAATAAATTATGGTTCATATTAAAGCCTATATTTTTTACATTTTATAAAACAAGAAACACTATACAAAATCGATCACTAAATCGCGGGCCTTAATTTTGGATAAAACTTAAATTATCTCGGAATCAACGTTGAAGTAGTTACGGCCTTCTTTCTTATGACGGCAGTATACAGCTGGCAGTTGCACACTGCGCGGACGGTAGAACGGGATGCGCGCCCGCGCGTCGCTGGATCCAAGGTCGTATGCACATACGTCCATTTGGCATGAAATAATATTGAAAGGCTACATGAAAATCTATGGTCGTATGTGCATACGCCTAATATGACACAACATTATGGTGATAGTTGATGTAAAATCAATAGTCGTATGTACATACGCACATATAGCGCGATATTATAATGTTTTTGATATAAAAATCGATAGGTCAAACGCCTTTGTGGTACGATACATAGTTCACTTCTCGTGGGTACGGCTGCTATACGTCTTTTTGCTACGAAAAGAATATCTGACTCTCGGTCATACGTTTAAAACTAATTTGTTGAATTTTCGAAAAACAATTATCCTTTTAACATGAAAAAAATAGAGGTTGTGTATTGAAAAATTTAGATACGATTGGCTTAATAAAAAAATATCCCTTTTTTTATACGCCCCCTCTGGCTTGAAGCCCTCCATATGTATCTACCTACGTCTTACACCCTTGCAGGTTTCGCCTATTGTATTATCAGCATACTTTAAGGCTTTACTGTTAGTTACAGTAAAGCCTTAAAGTAAGGTGTAAATAAGGGAGTAAGCACCTACTTATGTTGTTTCAAGTTTGCGATGTTGATAAACAATAATAATTAAATTATAATACTCGTAGATTTCAAATAATGGATAAAACTATATAGAGAGAGAAAGAACAAAGAAACAACTCTTTGAGACAGTCTTGATAATGCCTCGTTTAGAGGCGAAACAATTGTCGACGTTTTGTTGTCTTTTTAATTCTGCGAAAAATTAATGCTATTATAAATTTAAAAAGTTTTTCTTAAAACATTTTACTTACCATTGCTTTTACTCGTAGATTTACCAAGCATTATTAGGTGTCTCTTGAAATTTGAGTTTTATTAAACCTAATACAGTTGAGGTTTGGACACACAGATTATTAGCTGTACCTTTCAAAGCATCTTTGTTTGACTTTCTTTCTTTCTTTTGACTGCTTCGGTGGCGCAATGGTATTAATATGCGACTGCCGTCCCTGAGGTCCCAGGTTCATTTCCAGGTCGAATCAAATTATATGTGCGATCTACAAATGTTTGTTTCTGAGTTTGGGTATGTTCTATGTACGAGGGTGGATTGAAAAGTAGTCGGCCTAACACTGATCCATTTAGTTCTAAAAATCAAATCTACCCACATTATTTAGTTCAGTTCAGACCTGTTAATTGTGTGAAGTTTGAAACGTGTGCGATAATTAGTTTTAATTTTATAAATTTATTAACAAAGCAATCTTATATCATTTCCGCAAATGGAGCAAATCGGGCAGCGTGCCGTCATTAAGTACCTCCATAAGAAGGGGCTGTCATCAAAAGCCATCCATGATGATATGGTCAGTACATTAGGGGATTGCGCTCTTTCATATTCATCCGTCAAAATATGGATAGCAGAATTCAAGCGTGGTAGAGAGTGTGAAAGACGAACCCCGCGCTGGAAGGTGTTCGACGTCCACTACTGACGAAAATGTTAAAAAAATACTCGACTTAATTATGGGAGACCGCAGATTGAAAATTAGAGAGATAGCCAAGATTATAGGCATCTCTTATAAACGTACTTAAAACATAATAGTCTACGTGTTAGGTTTCCACAAGGTGTCTGCGAGGTGGGTTCCGCGACTGCTTTCAGTTGAGCAAAAAAGAATGCGATTGACTATTGCACGCGACTGTTTGGAGTTATTTGAAGCTGATGAATGTGATTTTTTTAATCGTTTTGTTACTATGGACGAAACATGGGTGCATTACTGTACACCGGAAACAAAACAACAATCAAAACAGTGGAAAAGACCTGGTTCACAACCCCCCATAAAGGCGAAGTCGATTTTGTCGGCAAGTAAGGTGAAGGCTTCAGTATTCTGGGACTCGAAGGGTGTGATTATGGTTGATTATCTTGAAAGGGGTCAGACTATAAACTCTGATTATTACTGCACCTTACTACGTACGAGAGGAAATAAAAGAAAAACGTCCAGGAATGATCAGAAGAAAAGTCCTGTTTCATTAAGATAACGCTCGTGTTCACACGTCTGTCCAATCAATGGCAGAAATTCACAACTGTGGCTTTGAACTGTTACCGCATCCACATTATTCACCTGATCTGGCACCGTCAGAATTTTTTCTGTTCCCTAACCTAAAAAAAGCACTTGGGAGGTCAAAGATTTTTGACGAATGACGAGGTCAAAGTAGCAGTAGACACATATTTTGACTCTAAGGAAGAATAATTTTTTTTCAACGGGTAAATGCTTGGAAGGGAAGATGGTAAAAGTGCATTGAACTTGATGGTGATTACGTTGAAAAATAAAAATATATTTCATTTATTATGTAGGTATTTATTTTCTTGGTTAGGCCCATTACTTTTCAATCCACCCTCGTATAATATTTATGTATTTAGAAATACATAAGTATGTTTATCGTCTAGATCCCATAGCACAAGCTTATCTTCTCTCTTATCCCTCTCTCTCTTATCCCGAACAACGCGTGCCGGGCAGAGATGCCACTCCCACACAGTGGATAGCATGTTCGCGAGAACCGAACGTTTTAAACGTTCGTTTCTCTGCCGAGCGATAGTGGCCTGGAACGCCCTGCCTGTGCACGTGTTTCCTCCCACATATAACCCTGGGTTCTTTAAGCGGAGCGTGAAGTGGCACATCAGTAGGTCGTCAAGTTGCACTCTCTATAGTATTGTGTGCTGTGAGAGCGGCCCACAATCGCTAGACGTCGTCACGACTTACCACCAGGCGGGCGGCGTCTATTTGGCGAACCCAATATAAAAAAAAGAAAAAAAAACAGCTTCATTTGGGCTAGATGACGTGTGAGAATGTCCAAAAACGATTTATTTATTTATTTAAGTATTATTTGTTATTGTTCTATGCAATATAATTATAATAATGCAAAAATAATTTACCAGATGTTCCAGCAATTGGACAGGGTTTATAAAGTTTTAGTTAGCTATACGTATATCTAATGCCGAATTAACGGTTTAGGTAACAGATGACGATTTATTTTATATATAAAATAATTATACTCTAAGTAAATGGAAACCTTAAGTAACATGGAGTAGTAGTACTCGTACATGCTACTGTGATTGTGATTACATTAATTAGAGAGTACCTACCTACTTAGTCCGAATATTAAGCAGTATAGTGTGCACAGTGTGCGGTCGTTATTATACACTATATCTAGATGCCAGTAACTGCTCATTGTGTTTGGCTCATTTTGAATGCTTCCAGCGACACCTTAATATATTTGTGGGCTTAATAACACTCTATTGGATACAATTTTATTAGGTTTGCATAACATAAAATAGTTAGATTAAATACAGTGTAGAACAGATTTTATGTATGTTAGGTACTTAAAGTTAATGAAGATCTGTTATCGTCACAAATAGGTACCTACCTTAGTATTGCGATTTAATACATTTTTATGACAATTAAAAAGTAGGTTATTATTTAACATTCTCTGATACAGATTCTGATATTCCAACCGAGTACCCATATCGGTCGGTCGGTCGGAGCAATAACCTACGAAAAGAAAATAGGGTGAGACTATAACGTTTAATATACCATTACACTGAACAAATGGCAGTATCGTAATTCAATAAATAAACCCAATTCCAATTCTAAACCGGGGAAAAAAGCAATGATCAAGCGCCTGCCAATAAAATAAACGCAAACAATGTGACGAGTGTTCGTGCCATTTGACTGTCAGGCGCTTACCGCACGCGAAGGCCGAGATCTCCGATTAATAGCGATACGAGGTTGCCCTACCCGCCCTTTATTGCCTCTCCGCCCTTCTCAAGTGCTACCGAATGATCAATGTTAAGGTCGTATGACGTCATAGGGCTCATAAGCTCCATACCTCCTTAATCCAAATTTGAGCAGAATTGAACCTTAAAACAGAGCAAGTGGCACTCAGAAATTTAATCACGTAGTTTTTATTAGCAATATAATGGTAGTGAAACTTATCTATGTTGATTCATAAAATTGGGTCAATTAAATTATCCGTAAGTACTAGTAATGTCAAAGATTATTTCTCTCTTTATGTGAAATTACAAGATACGACATCAATATAGGTTTTATCTTATAGTGCCTTTTAAACTAATTATTTATAAATAAATAAATATTTTTGGACATTCTCTGTGCTATGGGATCTGGACGACTGTTAAACATACTTACACATTTCTAAATACATACATATTATACATAGAAAATACCCAAACTCCGAAACAAACATTTGTGGATCGCACAAATAATTTGATTCGACCCGGAATCGAACCTCGACGGCATCCGCATACCCATATCACTGGGCCACCAAGGCAGTCGAGTGCCGTTTGCATAAAAATCCCAACAAGATCTTAAAGAGCTGCACTGGTCGATCAATGGTCGAGGTTGCAAATGCAAAAGTTCTATTACATGGGACCTACAACATTACCTGCTGCACGAAAGTGGGCGTAAAATTTACCTATCCCTAGATCCCTTCAGGAAAACAGGCGTGATTACAATTATGTATTTTTATATGAAGTAAGCTGAAAAGCTTAATAACCGCTGTTTCCGACAGTAAATCTCTGAAACCTAACATTAAAAGTAAAAACTTTGATTAAAATCTGTAAATTGTTATACTTACTTAATAAAATGCTTTGGTGTTTCTTGTTCATTTTGAAAATTAAGTAAGAAAACAAATCGCCAGAGTCAATCTGCGGATTAAATATTACAAGGGTCTGACCACACTATAAATACTAACTACTTATAATACTAACAACAGCGTTTTACCAGTTTTAACAGTTAAATTATGTAATGTAAACAATAGTTTTACTAATAAATTTTTAATGAAATAAAATGAATACGGAGACTTTTAACACACACACACACACACACACACAATCATACACATATCAAGCCTATATCACCGAAGGGGTAGGCAGAGGTGTATTACACACCCACAATTTGCCGCACGCCTATTGCCGTCACCGGGCACATTTATAATGGGTTATGTCCAAAATGGCCGAGTGAATTTAATAAAAAGAAGAAGATATAATGTAATTTTGAAAAAAATGTAAACCCCTTGCGATGAAATGTTGATGAAATTAACAAAATCTTACGTGCCAGCCGCTATGGCACAGCCAATTACAGTTCTGGGCGTGTACAGATTTATTCATTAAAACACAGATTCTCATACGTCGGCCGTTGACACTTAAGTTTTCGTGAAACGTATATCGACAGATAGGTATATAATTACCTACTACAGAACTTCAATATCGTGTGCTTCAAGCTGTAATCCTCATATTTGAAATCTCAATGAAAACGAATTTTGACAACGCTAAAAAATTGTCATGAAATAGTCATAAATATTCGTACATGTAAAAAAAATAGTCGTATTATAGTTTCGGCGTTACAGCTATAAGTTAATGAGGATTATGGCTTGAACGTCAAGCTGTAATCGAATTGGTTTAGGTTCCAAAAATAGTCATGAAATAGACGTAACGACATGCCAAATCTCAGAAATAGTCCTTAAAAGGTTCCAGAGATATAAACGTAACCTGATGAGGAATATGGCTTGAAAAGTTTATGTCAAAAAATAGTCGTGAAATAGTCGTATGAATACTATAAATTTGAGCTGCTTTAATTTGAAAACAGAAAAGTTTTCGTTTGCCCTACATTTGTATGGAGTTAAGTCGTGTACAAAATGGATAACTTCATATGATATTATTGTGAAATATTCCGCTTATTATATAATATACCTACTCGGAAGGCGCCAATAATTGTTAGATATAACATAGAAATGTATAAAGACTGATTAACGCAAATGTTTTTTTTTTATTTAGGATAATCTGCTTATAATCTGTATAAATATGACAGTACTAGTCCTTAAGGGTTTCTGACACTGACAATATTGTATTTATTACTAATAATTGTTACTTGTTTATATCTAATAAGTGCTATTTTTTATACATCTATGACATTGCTGTGATTATACCAATGAAACAAATGTGATTATTATGATTAAAACTTTTTTGTAGTGGTAAGTTTTTAAGACAATGACAAGATATTCTGATTTTTTACACTTTAATAGGTACTTAATTTAATTAGTACTATACTTTTATTCTACATATATAAGTAATTAAAAGTTTTTGATATTGTTGGTGTCGGATTCCTTTATGGAATTTGTGATTTTATAAAATGCACTCAACCTATCAGCGCCATCTATTTAAATTTTCTAGAAACAAACTGAATGAACTAATCCCACACCAACACATATTGAACTAACTGTGATAATTGTGATCAAAACTAATTGCTGTGATATAAACATATAGGTATGTACTGACAAGTTATGTACGTATTTGCAAGCTTTCGATTGTAATAAATAAGGATACAAATTATAAATGTTTGTTGTTTTTGTTTAATTATAACAGCTGGCATGGAAAACGTCTAATTGGAAGTAATATTATATATTAAGCGGAATTTTTCACATGAATACGAGTAACTACGTCAATTTGTGGACCTAAATATAAAAAATAAAAAATCATATGAAGTTACCAATTTTGTACACGACTGTACTGCAATACAAATGTAGGGCAAACGAAAACATTTTTTTTTTCAAATTAAAGCAGCTCAAATTTATAGTAGTTCATACGACTATTTCAGATTATTTTTTGGCATAAACTTTAAAACGAAAATCGCAGGCGTTCCGGAGAAAGTTGAAGTTTTCAAATGTTCAAGCCATAATCCTCATCAGGTTACCTTTATATCTCTGGAACCTTTGAAGGACTATTTCTGAGATTTGGCATGTCGTTACGACTATTTCATGACTATTTTTTAGCGTTGTCAAAATTCGTTTTCATTGAGATTTCAAATATGAGGATTATAGCTTGAAGCACACTCAATATCGCCCATGGATTGTGGAAATCAGATGACAGGTCGCTCCATGGAAAATATCAAAGTTCAGCCGCATCGCAGTTAGACTGGAACGCCGACCCCAACTGATTGGGAGAAGGCGCGGAGAATGATGATGAGGTATATGGGAAGTATAATACTAACCATGAAATTTTATGTGCGTATATAAGTGTTTATAGTTACAACGTTACCTAACCTAACGATCGGATTTTTTGCTTAGTATCCGGTAATTATTCATAATTTTCATTTAATTTCATTTACACACATTTATAATCTTATATATAAAATTATCGTGTTTGTGTTAGTAATAAATTGTGTTAGTTACCATACTCCTCCGAAACAGCTCTACCAATTTTTATAAAATTTTATATGCATATTTAGTAGGTCTGAAAATAGACTACTTTCTATTTTTCATACCTCTAAGTGATAAGGGTTGTCCACCCCTAACATTTTTTATTTTATTTTATGGTCATTTTAATTTTTTTAATTATGTGGCATTAAAAACACATACAAACCTAAATTTTCACCCTTCTATCACCAACCCCCATGTTTTAATAGTCCCTATTTCCCTTGGTCACGACAGTTCTTATGAAAAAAAAGTAGGTTACGAAGTTCGCCGGGACAGCTAGTAATTCTATAAAACAACATGGTATGTGATAATTGTCTAAGTTAAGGCTACACAATTTTTCAACATGTTCCTTCCAATTAAGCAAGTGGTGCGAACAACTATGAAACCTAAGTCCAAAAAGATCGGTGTGCTGTAATACTCGGGTGAACAATGTGTACATAGCCTTAAATGGTGCCCTACTTGCGTCAGACGCTTTCAGTCTTGTGTTTGGGTATTCATGACCACTTTTTTATGAATAGCGTTTCTTGTCAACTTGCTTTTATTGTATCCATTGAATTATAGGCTTTCGTGCTGACAATATTTTCGAGATCGACGATTAAAATATTTCTTTTTTATTTTTATAGGAAACTACAGGTTATATATTCAGACAGACAGACACATCTTTGAAGGGGTAGGCAGAGGTGCATTACACACCTACAATTTGCCAGTATTTATGGTCCCACGTAATAGGGGGCAAGCCTATTGCCGTCACCGGGCACACATATAATGGGTTATGTCCAAAATGGCCAAATGAATTTAATAAAAAGTAGCAGCTATATTGTAATTTTGAAAAAAAAAATGAAACCCGCTGCGTTGCGATGAAATGTTGATGAAAGGCAACAAAATCTTACGTGCCAGCCGCTATGGCACAGCCAATTAAAGTCCTGGGCGTCTCGGATTCAATATTCATGTGAATTAAAAAAAAACTCGTTTTGTAATACCTATTAGAGGAATATTTACATTTTGCGCTATAATTCCCTCACATTGATATTTTATATTCTTAAAGCCTACTAGATTAATAATAGCTAATATTATTTATTGTAAAAATTAAAATAATACCTAATCTTCATCTCAGAAATTCTCAGACTGATATGTATAATAACCTTATTATCTTTTCATGCAATGTTCGCATTTCGTGTTGACAAAGCATAATTTAAAATAAGTGGCACGCATTCTCGCCGGGCTATTTGGGTAAGTTACGTAAATTCAATTTATCTTCAGGATATTTCGTGACAGGAACCGTAAATGGGAACTCACAATTGGACATAAAAGTCTTCTTTAGTCATTCCTAAAGAAGGCAGGACATCAATATCTACGATGAATAATTTGAATGTTGAGATGTTAACTCGTAGCTGTAGCATATATTCTTAGATACTTTAAAAAAAATTACAAGTAGGTTAGTTAGTAGTTAGTCTTAGTTATAGTTAGTCTTTTTCGTTTTATGTCTCCGAATACCGGGCTTTCAAATCTGTAGAGTGGAACAAATATTCGTCATTTTACTTTGATAAGAGTTGAAAATGACTAGGAACGTGAAGACGATGCTTCGAATACCACACATTTTCCTTTTAAATCTGACGATCTATAAAGCTTAAAGCTTGAAACACACTGGTCCTTGACATACGACGTATGCCACGCGACGAGGGAAACAGCGACGCACTGATCCTACGTCTTACGACGTCTAACGTTTACGGCGGCACCTTGAAGATTTTTGTGTTTTTTGACTCACTGGATCTCTCAATCTGCGCAAGTAGGTATTATGATTATCAGATATACATACATTATTTAATCAAATAAACTAAAGTCTGAACAAGCTGAAAACACGTTTTCTGTTAATTTTCTCGATAGAAAATTAAGCCAAAGTAGCACCGTCTATTATCTTTTTTTGTTTAGTGTAGATAAACAGCAACATATTAGATGCTGAAACTTGACCACAAGAATGGTATTCAACTGTATTAAAGTCTGTAAAAGAAATTTTTACTAAATATTCTGTGGTGTACGTCACATGTGAAGGATGAGTTTGCCCGTCCCTTTAGGAGCGAACGAAATATTCCTCTCACATAGTGTTACGCGTTATCATACGTGATACATGTTTCAAACAGACTTTTTTCCGCAAAATATCTTCACACGTCAACCCAAAGTATAACAAAGGCTTTTGATGTTCTTCCTTATAAAACAAAGCAGGAATATATTGCTATGTTGTTATAATCTATACTATAATAAAACAGTGGAATTGTGTGTCTGTACATTTATTAAAATTAACAATAATGGGTGTAACATCTAACACATATTTTTACTGAACTGATTTTGTGTGGTTTTCATAGATCGATAGCCTAAGCTCAATTCACTCAGGGCAACTAATTGACACTGTTTTAACAAAATCTTTAGAAAAATCCTCGTAGTATATATAAGCTATTCTACGCGGGAGGATCTGTAGGCATCAGCAAGCTTTCAATATTAGTATTTGAAAATTTACATATCCAAAGCTGGGCATTAACTCGTTAATCTGTTAATCGTTAATTAACGAAGTTAACATTTCGAGTATTGGATTAACTTTTAAGTTAACTTAAAAATATGTTAACGGAGTCGTTAACTTCCGTTACATTTCCATAAGTCCGTTAATCGTTAATCCAGCACCCATGGTCGCGTTGTGTCCAGTCACACTGCGCCAAACGTCGCAATATTCGCTTGTCCCGAAGACTACGTAACCGCCAAAGTCTAAAAACAATAATTTCCACAAATTTGTGTTTCGTCCAGAATGCAACTGAATCATCCAAATGAATGAAGAAGCATTGTTTGTCAACATGCCTCTTTATACATATTCTAATGGTGTATGTAAACCGTGATAGCTAAAAAGTTGAAATTTGACAGATGATGTGTTTCTGTTGCCGCTAGTACAACAAATACTAAAATCCGCTCAAGTGCAACTCTCCCTCACCCTCTCGGCCGCCTCACTACCGCGTTCCAATTACTCGTGCTGGAGACCATGGCTTGAAGCATGCTTTCCAGCGAGAGGTTATTCACGCCCACACCCACTATGAGGACCCGGCGCTGACTCGCCCACGCTGAGCATACCAACGTGTGGAGTGCAGTGTCTCCGGTAATGATCTGCGCCGCACGATACTGTCTCTGTAGCCACTCGTCCATGATCGGCCTCACCGCCGCGATTGTGAGGGTTCCCCACCTTAAATACACAATATGCTCAAATGCACATAGCCATGCAAAATTTCATGTTAACCGTTTTGGAGGAATGCCGAGGACGGACGGACAGACAGATAGACGAACGGACATGACGAAACTGCAAGGGTCCGAAACTGGAACTACGGAACCCTAAAACAGAATAAAATCAACTCTCATAGAATAAACGTATCTTTTGCCTACTTTTGTTACGGTTTTGTTGTTTCTAACCTGTTAGCATGCAGAACCAACAGTAAGAAGATGCAATTTTTATTATGTGTTAACGGATTAACGATTAACGTTAACTTGCGTTAATTTTTTTTTAAAGTAACGCATTAGCGTTTTACGAAGTTAACTTCTTGAGTAGCGGATTAGCGATTAACGAAGTTAACTATTTGATTAACGGTACCCAGCTATGTACATATCTAATAAGTAACCTCAACCCAAATGTTTTTCTGATAGCTTTATAGATTAGATCCACGAAGTTATGGATACGTGCGAGAGCGTTTACATTGTAATAAGAATTTCATTTGGGTTTCGACTTAGAATCTAACCCTTAACAGTCGTTAGCTTTAATGTGTTACATAATCACTCCATTTTGAAGCGGTTATAAATTTTCTGTAGGACATTACGCGTCAGAAGTTTTATTACGAACCGGGGAAGCATTTGTAACAGTATAAAGTGAGCAAAATCACTTCCTTTGAGTGTAGTAAAAAGATTTTACTAATCCAGAAAACTCTAGGGATGCAATAAAACGTTCCTTTACTACTTTATTTGTAGAAAAAGGGAAAGAAAAAATAACATGTGTGTTGACGCATTTCTGGGATGAGATCGTAAATAAACAAGGTGGTTAGACCGTTACCGAAAAGTTTCAGTATGCCTACATACAGACAAATATGTTCTCGAGACAAAACATGTTTCAGAGAAAGCTGCTTAAAGGTGAGCCTAAAGATTTTTGGCCGGGAATAGACATTTTTATGGGACGCGCCCTAAAAGAGGTCGGGGTCGTATCTTTAGGCAAACCGCCAACAGATGGTATTTCGGTACCTATTTCTACAATTTCGCGTTGTACCTTTGTTTAGAGTTCTGAAAATTTTGAACTCATGCCGAGTTCTAAACTTATGTAACTTTAAGTATTATTTTCTATTTATGATTAAATAGACCATTGATTTTCTACTTCTGTTCATCATAACTGAGTCGTTTGAATCATATTCAAATGTCTCAAATCAATCAAAGAACAGAAGCAGAATCAAACTGATAATTCAGAACTTAAGTGAAAACTAAATTCAATGTGCCGAAGCTCGTCGTAAATTAGATGTCTATGAATGTAGTGCTGCACCCTTCTACAACGAATTCGATATAAAACACTCACTAAGATTTAAGTTACACTTTACGATGTTTTTATGTTGACTATAAACCGAATCAGAAACAAACAGTTCGTAAGAGCGATGTTTCACGAATATAGCGTTTGTTCTACCGTAAACAATTTAATCTTTGTCTAAGGACTAACAACGAATAATTATGAGGAGGGCACAGAGATAAATTTTATCGTAACAGTAAAACACAGAGTTTAGGTTCATTAATTTTGATATTAACGGTTTTCAGGAATGTAAACATTTCGAAAGTCCTTAGCGGCTATGTACCTACGCTTAGCAACACATTCCATGTACCTACTAAAACACATGCACGTTTGATATTGCTGATATATAAAACTAAACAAAATTTATTTTTCACTTTTAGGAGGACACACAAAACCGAATTTACAAAGTACATACATCATTGAATTTTGATATACTAACTATATGATTTTTGAGGATATATAAGACGTTTTGAGAAATAAAAATTTACGAAGCAGAATGTACGAAATCGTTAATTGGAAGTGATGAGTGGTCGACACCAACTCCGAGTGCCTGAGGTGCGGGTGAGTGGTGCACCGGCGCAAGAAGATGATGACCCACCGACTGCTCTGCCACCGTTTGCGTTAACCCTTCCTTCGATCCCGAGGCGGAGACATTCTTGGATATGTAGGTAAGTAATTTTTAGCTTCTTGTAAGAAGTGACAGTTGTAATATTATTTCTTTAGCTATTTTTTTTTCACACTAGTAAAACTGTTTTACCAGAGGCGTATAAAATGGCAGAATTTACTCCTAAAGCTTCGTTTTGTGTTCTGAATTTCTGTGTACTTAATTTTCCACCAATTAACGTGTTAACGTGAACGGAGTGTACAGTTATTGAATCAATATGCACTTACTATAATCTTGACGAGCCCAAAATTCTTTATTAATGAAATTAAGTTATGTTAGGTATATTTAGTATTTTCGGATCACGTGGTACAAGCAAGTGGTACCTACCACTGGGGTATTTTACGCAAAGTTTTGACTTAAAGAAACAGAAGGAATATTTTACTCAAGCTAGTGTAAACCAGGTCAAAGCCGTCAATACCCTTCAAAGGGAACTACCTACATAAGTCATTGTCTACAGAAAGTCATAGAACCTATTTGTTATATTATTCACTACCATTATTTCAGAGATATTTTCAAATTAGTTGCGCTGCATTTGCTTCAAAACAAAACTCGATATTAGACAATGACTCGTGTCGTGTCTATACTCAATAGATATTTTCAGCTGCGAGTATCTATCTGAAAGATAAACACAAGTTAATATTTATGAGAGGCTCCGGCGGTGGCCTGTTTCAGACATTAGCACAACAATTGGAGTATACACAAAGGTTCATCGCGACAAACCTTGACTATTGTATACAGGTCTTTGTGACGAGAGATTATACTTCAACTGTTTCTGTTTTCTATTGGTAAATGTTTTAATGGAGTTTTACAAAGATATTCATCAGAAGTGTGTACCATTTGTCACCGGTTAAACCCATCATAACATTTATTTATTTATTTATTCTTTCTTACTTACTATTATCTTTACAGGTGTACACCTAATGTGATAAAGTAAATTATACAAATAAAAATCAATTATGCATAACACTTAAAATACCTTAAAATCTAACTTTTAATCATATAAGCGACTCTTGTGAATTCGTTCAATGTGCACGAAAATAAATCAATTTGGTTAGCCATCGCATTGAGCGCCCGCAACGCTCGCGTAAACGGTGCCAACTGCAGCAGATTAGTGCGAGCTGTAGGCACTCTCAGCAGCGGTGGCCTTCGCCTCCTATCGATGTAACCATCAGGGACCACCAATTGTATTTCCTGGAGGAGAGTTGAATGGTGCAGTTTGCCACGTAAAACCTTGAACAAGTAGGTTGTGAGGGCTACTTCTCTTCGTAGGTACCTCCAGCTTGTTATATCCGCTCATACCCAGAACAAATAATGTCGGATACAGCAGTGAGTAACCTGGATATACTCCATACACTTTCATGTATAATAACTTTACAAATCTGTTCTGGATACGCTCTAACATAGTTTTGTACTTTGTTTCATGCGGTGACCATACCACTGCTTTTCCCTCCAAATGGCTTACATACTATAAAACAAAGTCGGTTCCGTCCGTATGTATGCTTAGATCTTTAGGCTAACATTCGATTTAACGGTCCACCGCTAGAGGGCAGAACTTGATGTCATTCGACTTCATTTTCGATTCTGAGTCGATCCACATGACCTTCAAGGTCCGCCAAGGTCAAATAAAAAAAGTTGCTTAAAAACTCTTTAAAAACGGTTAGGTTAGGTTTTTTTTTACTTGACCTTGACGGACCTTGAAGGTCATGCCAATCGACTTTACTCGTCGAGTAGAGAGTAAAGAGAGGTTAGGTTAGATTAGGTGGTCAAATTTTTTTTTTACAAAATGGGTAGGTTAGGTTATGTTAAAACTGACCTCCTGACCGACTGCGAGAAACGACTTGCATTAATGCGAAAAATTTTTTGGGAAGTTAACATTTGTCAAATTCCTTCCGGTCAAACAAGGGGGTCTCCCTTGTTTGACCCAAGGGGCTAACCTAAAAACCTAACCTAAGTTAGGTTTTTTTTTTACTTTGGCGGACCTTGAAGGTCATGCTCGATTGGCATAACCTTCAAGGTCTTACTCGTCGAGTAGTGTCCAAATATATATAGTATCGCCCTCTAGCGGTGGACCGCTAAGACGAATTTTTACCGATCTTTAATATTACGCAACGGATTTTGATGCGGTTTCATCAATGGATAGATTGGTCCTCGAGGAAGGTTTTGTGTATAATCATCGAGCGAAGCCTCAAGCGGCCGCTAGTAATCAATAAAGCATCATAATAAAAATTGTTGTAATAAATATTTAGTATTGTAATACAATATATGTATTTACTAAGTATCATACATATTTTACATGTGTAATTATGATCGGCTCGGTCACGCACTTTAGAGCCCGTTAAATATGACAGGTCTGAAGGTATATGGTAAAGGTAATAGAGACAGGTGTCTATTAATCATGAAATTAATAAGTTTCTTAGTACGATTTCTAAACGTAGTATATCCCCAGACACGACAGTCTAATGTAGAACTATAGAACTATCGATGTGAATACCACTCTGCTCAGTCAATCATTTGATTTATGTACACGTATCCACAAAGAATGAACAATAAATCCTGATATCATAGAACAGAGAGATTTTTTCATCTGTCAGTAAAATATTTCTTCGTGGCATTCACCATCATCCCTGTAAGGAAGAGACAACTATTAATCTGTTTTATGCGATATTTATTGCTCAGATAAATCATCAGTTTTTATTTCCCGAGGCTCTCTATATACCTACCTACCTACTATACCTAATATAAAAAACTAAATTAATGAAATTAAATTACAATACAAAATGCTGTTTAGGTATTTACTAATTGTAAGCTAATTTAAATACAATAATTATTTACTAAAAATATTTAAACTCTACAAAAATCCGCTGCGTTATTGCTGACTGGGAAGGTTCCCAGAAAGATGGCTGTGTTGCCACGTTGGATGGCGATACTTATTCTTTGGGTCATAAAATAGCCAAATTAAGTATTAATTATTAAATTAAGTTGGAAATTTATTTTTATATATTGTTACGAGTATAAAACAACTTGCCAACCTTGCTATAAGCCACTCAAAACTTTTTAATAATCCTAACGAATTGCCTACAAATCTCATTACTCTTTAGTGAGTATGTACTCGGGTGGAATTTTAATTAGTTAAACTTTGCCAAATTTTTACTTTGTGCCCTATACTTGGGTGAAAATATTCATCTCGGAAATGTCCGAATCTCGAATTTTAACTGATATGGGACGGGATATTTACAATGTGTTACAGTTGTGTCACATGCCAAAGATTTCGATTTTTGCTGATCGCGTGGTTGGTGACATTTTTTACTTCTCATGATTATGGTAAATGGGATTCTAATAAGAGTTATACCTACTACCCAATCTCGATGCTCAGACTGCTGAGACTATTGGAATATAGGTACTTTTTTTAATATAGGTCCTGATTGTTAAAGATAGGTTCGTATTAAAGAATGGTTACTATCTATTGTATATACCTACTATAATGCCCGGTAACTAACGGCAATAAGCTTAGGTACCCGTATTACGTGAGACCAAGAACCTATTGGCAAATATGTAGGTGTGCAACACACCTCTGCCTGCCCGATCGGAGACATAGGCGTAAGTATATAATATTAGCGGACGTACACAAAAACCTTCCTCGAGAACCACTCTATCTATTGGTGAAAACCGCATCAAAATTCGTTGCGTAGTTTTAAAGGTATACATATGGTACAAAAACGACGTTGTTGTGATGTTATGATGTAGTAAAGCCTAACCTAACCTAACCTCAGTTTAGTTGAGTTCAGGTATCTGAAGATGTGATTGATGATGAAAATTAACTATCACTTAACCTGAATTCTGAAAGTCCGTAATACGATCGCATGGAAATTGTTCAATCGGAGTAATAGGAAATAGCTGTTTGCTTCCAAATTGTGATTGTTCTATGACGATTTGCTATTCTCGATTTGTCTCTGTTTGAACACAGCATATGAGAACGAGATTAACTTATTATCGTGTATAGTATCTATGTGTTTATTGGTTAATTGTGGTAATACACCCAAATCATAGTGATATAATATGCAGCACTCAAGGTCACGACGGGTGTTGCTCGAGTCGTGGGTCGGATACGCAGCTGGGACTGGAGGTGGCCTTGCACAAGTCCGAGGTTCTGTGTTTTCACAGACCTCGGAACGTTCCACCTGAAGGTTCCAGCATAAATGTGGGAGGCGTCATTGTTCCAATGGCGCAAGGAGGCGCTGGAGCGGGACCACAGGCCTGCGTCTCGAGAAATCGAGGACCAGCGGTCCCAACTCCGCCAGGATCTCATGGAGTCATAGAGGGTGCGACTCGAGCAACCCAAGTGGGGTACCACCACCATCGCGGCAGTGAGACCGATCATGGACGATTGGCTGCAAAGGCAGCATGGTGACCTCACGTACCGTACGAAGCAGATCGTTGCCGGGCATGGATGCTTCGGTAGCTATCTGTTTCGCATGCATCGTGAGGTCACACCCCGGTGTCAACACTGCGAGGTTTCCGACGACGACACCGGACTCCACACGTTGGTGGAGTGCTCAGCGTGGGCGAGTCAGCGCCGGGACCTCGTAGTGGGTCTGGGCGTGGATACCCTCTCGCTGGAGACCATGCTTCAAACCATGGTCTCCAGCGGGAGTAGGTGGAACGCGGCCGTGTCCTTCTGCGAGCAAGTCATGCTCGCGAAGGAGGCGGCCGGGAGGGAGAGGGAGCGTACCCTCCCCGCCGAGTTCCGTAGTCCAGGGCGCCCCAGACTCCGCGACTACGCCCAAGACTATCAACCTCCATGATCGGGGCCTGAGGACGGTGGGATCGCCACCTGCCGTCCTTACAGAAGCAGGCTAGAAGGGTTGCGTGCTGCCCGCAGCACGCAACCAGATTCACTCACTGACGCAGGATAAAACCCTACCCCAACGACGCGGGATTCTCGTCCCGACCCAACACCCGAAGAGACCACAGAGGTGGTCAAAGTCCGCCGGGCGCCACTGGACATACCCTCTGCTAGTAACCAAAGACGCCCGGCAACGAACGTTAGAGCGGCCAAAAAACAAAAAAAATAAAAAATAAAAAAGTGATATAATATAGTTAGTCTTCCGCAATAAAAGAATTAAATAGTGATTATGTAAGATTTGATTTTCAAACAAACTATTTTCATTTTATTTTCGATATTTTAGTATTGTAAATGTATTAAGGGACTCGTGGTCTAGTGGTAACCCACAATGTTAACACATCAGCATCTATTCAGGCCGATCTTAGAATGGGTGACCATCTTAAGACACTGTGACCCCTCCGAGAGTACGTTAAGCCGTCGGTCCCGGTTGTAATACGAACATCTATGGCAGTCGTTAGGAATAGTTGGAGCCCTTAATAAAAAATCCGACCGGTCTAACTACAGAACTTCGATATCGCCCATGGGTTGTGGAGGTCAGATGGCAGTCGCTTGACGGAAAATATCGAAGTTCAGCCGAATCGCAGTTAGACTGGAAAGCCGACCCCAACTGTGTTGGGAAAAGGCTCGGTGAGTGGTGATTTTAATATTGTAACTATAGACTGTAATTACAGAAACTAAGACTATTAGTATAATTAGATGTACTAGGTAACGTCGGTACGTTGATAAGAAGAAGAAACTTATTTATATGAAAATGAGGTTTTTTCTTAATTTTAAACTCTTAAGATAACTACCCAGTTTTTTGGTTAAGTGTTGTTGTTGGGCCAAGAACGATTACCAGTTTTTGTTAGAAAAAAGTTAATTACAATACCAAATTAATGGTTTCTACAAAATTAATTTGTAATACGTATGACTGGATTAAAGTTTATGTAACATATCATATTATTCGCAAAACGTAGCTACTTTAGTTGTAGATAATATTATGCGTATCTACTTTACCTACTCATTGACATTCTAACTAGTAATACCTACCTTTTTTTTAAATTCCACGGCTTAAAGCCGTGGCTGCTCCTACGTCCATTGCCAACGCCTATGTTGAGCACACAGCGAATTTCCAGTGGCGCCCAGCGGACTTTGGCCACCTGTTTGATTGTCTTGTCGGATTTTATCTCGCGTCGTTGGTGTTGGGTTTTATCCCGCGTCGGTGAGTGAATCTGGTAGCGTAACATACACCTACTAACCTATCTAACTATTTCTTGGTGGAAAGAGGTATAAAACATAAGGTTTTGATGGTAGTTGCCAATTTAAAGTTGGAAATTTCTAATTGATATAGGTAGTGATAAAGAGTAAAACCCTCGTCACAATCGCATTTTGTCAGGAGTTATAAACAGTGGGATTGAAAGTCGTTACTCATTATTAACCATTAGAAGATGTTATTGGTGTTTTTTACATTTAAATAAGTTTTCTTTTTAATAAGTAAAAGTTTGTTTTGATGAAATTAAACGTTTAGGTCATCAAGGTTAAGACACTTTTAAGGCTAATTTAAGTTCGTCTGGTGAGGCTTTAACTCCAGATTAAACCTAAACCAGTGAAATTACTTTGAGGTTGACAGAATAAAAGTCAAATCAACTTAAGTTCAAACTTAGTAACAGACCCAAATACTCGATTTGGCTCAGAATTTACATACGAATTAGTTAGTGGAATATAAATCCGAGTTTATGTAGCTCTTGCGTACTAATGTGAGTGGAAACTGTCAGACCCACCCTAATACAGATATAAACTTTATTTCGTTGTGTGGAAATTCAGTGTGTAAATGTAACAGAAGCTATTTCTCCTGGATATCGTAAATGAAATCAGAATTCATGTACTTCATCATCATCACTACATCACTATCACTATTATACATAGTATAAAACAAAGTCGCTCCTTCCGTATGTATGCTTAGATCTTTAAAACTACGCAACGGATTTTGATTAGGTTTTCACCAATGAATAGAGTGGTTCTCGAGGAACAGGCAAAGCCGCGGGCATCCGCTAGGTTAGTCAAATTTTGTTTGGTTTGGAGTTTGGACATGTTAAGTGTCAAATCTAGAAAAAAAAACCTGAAAATGTATTTACTGTATTAATTTCCGAACGAATACACCAAATTGTTTGTATAAAAAGTTAGTTTTTTTTTAAATTATGTAATATCAAAAGTGAGTAAGTGAATAAGACAGATAGCTGTTAAGAGTTCTTCAATACACATCATATTTCGAACATTATTTACTAAAAAAATATAGCGCTACAAAATTACCCGGCACAGCTAGAATTTATATGATAATTTTCTTTAACTTAGGGTAGCGTTAGCATAAATTTCGGTGGTAGTTATCGTAACCAAACTTGTTTATAACTTTTTACCAAACTTATGATTTTCGCTTTAATGGATATTCTAAACTGAATGTACTCGTATATAAAACTCTATACATAAAGCCACGAGCTCATAGAGTTGGAAAGACAGGACTTTGATTTATACTTTCTTTAAGTAAACAAATGTATGTTTTACTTCATTTAATACATAATTACTTATATTTTTATTTTATGGTTTAATATTTGGAGTGCTCTAAACAGCAGGGCAACTTTACAAACTCAAGCATGTAACAGAGTTCCAGGTTACCCGTTACCATCCTTTGTTAGTCTTAGCCAAAATAGGAAGATTTGGGCACGTTTTTCAGCGTGGGAATCTCTCCTGCAATGCGTTTCGACTAGCCCCATTACCCGCACGACATGAAACGCATTTCATAAATTGACATCAACACTTAAAAGTGCCCAAAGCTGCTGCGGTGGTGGAAAAACGCTTGACAGGAAAAGCATGAATTTATTAATAGGCGTCCTTCTCTCCTTATACACTATGGAGCCAATATTAAAGTTGAGCATTTTGATCAAGAACAGGTCCTTGTATTAATTACTCATATGAAAATATACTGTACCTAACACTTGGTGTCAGAAATTTGGCAACGTCAGAACTCACATGTGTTGTTAATAAGACGATTTGATCGTTCCAATTTACGTAAATGCATTTGAATTTCGGCTCCGCTCCAAAATTACGGGTACTTGTTGCACGTTAATTGCATTTTGCACTTTTAAGAATGGGCTATAACTTGTAAAACGCTCTGCACTGTTTATATTTCTTTCAGTTTTGATGATATTATTTATTTCATTAACTGAATCTTTAAAGGTTTTTTATTATGTACTAATTTTGTATCTAATGGTGTGGAAAAGGGGTACACTACATAAATACGAATAACTTTATTCCGTCAGTCACAAATACGAATTTCAAAATACCGATTTTCATAATTCCGACTGGTTCAAAATTCCGAATATAACAACTCCGATTGATCATAATTCCTATTTTTATAATTCCTAAATTTCAATATTCCTAACGTTTATAATTACTACTCTCATAATACCGAGCTTCAATAGATCGAATAACATAAAGTCCGACTTAATGATATTTCGAAATATCAACATACGAATTCTGGCAGGAATTGGTTCTTATTTAAAACTATATGATTGTTTACTTTTGAATAAAAATATTTTGTTTCCCTGGTCACATGCCAAAGTATGTTTCCCAAATTTTTTATATAATACAGATCAATTCCGGAGCTCGCTCGGCTCGCGCTCTGTTGTGGTCACAGTTCTAACCTAACCTAACCCACTTCTACCCATTCCAGATACCCAGACCAGACTGCGTGAAGTTGGTTCTGCAGCAATTTCTTTCTGTCACTAAATTCTGTAGAACAAATATCAATTCCGGCGTTTCCCCTGCCGCTGCCGCGACACGCTCGCTTCGCTCGCTCGGCTCGCGCTCTGTTGTGGTCACAGTTCTAACCTAACCTAACCCACTTCTACCCATTCCAGATATCCAGACCAGACTGCGTGAAGTTGGTTCTGCAGTGATTTCTTTCTGTCACTAAATTCTGTAGAACAAAAATGTTGACTTTTAGTATATTCGAAGTATTGAAAATCGGAATGTCGTGTTTCGGACCGATAACCCTTCGAGAATTTGACTCTTCGAACGTATGAAAATCGGAAAACTAACAAATCGCATTAATGACTTTCGGGAAAATAAGTTTCGTAATTTTTAATAATAGACATTACAATTCTTAGGTATTATGAAATTCGGACTTTTGAAAATCGGAACATCGAAATTCGGAATAAAGTTTTTCGGAGTATTTGGGTGTTCCCGTGACTGACTGACTGGCAAATTGTTGGTGAAATAAACGATTCTGCCATTCGGGGAGAAAGATGAGGTTTTGTGTTTTCACCGTGAGATGACATATAGAGGTCTTTGGCTATAAAGAGATTTTGGTACTCATTACAATTTGGCTTTCTACAGTATAAGGATATAAATTAATAAAGTTATTGAGCCTATGAATCAATTTATTAGATTAACCGTAGCTCAAGAACAAACTTCATTACCTCATGAAGGTTTCACTATCGTTTATATTCCTCTCAAAGGACTATTTTCATGTTCATAACTACTTAAGTGAATTAGTGATAGCATAACATCGTGCTCATCGTTAGACCTTGTTAACTTGAGTGGCTATTTATAGTCGGCTATGATGTTGAAAATTCTGTTAAAAATGGAAAGTTGAAATTTGAGGAGGTTACTCATCCATGAATATAAAAAGTAGAGTTCATATGTTTCACCAAGATCGTAGAAAGCCTAAACTCTTCTCTAATCTCTGGTAAAGCGGGCGATTAGGGGTAATAGACTGACACACATCACACCTATATCCCGAAGTGGTTGGCAGAGGTGCACACACCCACACTTTGCCAGTAATTATGTTGGTCCCACGGAACAGGGGGCAAGCTTATCGGGCCAAGATTCATTTTAAAACAAACAGATGTTGTGGATTTTTCATTTAAAATATGTTTAATAATAATTAATTACACAACGAATATATTACTTACACCCAAAAACCATCATTCCTGCAGAATTTTTTGGTGGCAACTCTGCCATCACCACTATGGCCGCTTTGAGCGACCACTTGGGCAAAGCAGTTTTTGACAAGATTTTGTAATCTACATACTATCTTAAGCTGTATTCAAATTTAAAAAGCAAATTCAAAAAATAGATTAAATTGTCTATCTTTTGGTGTTTTTTTTATAGCGATTTTTTTACTTAAAGCTTTTTACTCTACATTTTACAAACTAAATCTGAATTAGGGTTAATTAATTCTGATTAAGGGAATTATATTAAATAGAGTACAGTCAGAGTAAGATTGACATTGATTAGGTACCCACTCAATATCGGGCTTATGTTACAGGGTACCCACCCTCAATATAGGTAGGTATACGTACCCGGCCTCTCATTCACTTAACTCTCACATTTAGTTTCATTTCATGAGTAACACGCCTACCTTGTTAGTGTTACAATATATTGAATTGTCTTACCGCTGTAACTTCTACTCAGGTTAATGTGTTTACTAATTTTCATTAATTTTATGCCACCGAAAAGTTCCGTGTATATAGAATGTGGCTACCGAGGAAATTAACTTCTGAAATGTTTTCTATATATTGTGGCCACTGAAAGAGAAAGAGAAAGCTTGATATAACTTATAGTTAAAAGTGCAAATTTATTGTAAATTTACTTAATTAAATAACTCTGTTATCTAATTTTCTTACATTGAAATGTAGTGTTGAAATATTGTACAAGGGTACTACTTATCCCTAATGGAATCTCTTCCAGCAGGCCTGAGAGGAGATGTAAAGGTGAAAGGGCTACCATGTGGGCAGTGTAATAGACTTACATAAACTATGGGTACATATAATACATGAATAAATACATATTATTATGCTATGATTTTTACACTTACATGAACTACATAACATTATATAACTAAGATGAAGAGAAGAGTTGATGAGCTTTAACTTTTCTTTTAAAGAGAGTAAGAGTTTTACAGCTTTGTATGTCAGGAGAGAGAGAGTTCCACAGCCTGACCGCATGAACGGTAAAGGAATAGGAATAGAAATCGGTTTTATGGAATGAACAATTTAGGCAGTATTTACATTTTTATTATTATATTATTTATTATTATTATATTTTTCCGCCAATATGTAAATCGCGGCGGCGCCGAAGTGATGGTTTGGCAAATTGATGGAGATCTATCAAATGCAATAAGTACGAGTAGTTACGATTAGTAAAGTGCAACGAGATATTAGCTAACGTTATGTTATTACCTAGCTGTCCCGGCTTACTTAGTATCGCCTGTGAATAACGCCTTTTACGAATTATTCAAAATCAAAATTATCCAAATCAGACCGATTTGCTATTGTTGAGACCAGTTTTAGCGAAACAAACGAATTGCAATTCTATCTCTAAGAAGAAGATAGATAAGTCGAATGTTAAAGCTAAACATTAGCAACGATATTATATTTATACTTAGTTGTTTATTTATCACTTTTCGAATCTGAACATTTCTTCAGAAATAAATGGAAATAAATTCCTCGAGTTTCTCGAGCACTCGAAAGTGTCATTTTAGTTTAAATTGCACTTATTCACTTTAAATTGTTTGTGCTCGAAAAGTTATATGATTCATTGTGTTTATAAAATGTGCTCGGGACTCGTTCTGTTTGCCTTTACCTCCGAACGGTTATTTCGTAGCGAGAAACTTTTATGACGATACTTAAAAGTATAACTTGTACCACTCAATAACCAACAAATAAAACTTTTGTACGCTAACTTTTTTTTTAAATTAGTAAACGTTTGCGACTCCACTCAATAGTTTTCTTGTTCCCAATACCCATGGGCTCTTATTGTGAAGGTTGAAATTTTCGTAAATAGTGCAGGCATCAATCTATCTCCGTATCATCATACTAATATGCATTGCACACCCCCAATTTGCCAGTATTTTTAGTCCCACGTAATAGGGGGCAAGCCTATTGCCGACACCGTGTACATTTATAATGGGTTATGTCCAAAATGGCCGAATGAATTTCATAAAAATAAGCAGCTATATTGTAATTGTGAAAAAATAATTGAAACCCGTTGCCTTGCGATGGAAATGTTGATGAAAGGCAACAAAATCTTGCGTGCCAGCCGCTGTGGCACAGCCAATTAAAGTCCTGGGCGTCTCGGACTATTTAGAGAAGAAGACCAATACAAAAGTGATTAAAAACTTCCTCGGCGTCTACTTCCTGGTGTGTTCCCAATTTGAATGCTTCTACGTTATAGCTTAGTGAGATTCATCTAATGAATCACACAACATTTATTTTACTGTGAGGCTGTTGACTCAGTAAGATGCTAGACAATTCTATGAAGATCTACAAATCTATCAAATAAATAAGAATTTATAAAACTAGGTTCTCAGCGAAAGCCAAAACTGCTAAAGCTGTCTACACTTGTATATGTGGTGATTGCCACGAATAGTTTTGACAGCAAATTCAAAAAATCTTGGCATAATGCTGTAAACAAATCTAGCTCGTCGTAATGACATTCTTCTTAACCTATAGGTACACGTGGTTTGTTTCAAAATAGAACAGTAAAGACACAATTAGATTGGTATACATAAATAACACGTTTAACCTACATTTGAAAAGATGCTTTCATTTAGTAGTAGAGTACTTAGTAGAAGTAACTATTTAGTAATCTGTGGTAGAAGAAAATAGTTAGGTACAATAAATTACACACACACATTTGAGTCCAAGGATTTAACTACTCTGAACTTAAAGCGTTTGTTGTCTATGACGAAACTCATATCAATGGCGCAGTAAAAAAATACAAACACAATCCGTATTAATATTCAAAGTGCCATCCACGAAGAGCGCGCCAAAAGCGCCATATTTTTTATTCGTAGATCACAGATGACAGCGCAGTAGATATTGCCGATTGTGGGAAAATTATAATTTGGTAGAATATAACTAGGTAGGTACCTATTGTACCTACTTCAATATGTAAACGTTTATTTAGGTTGGTACTTATATCTCAGCCGTGGCCATGGTTGATCAACCAACCGAAATGTCGAGGAGCAATATGGTTTCGTACCTTTAACATTATAACGATTAAGGCTCGTTTGAATATCAGTTATATGTGTAAAAATCGTGAAAGTTTGACAATTAATATTTCGATTTTAATTGCACTCAAAGAATAAACTAGCTGCTTTTAGGTACGGTACCCACTGGCGTCGATTTTAAAGGAATTCATCCAAACTTAAAGAGTTATTTTGTTTTGGTATATTCTCACTAGTTCTAGTGAGACTTATTTTTTCTCACTAGTTCCATTGGTTAGTTATACTTTTATTTTATTTACTATGTAATATTTTTTTTAAATATAAGTAGTGATAAGAAGGGAATCGAAGGAAGGAGGTAGCGCATGTCTTCACAATAACGCCCACTATTTTCACTTGACTACAACCTTGTCAGCTATAGTCACAGAGTTCAAAGAATGCAGTGAGAGGCTACGAAAAGTAGGTAGATATTATTTCAATGGAAACCTTTTCCGCTATAAAGGTGAAGATTCATGACTAAGTGTTTCATAAATTACATTTACAGGTATGTGCTTATTAAATGTGACAGTGTGAGAGTATTCAGAGATGCGGTTTAAGACACGGCGACATATTTGAAACTCTGCCACGAGTTATTCCTGTCCCCGGCCTCGCGTAAACACCCAGCATATACACATTATTATTATATCTTGGAATATTAATAAACTAATCTATTATAAAGCCAAAGAGTCTTCATGATTTAATGCGTTAATGTAAGGAAAGATCAATAGATAGTTCCTTACATTAGCGCATTCAATAATGAAAACGATTATTTCTGATCCTATCAGTAATATGATCAGAAACGGTTATAATTTTTCCTCATCTAACCAGTTGAGAAAGGCTAAGCTTTATAAATCATCATGATTATAATGATTATCTTAATCATTGTGTGTAGGGTAAAAGTCCAAACAAACTTTTATAAAAATACCAGCTGTAACAATACGAAACCCTTTAAAGATTACCCTAAGGGACCCTAAGAACTGTTTTGAGTAAATACCCTTACACTTGATACATAATAATATGCTAAGAAGTATACTCGGAAAAACACATCTTAGAGTTATGAAGCAACGTATTGCATGACACTAGCAACATGACACACCTGTTCTTCTGTTAGTAAATACGAGTACCTATATCAACATTTGCAAACAACATTTCATTTTTTAAATAATTACATCCAAAACTTTTGTGTGTAGTTACAGGAATAAAGACAACTTTTGTTTAATGATTATGTAAGTATGTAATATCAACAAAAGTCTTAAAAGTTTATGGCATAATTACAATTAATTGGTTGTTAGTCGGAATTCGAATGCCTATGAAATTCCAACAAACGACCAAGTGTAAATAAACGGTCGATTCGAGTACCCCCACATTCGAACAGGGTTACGCTAAAGACCACTACGGGGTAGGAGAGAGACGTCATCAATAGATAGACGATGATATTTAGTCTTATTTAAAAAAAATATTGCTATGACGTCCACAGGCACGTTGCAATCTAAGCACGGTCGTATGGTCGTTTGCCAGTGTTCCAATAACCGAACGTGAGTAAAATAATATAATTATAACCTACTGGTCCGGGTGCCCGAATTCGATTAATATCGTTGATACACCCGAATTCGGGATAACTATCAAGTGTAATAACATGGCTATAACGCCAATATTTCCGAATAGGTACTCGTAGTATTATTTTCCAAAAACAATGCTTCAATAGTTTTTTTATTTATCACTTTTCAAACATGTTTCGAAAGTATGTAGGTACTTCTATCATATCAAATTGATAAAAAGTACCTACTTCAAATGTAAAATACATCAGCAAAATTTTTGTCCTTTTTTTCTTACATTACTACATGTATAGATTCAGTTGTGAGATATATTATACCACTTTATATTATTTCCAACAGATTTCTTATATTAGATACAGCTGCTTCATGTCTGAAAACACTCCCGACAGACAGAGTTACTCTCCTAATTAATATTATTAAAAATATTTTCTACGGACATGTCTGAATCACTTCAAGCGCCGATGAGTAATTTTTGTCTATTTTCTGAAGTTATTGGTAAATTAAAGTTAGCTAAGTATATGTCACTGGCGACAATACTCTCTCATCATATCGGGCTCTAGAGATGCTACAATTTACGCGTCGAGTCGCACGCGCAGTTCTCTCTTTACTTCGCCCAATATAAACGTCGATCGAAATTAAAACATAACAAGTGCGCAAGAAGTTGTTTTGTAATTTACTTAATTGATTTTTTTGTTTCTACCATGAGAAAGTGGACTATGTGAATGTAATGTGAAGTGATTCTGACTGTCTAGAACAGTGTGGTAGCAAAGTGTTTATTGATAAGCGTGGTAATGTAGCAAAACAAATAACTAATTTTTATGCGGATCATATTGACATGAATTAGTTATATTTAAAATAAGAAATGAAAAATAACCTTTTCTAATTAAACTTAGTAGTTTATTCCGTAGTAAGATAATTATGTTGTAGTAAAAATTCCAAATTCCATTGCGCCCAATCCATTGATTGATACATTAATTGATTAATATGCTACTTAGTTTATTTGTGTACTATATATACTAGATGTTCAACTAAGATATTTTTTTTAGGATTTATACTAATTTGTACATGAAAGTTATCTGCATCACCCGAGGGGTGACTGGTAGATAATAAGTCCGCCTTTGTACATTATTTGTGCACAAAGTTTATAATAAAAATAAAAATAAAAAAGTTCTAGCCTTTGAGGGCAGGTTCATATTTTTAGAAACACCATGTTAATAGTAGATACCCGAAACCAGCGATCATACACGAAAATGATGAAAGTTGAGGAAGCGAAAGTATTATACTTACCAATCATTAGTTAATAAAGGTTTTTTTTTTTTTTATATTTAGGTCGACAAATTGACGCCACCCGCCTGATGGTAAGCTGTGGCGACGTCTGGCGATTGTGGGCAACTCTCACAGTACACAGGAATACTATAGAGAGTGACCCTCAACTTGACGACCCAGTAATGTGCCTCTTCACGCTTCGCTTAAAGAACCCAGGGTTATATGTTGGAGGAAACACGTGCGCGGGCAGGGCGTTCCAAGCCACCATCGTTCGGCAGAGAAACGAACGTTTAAAACGCTCAGTTCTCGCGAAGACGGTTTCCACGGTACGAGAGTGACATCTCTGCCCGGCACGCGTTGTTCGGGATCGGAAGGGAGAGGGTGGGATCAGATTGGAGAGCTCTTCAGAACACTCACCGTGGTAAATACGGTAGAACGCGGCCCAGGAAGCAATTGTTCGGCTCTGGGCTAGCGGCTCATGGCTTCCCGTTACCTCCGGACAATCTATAATGCGAACAGCGCGTCGCTGCATAGCGTCGAGTGCGTCCAGCAAATACTTCGCAGAGCCGTCCCAGAGGTGAGAGCAGTATTCAATGTATTTAGTGTTATTGAGCTCTCGACGTACGTCTATGCCAAGGATGTCTAGATTATCCTTCATTGGTAATGTTGCATTCTGAAGAGTGGGTAGGGGAAGGAAAGGGGATTTTTTCGCTGTAAATGCACACGCCTGTGTTTTGCGGGCATTGAACTCGACCAAGTTCTCGGCACCCCATTGGGAGATACTGTCGAGGTTACGGTCGAGATCAGCCACGAGTCGTCGTCTCTCCTCCTCAATCTCAGATCGCCCCGCCGTCGGACGAACCGAGTAACTCCCGTGCAGTGTGCTGTCATCTGCATAGCAATGAATGTTCCCGAGGGATAGCATATCATTGATATGCAGAAGAAAGAGAGTTCGTGATAGTACGGACCCCTGCGGTACCCCGGCATTCACTTGCAAGAAGCGAGAAGCCTGGCCATCGCAGAGGACCCGCACTCGGCGCTCGTTTAAAAAGCTGGCAATCCAGCTGCACAGTTGAGGAGGTAGACCATATGCCGGAAGCTTGGAAAGGAGCGAAGCATGCCAGACCCTATCGAAAGCTTTGGCGATGTCCAGGCTAATAGCCAAGGACTCGCCGTACTTTTCCATAGCCTCACCCCATACATGCGTGACGAATGCCAGGAGGTCACCCGTTGATCGTTTTGGCCTGAAGCCATATTGCCGATAATTTATTAGCGAGTGATCCTCCAGGTATCGCATGAGCTGCTTATTGATAAGGAGCTCAAGCACCTTGCAAATGACTGAGGTGACAGCTATGGGTCGATAGTTGCCTGGATCGGAGCGATCCCCTTTCTTGGGGATCGGTTGTACGTTCGCCTCTTTCCAGACCTCCGGCATGAGCCCTGTAGAGTATGACAGGCGGTACAGACGCGTTAGTACTGGAGACAACTCAGCAGCACATTTTCGTAACACCACCGCCGGAATGCCGTCAGGGCCACTGGCTTTCCGCGTGTCGAGCGACCGCAGCACTGCTCGTACATCACATTGCCTGATAACAATATCAGGCATAGTGTGGCCACAGTTGGCGATGGCGGGGGGCTGCAGGCCACAGTCATCGACGCGGGAATTAGCCGCAAAGAGGTCTGCGAGCATGTCCGCCTTCTCTTGGGCTTTGTGAGCCAGTGATCCATCAGGAAAACGCAGTGGTGGCAGCGAGGGTTGGCAAAAATTTTTATGTGCTTGTCATACTCGTAGATCGGGAAAATATTCATTTTTCCATTGAAATGTGACTTTCGCCTTGCAAATGTTCAATTATTCTAGTGCAATGGCGATTAATTGTGTTTATATGAATGTTGAAAGTAATAAATTGGGGTAACAAAAGTGTTTTGTTTTTTTAAATGAAATTGGATGAATGCAAAATGTTAGACTTCTATAGACAAACACACTAGTTGTTCAGACTCCAATTTACTTATTTACATTTTTTGTAATTAAAATAATTACTACTAACGTGATAGTTTTAGGAACTTTTCAAGCTAAGTATATAGACTCTGGGTGGTCGAGTCGCATCTATCCGCGGATAAGTATATGATGTTGGTTCAAATCTTACTGACGCATTTTGTCAATCGATATTTTGCCAGTCACGGAACAACAAAAGGATATTGTTGTCTCGAAATAAATAATTATTATACTATATTATTATTATTTTGATCCTTACACATAACCAACCAAGTAGTGATGTGATCACCAGATAAGTAGAAAAACATAAAGTTCCCGGTTGGTGGCAATAGACCTGCCGCCTATTATTTACTTACTGTCGAAATGTGGGCGTATCCTAGTACTTATACTAGTAGTTACATATCTATCTTAGTAGTTACAATTGTGTGTATCTCAGTAGGTAGGTACCGTAACGTAGAAGTAGATATGTAGTAGCGTTGTGCACGGGATCGTATCTACTTTGAGTTAAACTCGTTTGGTTTCCCCGAATACTGATTTATATTTAACAATTAATACATTTTATATTACACCTTTTTAATTCTTCTTCAGGAGCCCAGGTATCCGCCACCGCGGCCCTGGCCCGACCCAATTTTCTTTCTTCCACTGTCTTCCATTTGTTTCATTCCGTTTAAATGTTTTTTAATATTTAAATTTTCTGATTCATAACCAGCCATTACAATAAACTCAATGAGGTCGTATGCGAATGTGCAAGCACCTTCACATGCCGGCTCCCCATGGAAAAAAAAAATTATATTAGTTTCAAAAACAATTTTTTTTTTATCATTATACAAAGCAATACCTTATTCTATTCCTATCTGTGACTTTACCTATACTGCATGATAAAATACCCCCCCTTTAAGTCTGTCCCTATGCAAAGGACCTCGTATGACTGACAACTTCTAAAAGAAAAAAATAATCGAACATTAATTACTCTCCATGACAGTCGTACGATGGTAACTGCCAAAAAACATGCTTTTAAAAAAGGCAAATTATCAGACTATTTCTAGCTAAATTAAATTAAATCAATAATTAATAATGAACCCTCTTAAGATAACAAACGGACTGAGAGCAAATTGTCCTGATGTGCCATCGAAAGAAAATCTATAATCAATGTTTGAATTTAATTTTGATCTCAACATCGTTTTGTAGAGAATTCGATGGCCACCTTACCACATCTATTGACTATTTTAAAACAGTCATAATCGAACTCCCATGTCTATCAATCCGACGTTGAAACCCCAAACACTTAATAAAATGGCGACATAAATCAATTTAATCCAACGTTGTTAAACAGTAACAAAACCTAACTCGAAAAAACGATTTTCATTCTTGCTCTCGGTCCATATGAAACAAAGAAAATTTGTTATCTATATAAACCATACACGACTTATATAAAAAAAATAGTGTAGGCCCAGTCGAATACGCTGCGACAAATATCTTGTTCTCTTCATCACTCGTTATTATGTTCAATATATAAATAACTTTAAATTGGTCGATAAAGACTTCAAACGACTCATACATCTCTGAGAATGCACTCATTGTATCTATTACAATAATTTAGTATACCACTTTGAACTTCCGCGTAGAACAAGCGTACTCCAATCTCTAATATTTCCGTAGATCACGGCCTTCCACCAAGTCGTAGATCACGGCGCCTCCACCAAGTAACGTTGTGGTCAGATTTGTAGTAGCGTTGTGCACTGATAGCATGTACGCGAGAACGTAACTACTGAAATCAAACTCTTCAATACCCCGTGACAGAATGTATTTTACAATTATAAAATTATAACTATTCTTGATTCATTTATACTTCTTCTTCTTCAGGAGACGAGGTGTCCGCCACGGCGGCCCACCACCGAATCCAATTTTCTTTCTTCCATTGTCTTCCATTTGTTTCATTCCGTTTAAATGTTTTTTAATATTTAAATTGTCTGATTCATAACCAGCCATTGCACTAAACTCAATGAGGTCGTATGCGAATGTGCAAGCAACTTCACAGTACCTACTACTATTAATATTTACTAACTTCACCCCAGTTCCTTAATCATTTAACGTCATAATCAATTTTGCTCTATTTCACCACACTAATTGAACCTGCTGCTAGAATTTGTGCACATGACCTAGTTGTCATCTAATTGAACACACCTCAACTCTTTCGAGCAAACTACGATGTGCCAATACTTAAGATGCGTTTACACGGGATTTTTTTTTAGCAATAATTGCTAGGTAACACGATTTGATCAATATGCACTTAGTGGACCTTTTTTTTCGTCAATTCATCGATTCGACATTCTCACACAATGTCATCTAGCCCAAACTAAGCTATAAGCTTGTGCTATGGGATGTAGACAACTGATAAACATACTTATATGTTTCTAAATACATAAATAACATACATAGAAAACACCCAAACTCCGATACACGGGTAATAATAAGTGCAGTTATTATAAGCACGTGGTCGATTGTGACGTCAGGCAATTTATATATATGTTACGGCTAATACCCGAAGTGCGGCTGCACCTAGTTTTAGCCGGTTAGAACTAGGTGTAGCCACTTACTCTTGGTTAAACCTAGCATGGGTAGGTTGGGTTAGGTTAAAACTGTGACCACCTACGCACGAGCCGAGCGAGCGAAGCGAGCGGTGCCGCGGTAGCGGCCGGCGATTGCCAGCGACTTGCATTAATAAAAAAAAGAGATTTCTTCCAGGTGAAAGTGACAACTGGACCTAGTTGTAGCCGGCATGATGAAGGCTAGACCTAGTTTTACCCGAAAACAATCGGCTCGTACTAGGTTTAACCAAGAGTAAGTGGCTACACCTAGTTCTAACCGGCTAAAACTAGGTGCAGCCGCACTTCGGGTGTTAGCCGTAACATATATATAAATTGCCTGACGTCACAATCGACCACGTGCTTATAATAACTGCACTTATTATTACCCGTGTATCACCTTTAGGTAATTATAGTACCTAGGGGTACATACTTCACACCGTTATAACAGTAACATAGATTAGTTTTTGTTTATTTCATGTATGCCAGTTTGTTAATTGGTCCCATGAGATACGGGGTAAGCCGATCCCTGGCAGAGCCAGAGCCTCCTCTGTCTGCCAGCAGGTGCAATACTGCGCGTAGGTGAGAGCTTGATAGGGCCTTTAGCATCCGTACTACTTAATTAGTAGGAAAGTACCTGCCTAAACTATTAATAACTTAAAACAATGGACTTTCGCCATGTAACGCCTGACTCCATTCAGTATTAATAACTTATTTTGTACTATAAATGTCAATGCGTACTATATACGACGGTACTTTTTTTCTATCAGAAAGTTGGTGTATTCTGGATTTGATGGATGTTCGTCCTTCCAAGTTAGAAAAAATCGGTTTTACGGTACATTTGTAGCAAGATTACGTTAGAGTAGAGCTGGCATGAGCAGGATTTATGTGCTCAGCAGAACTTACAACGATGTGGATAAAAAGTGTTCGCTATAGTTTTTAGAATTATAGCAAAGGTTTATTACTTTGGTATAATTGACGAGTGTTTGTACATTACTCGTAGTAACATAGTAGGCTTCAAAGTTTTATGGTCAATTAGTTTCTTTGTAGGACAAACAAAAGTTTAACTGTAACTATCATGTCATTTGTTAAATAGTACACCCTCATGTTTATCATTCACTAACGTACGCCCGCTGCTCCACTCGCTTGGAAAAGTTTATTTACTAAAATATTGTTCTGGTGATCCATGATAACCGTTGATGAAACCATGCGGAAAACGTAACTATGAAAATTAGCGTGTACGTACTGACAAAAAAAGACCCCATAATAAATGTATTTTATTATACTTTATAAAACAACAATACCTTTTATTTGTTGTAAATGTATTAAATGTGCATACATCCTCGTCTACCGTTTTATTATAGAAGGTTTAAGATGGTTATTAATCAACAAAGCAAGTAAAGGTTTTAACGCGCGCACCCGACGGAAATAAGCCTCTTATAAGCAAGCATACTTCAACTTTCGTGTAATTTAATAGCGAGGGAAACTCAGTCACGCAAGTTTATTCTAAACAATAAGCAATTCAAGGACAGGGTAGATCGTTGCGTTCCTTGATAGGTAGCTAAGTACTTATATCATAAACGTTATATTAACCCACAAATTTGTTGTACCTACACTTACCCACTTTCATTAGAGTAGGTAATAAAAAGGCTCCCATTAAGTGGAACAAACAAAGTTACTGTCGAAATGTGGGTACACAAGAACTGGAATGGCTCTGTTTGCCACTTTGAGGCAGATGAAGACGATGAGATGACCTGTCTTCCAAATGTGTGTTTAGCCTCTTAGCATTTTAAGTACGTTAGTAAAGAGACTTAAGTACTTACCTATCTATTTTGATGTAGCACCCTGTCTAGTTCTTTATGATAATAGCCTAGATCCTACCACAGATAAGGTAGGTACACATTTTTTATCATATAAATTGGTAAGGCTATCAGGCTGCGGCCTAAAAAAAGCTTTAGGTAACATACTCACCTACCCCTCTTCTCTTCTTGGCGAAATATATAATATTGGCTTCTTGGCTAATAAATAGTTTTAATGGTTAAATTCAATACATTCGTAGAATATGCAAGATAAACCACGTCTTCTCTTGCTGGTGATATTCATTTAATAATCGTTTGACCAGCAAAACATTTTTTTTTCTAGGCTGTGTTGACAAATGTCATATAAGTAATACAGAGATTCCATCACTAGAAAAGTTTTGTGGATACAAATTAGCCTGCATAACATACGAGTAGATAAAACAAATTTCCCAACCAATACTGCTTACTCTAAAGATTGAAAAAATCTATTTCTGCATAATTTTTCCGGCTTCTAGGTCAGATTCTAAAATAGCGCCACCAAATTCCAGTTGTTCTTTTGATCGATAATGTACTCTACTTACCCACTGTTTATTACGGAAAGGGATTTTTCCGTAATAAACCTCCATAAAATTGATTGATTGACTTTAGGTACGGGAAAAAAAGGATGCTTGATTATTTTTTGTTCGTTAAGGTACTCACTTTTCAACCGACTTCCAAAAAAGGAGGAGAATCTCAATTCGACTATTTTTTTTACAAGTTTGTTAAGTACCTATTTTCTATGGACTGGATGAACCGTTTTTGAAATTTTTTTTTAATTGAAGTCAGAAGCCAAACTGAAATGACCACTTAGGAAGTAGAAACTTCCTAAGTGGTCATTTCAGTTTGGTCCCATTCCGACATAGATAACATTCCGACAATTATTCATTGGTCCCATTTCGGTAATTTGAAGTCAGTTGTTTTGTCAATTTTTGACGTGTTTTTCGTTCTAAGTGTATATAACTAGGTACTTGTCTATACGCTTCAAAATAAGTCAGAACTAATTTCCATACAAAAAAAATCTGTAACAATTTTAAAATTGAATAGCAATATTTTCAATGGTTTCATATTATTTTAAACAGCAAAAATATACATCATAGGTAGGTAGGGATTTGCTCAAGTTTATTTCTCGAATACCATTAAGTAGGTATTTCTACAGGACAGTTTACAGAAATTGTGAACATTGCGGTGGCATTTAAGTCTGCGAAATGAAACCAATCTGTCAAGAACAGTAGATAATTATGTGATGAATCCAAACGGATTATGACAATGATGTTTATTGTATTATGACTGGAAAACCAATTTATTTACAATAAGAATTACAATATACATAATTATATACTTACTAAAAATATTTACATTACAAAATATCGTTAAAAAATCCTCCGTGTCATTGCCGACTGGGAAGGTTCCCAGAATTATTATGTTAGTAAGTATACTAACTTGTATCCATTTCTCGTTTACTGCACTTTTACAATCTATAAAAAATATGTTTTAAGGAGAAGGAGTGTGTTGTCAAAATGTTTGAGGTGTCATTATGATAAGGACGAATTCCCAAATGTTAAAATGTCCGATTGTCCTAATATCCAGCTGCCATAACAACAAAGTGTTAAAGGACGTTGTGACACCTCGGACATTCTGTCATTGGGCCAACCATAGATATAGTATGTTGGGGAGCGAAGCGAGCGCCATCCCAAGTCTTTGGGGTCAACACACTCAAGAAAAAAATTTTCAAATACTTACTTAAAAATGAGAGCAAAATTGACCTGGGATGCTTAGTTTCCGAGATATCGGCTACTAGGAATCTTGGGTATTTTTGTGGGATGGGAATTCCCGGTTTTTTTTTGCAGGCGAAACTCGTTTTAAGCAACCTCTAGCGTGTAGGTGGTAGGGTAGGCGAATAGGTAGATAGGTACCTAGGTACATAATATACATAGGTACACAGGTTTGGTTCAAAATAGGAATAGATAGGTTAATCTAAGCCGAAAATAAAGCTACGACAGGACCCTAGTTAACGTTGTTTTGCTACACGCTTATCAACAAACAGTTACTCTTCTCTATTGTGAATTACGCAAAAAGTACCCGTTTAGTGTGTAGAAACTGTATATGAAAATGTAGAGTTTAATTTATTCCCGCGCCATCTATCGTCGTTTCATAACAACACACTGAAAATGTTGTCAATCGCCGAGCTGGACGAAAGCGCTACTACACGAATATCAATGAACGCGTCTCGACATCGCAGACGAGACCGCGTCGTTTCAGCTGAAATGCGCGCTGTACGCCGGCGGCGAGGTTGGACTGTAGTGGGCTCGGAAACTAGGTAAGTGCACAACTTACCGCTAGATGTCGCTATACAACGTTTTTGCATTTCAAAAGTTTTAATTTAAATTGTTAGTCGGAGTATGAAAAGAGTAAGCAACATGGAATAAATTAAAAATGAAATCGTGGCTTAGACACTTCGACTTAGACACATTTTCCCCACGAGGCACAAATTTAATTTAACCTTCACAAAAAACATTCCTGTATTTCGAAAGTGAGTGTGAGATAAGTAAATACATGTAGAACGTTTTCAAAATTATCAGCATCTGACTTTTATCCGAAGGCTACGCTTAGGAGCGTTATAATTGGCAATTAACAGAGCCCATGGGCCTTGTTGAGAACCTACTTATCTCCACTACGGCAATTTGATTTTCAAAATGTTTATTTCATAAAGTTTCACGCGGGGAAATTGCAACAGTTGTAACATTAAAAGCTTAACTTAATATGAGTTCCGCGGTAATTTCTGCTAGATTGGTAGTACTGTTTTACTGTATAAAGTAGATATTTATTTTTAAGGTTCTTGGTATCAGGTAAGATATTTTTAACTCGAAATGAAATTTTGACTAGGTACCGAATGATAGCCTATAAAAATAAAATATGCTTCCTCCAGTTCCTGCAACAAAATTAAAGCGATGATAATTATTACTATATACCAATATTATAAGGAGGGGCTCATGGTCTAGTGGTAACCGACAATGTTAACACATTGCAAAGTTTAAGCAACATCTAGTCAGGCCAGTTTTAAGATTGGTGAACATTCCTTAAAAAATGGCGACCCCTCCGTGCCTCGGAGAGCACGTTAAACCGTCGGTCCCGGTTGTTAAACGCACATCTATGGCAGTCGATAGGCGTAGTTGGAGCCCTAAATCAAAAATCCGAACGGTATAACTACAGAACTTCAGTATAGCCCATGAGTTGTGGAGTTCAGATGGCAGTCGCTACACGTGAAATATCGAAGTTCAGCCGAATCGCGGTGAGACTGGAAAGCCGACTGCGTTGAGAAAAGGCTCGGTGGATGATGACTAATATTCTAAAGAGGAAAGATTTGATTGTTGTTTGAACTGAATAGGCTCCTTAAAATATTGTGCTGATTAAAAAAAAATTAAGTTGTATGTAGGTATGTAGCTCCAGTGTCTCCGAGTGACATAATTAGTAGGTATGCTTCTTTTAACCCGGTTCCCGTGGGAATTGGGAACGAGACAACTAAATTATGCGGGTGAAGCTGTGATCAGCTATAGTACCACTGTGATCAGCTATAGTACCTATCTTTACTTAATTATAATTATATGAAACTACTACCAATTCAAAAAATTACACATCATATCACGCCTATATCCCTGAAGGGTTAGGCAGAGGTGCATAACACACCCACAATTTGCCAGTATTTTAGTTCCACGGAATAGCGGGCAAGCCTATTGCCGTTACCGGGCACACGTATGGGTTATGTCCAAAATGGTAGTTAAATGTTAATTAAAGTCCTGGGCGTCTCGGACTATCAAAATATTTGAAACTCATTGATATCTGAATTTACATAAAAAGTTAAAAGGTTCCTTATTATTCCCGTAATGGGTTTCCTTGGGAATTGGAAATGAAAACATTTTACTATGCAGGCGGACCGTGCTTTAAAATCTTAAGAAAACTTGAGAACGTCTTTTGAATCAGTTTCTTTCAAATAATTAGTCACGTAATATGCACAGGATGTTCACAGACTCTATTTAAATTGGGACGTTAACAAATAAGGACTTAAGTTATAAATGTTCAATATCTAAAATTTACATAAGGATAAAAACAGCATGACAAAGTTAAAGAGATTTTTACCCTCAATAAGATTGAAAAGAGCGCAAATAAAATTTACAAATCTCGTTTGAGAATCAGACAGATTTATTAGAAAGTTTAATTAAAATATTTTCTACGATAGGTTGATAAAAAACCGAGGAAAATAAATTGTATTAACTCGAATCATCTGAGGAAAATTCTAGGTCGGCAAAATACCTAGATTTTATACTACCAGTTCATGCTGAGACCATTAATGCAGCAGATTTCATAAAGTAAAGACTTTTTGTAAAGATAGTTTCATGGATACTTAATTCAATATAATGAAATATTTTACGCTTTTACTAAAGCTCTCATCATAAAAGTTGTTGAAAATTCCGCCAAACGTAATTAAAGAAGGTATTAAATTGCACAAAATGCAGCTGCAGTGTAGCAAGCGGTCGCCTGCGTGAAACTCTCATAATTTATAATGGAAGGCTTTATGAGGTTGCTGAAAGTTAAATGATCCTTGAATTTTGGACAACAATGAACCATAAGCATGAATCCCAGTTGATGCCTAATGGGTAGAACACTCCTATTTAAAATTAAAGTATTTGTTGTTAAAGAGGCAACAGAAATACATCATCTGTGAAAATTTCAACTTTTTAACTATTACTGTTCATGAGATTCAGCCCAAGTCAGACGGACGAACAGACAGCGAAGTCTCAGTAATAGGACTCCCGTTTTACCCCTTGGGTACGGAACCCTAAAAATTAACAAAAAAATGGAGTAGGTAATATAAAAAGACTATTTTTTTCTTTATTGTGCATTAATGTACCTACACGATAATCTTTGAAGTTGCTGGAGTTTTCACGAATAGACTATTATTTAGCTAATCAAAGTCGAAAAAAGTTATAGTCTAGTTATAGTATAACCGACTGCACTAGTTTTTAATATTTAGTAGGATTATTTTTACTATAGCTTAAGTGAGATGAAGGAAATTCGGCTTTCTTCGACTCCACTTGCTCATAACATTACCATTGCACATAACAGTATCAAAAGTGCACCGACAAAATGACAAGTCCTTGGAGGTCTGTATAATTAAGGTTCAAATAATTGACCAAGCGAGCGAAGCGTCTACATTTGAAAATTAGACAGTTCTGCTTTCGTCCGTCTGTCTGTGTGTGTTCCGGGCTAGCAGCCACAGTTTTTATCCGATCTCCATGAATCTTGGTATATATGTTCTTTGCGTTAGTAAAATTTTTTCATAGTGAGCCGTTTTTGATTGGAGAATCATCATCATCATCATCATAGCATCATGCCTTTTTCCCCGAAGGGGTAGGCAGAAGTGTACAAACACACCCACATCTCGCCAGCTATGTTAGGTCCCATGTAATAGGGGGCGAGCCTATTGCCATTTACCGGGCACAAGTTCCAGACTCTGGGATAATTATCTGGGTAAAATTCTAAAGAGAATTATACATTATCCACCAGACCCGGGAATCGAACCCGAGACCTCGAGCGTGGCAGTCCGTACATAGTACCATTGTGCCACCGAGGTAGTTGATTGGAGAAATGGGGAAAAAGAGCTCAAATAAAGTTTCAATAAAAAAAATGTCGGTCAGGGCGACCACTAGTTAGATTCTTAACAACAAAAGTCAATTAAAGTCAAAGACGATGCTCTTAACACAATCATAAAATACTTATATCTATCTAAATAATGAAAGAACCCAATCCTACGCAGTTAAAATAAATAAGGAATATGAAATTAATACCAATTTGCTAAGCCACAATTAATTCCAATTTCGGGTTTCTGAAATTCCCAAACCAATTTTCCCAAAACTTCATAACTTTTTAACAGCTGGGCAGTTTTTCATCAAAAAGCCAACAACCGTGTTATCGTCTTAACCAACTTTAATTAAAAACACTTTAATTATATTAGCCGTCCACTTGGAGCCACAAATCTGTAAATATCTCACTGAAGTATAAACTTCTGTGTTCTGAACTTTGCAACTTCTTGGTCTGAGAATCACTTGGCAACCGTTCGCCTGAGCGATAGTTGGAAATTTTCATATAACTGTTTTCCATCTTTCGCAAATCAAAGTTTCATAGAATTTTATTTCACGGAAAAATGTGTTCGATAATATGTTATTTGGTCCTTATGTATTTACTTTCAATTTTATTGGTTCAGCCACTGTTGAGTTGAATAAAACTGAACGTATAATTATAAAAACCTAGTAAATTATGCATGATATACCTAAATTATCGGGGTCATTTGTAAATCATCAGACCATCAGCCACTTACATCTCGTTCCCGTGCCCCAGAGAATGTAAGTAGTAAATCTTTTTAACGTTATCTACGACAAAGAACGGGTGCGTCTCATAACGTATAAACTCATTTGGTCTAATTTCATTTTATTATCGTTCATAAGATATAATCAACGTGAGATATACCAACTGTTGATATAATTTCTTTACATATAACATTTATTTAATCTAAAACTTAATTAGTATAACGTTGTTTGATATAACGTTTATGTAATCGAAAATCATTTGGTCTAACGTTTAATATGTAAATTGTTTATTTAATCGAAAATCATTCGGTCTAACGTTTAATATATATAAAAATCGTCATTATGGTTAACACCCCGACTCAGAGTACCCCGACATTTTTTTTAAATCACCCAGAAATAGGAGCCCCGCCTAGCGGGGCTCCTTCGACTTTCGGCTATCTTTTGAGTGGTATGTCAAACGATTTTATATTTAATGTATGTTATGTCAAACGATGTTATATTTAATGTATGTTATGTCAAACGATTTTATATTTAATGTATGTTATGTCAAACGATTTTATATTTAATGTATGTTATGTCAAACGATGTTATATTTAATGTATGTTATGTCAAACGATTTTATATTTAATGTATGTTATGTCAAACGATTTTATATTTAATGTATGTTATGTCAAACGATGTTATATTTAATGTATGTTATGTCAAACGATGTTATATTTAATGTATGTTATGCTTATAAAAATTAGTTATTTTAAAATTATATCAATCGTTCATAATATTAACTAGGTAATCGCTATATTAAATAAAATTAAAGGTTCCGTTGTTATATGTTGTTAATATCAGAGATCATCTACTCGTATTACTTACCCACAAAGAACAGAAAAATTCAAAGGTTAGAAGATAAACGCGCTTAAGTTGCTCTATGTTGAGATAATAAGAAACTTTCTTCTACGTACAGGCACAATTCTAAGATAAAGTTAACAAATACAGACTTCCTATCTTTATTTTGTTTTGCAGACCTGTAAGTTTTAAAGGTAAGCAGTGTACTTAAATTGTGTAAAAATGTTTCCAATCTTTTCTGGCTGAACACATCGGTGTGTTTTTAATTATGATCAAAGAATTTTCTTTTTCAATAAAATCATTTTTCCGTTTTTATTTTTCGTTACTTATTCTGATTCTACTCATCTGAGAGGGGTAAGTCCTTCCCGATTATGGTAATATATGGAACCAACGGCTTGATGTATGCATAGTCTCCACTGGAGCTAATTGGTGGGTTTTAGGGAGTAACACAATTATATAATCTACTAATGACATACCCTATTAATCTCATTCTATGTTTTTTTTAATCTCTAATACCTGAACGGATTGTAATGAAAATTGACAAGACTGTATTTTGGAAAATGATATCTTTTTATTGCTATAACTAACATCTCAACGATCGATCGAAATCAAACCGCTAAATTAAATGTATGGATAGCATGAAATTTGATACACAGGAAGTTGAAATCTCTGAGGCGATAAGACATGCTTCATTCTAGAAAAGTGGCTATCTGATCTATGACATTTAGATAGTTGCCCGGACTTGCCAAGAGTTTGATAGGATTGACATAATTCACATTTATAAGTGAAGTGGTGAGTATTGGACATCACGCGACATACATTTGTAGAACTGATAGATCACGAACTAGGGCTACTTACTGACTATCTGACTCACGCCAGACACACATTGTTTTACCTGTCATCCGTGATTTGTCAGTGTAACACGAGTTCAGATGTTCCTGGTGACTGACGATAAGCCCGGGATTGTTGGCACCGTGCCTTTACGGATATAGACAGACATGCGATGTCTTATATTAAACACTAGCCGTACTCATGTACACCCTGAGTGATGTTCATAGCCGAGGTACCATGGAGAGACAGTGATTATGTCAATTACCAGCTTCCTCGTAACAATATGTCTTCCCAAATTTCGAGACTGAAAAGATGTAAGTCAATGGGTCATGACCATCGAGTTACATGGTTCGTTGACAGGGATATAGGTGTGATATGATAGGCACGATATTATAGACGATATCGTCACGATATCGTGTGTCGTTATCATGCAATGTGAAAACGCCCATCCTATGAAGTGGTATGTAACGACTGTTCTGCATGGCTGTTGGAGTTTTGGTTTGAATTACAGTGGTTTGATTTTCTAGAGTGCCCGGTGACGGCGATAGGCTTGCTTCCAATTACGTGGGACTAAAAATAAATGGCAAATTAAGAAAGAAAGAAAGATAGATTTTTTTTTAATTGTTGCATCCCAACTTTACACTCAACGTTCAATATAACTTATCTGTGGTCACGACGGCCACAGACATAAAATTGACTTAACTGACACGGTCGTGTCATAATAACTATCTCACCCAATAAAACAAAAACCCGTTACCTTGCGATGAAATGTTGATGAAAGGCAACAAAATCTTATGTGCCAGCGGCTAAGTGTGACACAGCCAATTAAAGTCCTGGGCGTCTCGGATGGTGGTTCGTTGATGGTGTCTTTTGTTATATGTATTATAAGTGTACCTAAGTACTTGATACCGATACTCGTAACATTAAAAGAGGCCGTTAAGAATTCCATCAGAAATAATTGTTTTTGCCGTTATACTCTTATAAAATCGCAAAATCAAGGGTTTGTTCGTCCGTTAGTAGAAATGTATTCAAAGTTTTAACTCGCATATCGAGATTACTATTGAAATCGGAAAATCAGTGCTTCGGCAACACCCGTAAATGCAATGTGATCACAAAGCGTATTACACTAATGACATGCAATCGTATTCAATCCATCGCCGCCGCCGCCGCCGCCGCCGCGCCGTTGCATTCTCACAGTTGAATGAAAATAGATACGAGTAGGTACAAGAAATATATATTTCTTTTATCTGCACTACAATAATCTACGAAACCGAAATGTTTGTCATATTTGTCATATTTGCTTTACAATTATTTATCTTCATCTTACTAGTCTGTAACTTTGAACGTAACAATTAACAATCCATTTTCGTTTCGTTTCTTCCTATGTTAATAGACTTACAAAACTTACATAAATTGTGTTTTTAATTAATTTAATCTATATTATATGATTTAAGACTCAAAATCGATAATGTAGTCACCCTGTGTTTATTTTAGTGATATTTAATGAACTAACAATTTTCTTGTTATAATATATGGGATTTTTTTTTATGGCCGCGGCCGCTCTAACGTCCGTTGCCGGGCTTCTCTGGTTACTAGCAGAGGGTATGTCCAGTGGCGCCCGGCGGACTTTGACCACCTCTGTGGTCTCTTCGGGTGTTGGGTCGGGACGAGAATCCCACGTCGTTGGGGAAGGGTTTTATCCTGCGTCAGTATATATGGGAGTTAGATTATTACACTTCGCAAGAAGACTGCTGACCACTTCGCGTGCATTACTCACGATTTTATTTATAAACAACCATAATGTGACACATAACTCCACATCATCAACGCCTACTCTTTTAGGATAGTACACGTGATTAGACTTCATTCTTTTTCCGTGTTTCATTCTTCAAAACTGCATTGGCTTTCAATGATTCGCAGATTTGTAACGGAACTTATCTAAGCATGAAGCCTTAAGACTTCTTAAGCCTATCTACTTTATTAAGCTTACCGTAGCCGAGGGAGAATATATCTATATAGAAATGGGGAATGTCCCCCTTAGCGCTCGAGAACTGCTTATGCTCCAATGATGGTTGACCCCTCTATGGATAGCTCTCGATCTGGAGGCAAGCTAAAAAATCGAAAATTTGACCTAACCCTAAGGGGTCAAAAGTTATAGGCCAAAACCTATGGCGTGGTGCGGCGCGAAGCACCACGCAAGACACCGTAATAGTTTCTAAGAAGAGTATAAGTACCTAATACAAGGAAAGGAATATTAAAAATGTTCAAACCAGCTGTGGAAGAGGGGAGAGAGAAGCGAAGAGAGGCTATGGAAAAGTTCGGCGAGTCCTTGGCTATTAGCCTGGACATCGCCAAAGCTTTCGATAGGGTCTGGCATGCTTCGCTCCTTTCCAAGCTTCCGGCATATGGTCTACCTCCTCAACTGTGCAGCTGGATTGCCAGTTTTTTAAACGAGCGCCGAGTGCGGGTCCTCTGCGATGGCCAGGCTTCTCACTTCTTGCAAGTGAATGCCGGGGTACGGCAGGGGTCCGTACTGTCACCAACTCTCTTTCTTCTGCATATCAGTGATATGCTTTCCCTCGGGAACATTCATTGCTATGCAGATGACAGTACATTGCACGGGAGTTACTCGGTTCGTCCGACGGCGGGGCGATCTGTGATAGAGGAGGAGAGACGACATCTCGTGGGTGATCTCGACCGAAACCTCGACAGTATCTCCCAATGGGGTGCCGAGAACTTGGTCGAGTTCAATGCCAACAAAACACAGGCGTGTGCATTTACAGCGAAAAAATCCCCTTTCCTTCCCCTACCCACTCTTCAGAATGCAATATTACCAATGAAGGACAATCTAGACATCCTTGGCATAGACGTTCGTCGAGAGCTCAATAACACAAAATACATTGAGAGATGTATTGGGCTAGCTTCGCGGAAACTAGGAATACTGAACAAGGTAAAGCGATTCTTTACACCGCACCAGAGGTGTCTGCTGTACAAAACGCAGATTAGACCCTGCGTTGAATACTGTTCTCACCTCTGGGACGGCTCCGCGAAGTATTTGCTGGACGCACTCGACGCTATGCAGCGACGCGCTGTTCGCATTATAGACTGTCCGGAGGTAACGGGAAGCCTTGAGCCGCTAGCCCAGCGCCGAACAATTGCTTCCTTGGCCGCGTTCTACCGTATTTACCACGGTGAGTGTTCTGAAGAGCTCTTCAACCTGATCCCACCCTCTCCCTTCCGATCCCGAACGACGCGTGCCGGGCAGAGATGTCACCCTCATACCGTGGAAACCGTCTTCGCGAGAACCGAGCGTTTTAAACGATCGTTTCTCTGCCGAACGATGGTGGCTTGGAACGCCCTGCCTGCGCACGTGTTTCCTCCAACATATAACCCTGGGCTCTTTAAGCGAAGCGTGAAGAGGCACATTACTGGGTCGTCAAGTTGAGGGCCACTCTCTATAGTATTCCTGTGTACTGTGAGAGTCGCCCTCAATTGCCAGACGTCGCCTCAGCCTACCATCAGGCGGGTGGCGTCAATTTGTCGACCTAAATATAAATAAAAAAAAAAAAAGCTGATGCTTGATATTGAAACCGAAATCAGGCCTAATTTCAAACATGATTTATGATTATTACTACACAGCAATTTCCGTTTTCTTTATAGAACGGACGATCTACGAGTATTTACTCACTCCTTTACCAGAATACTTTAGTGAGAAGAATTCTTACTTATATTTTTGTATTATTTGAGTAAATAAAGCCCATCAGCTGCCAACTTTCTCACGCGAAAAGTAAATTGAGGACCAAGTGAGACCACGTTCTGTAACCTTTCGTTTATTAGGAAGGTAATTCGAACAGATAGACGTCGAAATGATTGTGTCTATTAGGAACTTTTATGATCCTTGTCACGCCAAATAATTTTCTGCTTGTTGAATATTTCGCACAATCTAAATACTTAAACGAACAATTCTCCTAAGAGCTTATAAGTAATTGCTTTTGTAGATATGGCCTTCATAAAATATAAAGTAAATAAACGACATGATCTCTCGAGAACGGCACCGTTGAGCTTATGTATAAGTATACAGAAGCAATCTTTATATTTTTGAAAACGTGAATGGTCACCTTGTATACATGGGGCACACTAAAAGTTTTGCACTTCTAGCTAATCGGAACTATTTGAATTTGGAATGTTATATTTTTTTAAAGGTTGCAACCTTCTTAGTTATAAAAAAAAAACAATTGGCGGCAAATCATTTGTCAATTGTTTTTATCACACATCAAAGTTCTACGTGTGCAACGAAAATGAAATTAAGTCGAAAAGATTTTAGAGCGATAATTTTTCATGATTTTAAAAGTTCTCTCTCTCCGCAAGAGTGTGCCGCTCGTCTTCAAAATGCTTTTGGGAGAGAAGCACTTTGTTTGAGCACCGTGAGGCGATGGTTTGCTGATTTGAGAGAGGTCGAGTTTCATACGAATTTCGTGAAGGGCGACCTTCAACTGCCGTCAACGAAAATAATGTAGCTACTGTTAAACGGTTAATTGAAGAAAACCCGCGGATTACCTATGAGACAATTCGAGGGCTATTGGGGATTGGTATGAGTCAAATCCAGAAAATTTTACACGAAGAATTGAAAGTTCGGAAACTTTGTTGTCGTTGGATCCCTCATGAACTGACAGCGGAGCAGAAGCGGGCTCGCGTGGAATGGTGCTCACAGATGCTACTGAAGTACGACCACAGACATTCTAATGCTGTTTATGACATTGTCACAGGAGACGAAACGTGGATTTATGGATGAACCCGAAAAAAACAGCAATCTTGTGAGGTGGGTGTTTGAAAATGAGAACAATCCAACAAAAGTGAGGCAGGCGAGAAACGTTGGTAAAAAATTGATCGCGTTTTTTTTCTCAGCTACGAGTCCCATCTGTACAATTCTACTTGAAGATCAAAAGAGTGTTAATGCCGAGTGGTATTCTACCATTTGTTTACCCAGGGTGTTGGAAAAAGTTCGCGAAAGACGACCCAAAAGCCGCGTTCTCCTACATCATGACAACGCTTCTTCACACACGGCCAACAAAACAAAGTCATTTTAGCTTCCGAAAAAGTACAACTCGTCACCCATCCTGCTCATAGCCCCGACCTAGCGCCCTGTGATTTCTGTATTTTCCCCAAAATCAAAGATTTAATGAGAGTTCTCACTTTTACCAACTCCGAAGAGGCAGTGATAGCGTTCAATCAGCACGTAGAAAACATGCCATCATATCTGTGGTCCTCCTGTTTTAAATAATGGTTCGATCGCATGAAAAAAAAATTAAAATGTAAAGGAGAGTATTTTGAAATCCAATAAACATAATATTTCAGTTTTAACATGTTGTTTTTTTAAGTTACGCAAAACTTATAGTGTGACCTACGTATACTTAGACTTCTTAATACCCATAAAATATACTATAATCTGTTGGTTGTCAGTTCATCGGTTTTATTTTCGCCAGAGCTGGGGTTCTCCTATCTTAAACAAAAATATTTTTTTGGGTTGTGGTTGAAAAAAATCACATGAAAGTCTTGGCAGATGACTGCAGGTGTCTTTTGCTGTACTTACCTATATTGAGTAAACCGTAAGATTCCAATTTATTAGCAATCACAAAAAAGGCTTAAAAAATTTATTCATAAACAGTTTAAGTTTATATCTAGAAATGCTTAATTTATTGATTTGTATACACTACACATATTGTGTTGTAATCTAATCTCCGTTATTTAATAACTCGTAACTGATAGCGGTTACAACAAGTTGCTTATCTACGTTAGCTCTCATTACATGTAGCTGCAGAACTAATCAATGGTTAATTGATAGCTGGATATTTCTAAATTAATTAGGTTTCTTTTAGCTCGTATAATTTATATTTTCTATAATAAGATGTTCTAAAATCTCAATTTAATATGCTGTCTACAGTATATTAAGTCCATTCTCCAGTTTTACCTCGTTCACGGGTATTTAGATACTGATATATACCTACCTATCTCGAACACCACACCATATGCTAACAATCTTCCTATGACCACCCGATACCCCTTTATTAATGCTACCTATCCAAAATGCCACACTGACCTCTACTATGTAAGTGCTATTCCATATTCTATGCCTCTACTGTAATAAATGTCATACAAATGTGATTGACATTTGTATGGCATTTATTACAGTATAGGCACAGAATATGTACAAACTATTATTTTTTTAAGATGCTTCGAACATAGGTAGTGAAATTATTAAAAGACACAGGGATAGGAATACTATAAATAGTACTAAATACAGATACCCCATCCCATATTTATAAATTGGGGCGATCTACAGCAAGCGATTAGGTTTTATTTACGTACAATTCCCAATAGTTGTATTGTAGATTAATGTTCCTTCGCACAGCGTCCATGTAGAATGCTCCAGGGTATCTTTAGGGCAGACACGATAATGTTGTTTGAAGTCGGTTTGCATTTCGGCCTGCCAATAAAACTCCCTTTGATTCAAGATATGGCCCGTTATCATGTTCCAATTTTAATGTCCCTGATGGACTCCCAGTATGAGTGGTGACACCAAAAGGTGAGCAAAACTGTACAACTCAACAGCAATGAACACACTTCGGTGTCTTTTTACGGGGTATTTTCGTACTTAAATAAGACACTATCACACTTCAAATGTCAGAAAAGTAGTCATGAAAAACAGATCAGAAAATATCAAGAGGATTCATTACTTCTAATGTGTTTGTGATGTTTTATTGCGTATTGGGAACTGATAGCAAAGTCGACACAGTAAATAAAAGTGTTCGGTCCAATATTGCTTCCATTTTCTCAAATTTATGAATAGTGTAGGATGAGTAAAATAGATTGTAACAGATATCAGTTTTGTGCACAGAGAGTAAAATTAGAAACAGCTTTTTGGTGCAAAGTTGATGACAACGATAATAGTAATTAGTTACCACGTCATGATAGATTACAGGAAAGGAGATCAAAATTTTGTGGTTAAGGAAAAAACGCAATTTAAAATGTAGCCATAGGTATTTTTTTTTTTTAATTCCGCGGCCTAGGGCCGCGGCCGCTCTAACGTCCGTTGCCAGGCGTCTCTGGTTACTAGCAGAGGGTATGTCCAGTGGCGCCCGGCGGACTTTGACCACCTCTGTGGTCTCTTCGGGTGTTGGGTCGGGACGAGAATCCCGCGTCGTTGGGGAAGGGTTTTATCCCGCGTCAGTGAGTGAATCTGGTTGCGTGCTATGGGGCAAAGGCCCCGCAGCACGCAACCCTTCTAGCCTGCTTCTGTAAAGACGGCAGATGGCGATCCCGCCGTCCTCAGGCATCGTCTAGTCTTGGGCGTAGTCGCGGAGTCTGGGGTGCCCTGGCCGCCGACTATGGAACTCGGCGGGGAGGGTACGCTCCCTCTCCCTCCCGGCCGCCTCCTTCGCGAGTATGACTTGCTCGCAGAAGGACACGGCCGCGTTCCATCTACTCCGTCTGGAGACCATGGCTTGAAGCATGGTCTCCAGCGAGCGGGTATCCACGCCCAGACCCACTACGAGGTCCCGGCGCTGACTCTCCCACGCAGAGCACTCCACCAACGTGTGGAGTGCAGTGTCTACATCGGAAACCTCGCAGTGTGACCTCACGATGCATGCGAAACAGATAGCTACCGAAGCATCCATGCCCGGCAACGATCTGCGTCGCACGGTACGTGAGGTCACCATGCTGCCTCTGCAGCCAATCGTCCATGATCGGTCTCACCGCCGCGATGGTGGTGGTACCCCACTTGGGTTGCTCAAGTCGCACCCTCCATGACTCCATGAGATCCTGGCGGAGTTGGGACCGCTGGTCCTCGATTTCTCGAGACGCAGGCCTGTGGTCCCGCTCCAGCGCCTCCTTGCGCCATTGGAACAATGACGCAAGGGCTCTCGCTTCCAGGTCCCATGGAGGGGTCCCGGCTAGGAGACATGCAGCCTCTCCGGAGATCGTGCGGTACCCCCGTATGGTTCTGACGGCCAAGGTTCGAAGTGGTCTGTTTAACAGAGTCACGTTCCCCTTGACCGCCAACCTATCCGCCCATACGGGAGCCCCGTATAGGGCCATACTCCGCACGATCCCCAGGTACAGTCTCCTGCAGGAAGCGTTGGGTCCCTTTAGGTTGGGCATCAGTCGCGAAAGCGAGACCGATGCCTGCGTTACCTTGGGGACCAAACTTCGGAAATGTCGTCCGAAGTTCCATCGGCTATCAAGTACGATCCCTAGGTACTTCCTCGAGGGCTTGATGCCGATGCTAACGCCTCCCACATTTATGCTGGAACCTTCGGGTGGACCGTTCCGAGGTCTGTGAAAACACAGAACCTCGGACTTGTGCAAGGCCACCTCCAGTCCCAGCTGCCGTATCCGACCCATGACTCGAGCAACACCTGTCGTGACCGTGCTGCCTCCTGGTACGTTGCACCCCGCGCCGTGACGAGGGTATCGTCGGCGTAGCACGTTACGCCGACGCCCCTAGGCAACGCACCCCGCAGCACCCAGTCGTAGCCGATGTTCCACAGAAGCGGCCCCAGGACCGACCCCTGCGGAACACCGCACGACACATCTCGCCGAGCTGGCCCGAGCCAGCTGGGGAAAGCTATGGCCCTCTCCGAGAGATAGGCCCCGACAATACGACGGAGGTAGAGAGGCGTTTCGTGATACACGAGCGCCTCCCTAACGCAGCTCCATGGCAAGGTGTTGAACGCGTTGGCGATGTCAAGAGACACCGCCACCACCACCTTGCCCTGCGAGACTGCTTCCTCCGTCAAGCTCTTCACGCGCATGATCGCGCTCACGGTGGAGCGTCCCCGACGGAAACCGAACTGGTTATCCGCCAGGTCTGGCCCCACACTCGTGAGATGCTCGACGAGGCGTTCCGCGATAATTCGCTCAAAGAGCTTACACACCTCGTCGAGCAACACGATCGGCCGGTATCCGGACGGTGAGTCCACCGGCCGCCCTGCCTTACGGATCAGGACCAGTTTCCCCGTCCTCCACACCTTGGGAAACTGGCCCCTTTCGAGGCATGCGCTAAAGAGCCCCATCAGTCGAGGCCCGAGTTCTTCGAGGGCCAGGACCCATGCACGGCCAGGAATGCCGTCGGGTCCGGGGGCAGTGATTTTCCGGCGTTTAAGCCGGAGTACTGCCGCACCTAGCTCCCCCACGCTGACTTCGGGTACGTCGAGCCAGAGGTACTCAAGTATCCACCACTACTTACCTTTTCGTTTTCACCGATGAAAAACTGAGGCGGTTATACAATTCGAGCTGTATTTTTGTTTTTTTTATGTACTTATGACCACGCTGATTTTTTTACAGAGTGCTCCAATTTTGATCATTATTTTGATAGGGTTCCGTAGTTTAAGTTGCCAAATGCGTGGCCCGACACGCACTTTGCCAGTTTTTTATTGAAAGTTCGTCCCATTTAAATTGTACCGAACTCATTTGTGTGCTTATTGAAAAGTCATCAAAATTGTATAAGTAAATAAAAAAGTTGTTACCATGAAAATGGATGTCTAAAGGTACGTTGAACTTTTGTACGCAAAAAATATGGGTAGTAAGGTAGTACGCTTGGTGAATAGGCAAGATTTTTTTACGGACCGACGGTTTTATTTAAAAAAAACGGCTTGTTGTTGTTGTGTTAAAATGGATAGATACTTAGTTTAGCTCACAAACTATTAATTAACATTTCATGTACTAAATTCTGTTTTGTGAATTTTATTAAATAAATAACTATAAAATTAGGTAGAAACCTACGTGTAACTAAAAAAATAACTGATAAAATAATACGACCTTTGTTAACTTCTTTGGGAAAATAGACGGGATTGCACTATGTTTGTTTATAATATATGGAAATGTCAATGAATGTTCTTTATAAAAAAATATCGGCAATTATAATGAAGAAATACGCGGTTTAAAACGGCTGTTTTAAACAGAGATTTAAAATCGTTGTTTTAAACCAAATTACGTCATACCATTACGACGTTCTATTGAATAATCGTATAGCCCGCAAAAATCTGTTTTAAACAGCCGTTTTAAATCGTGTATTTTTCCCTTCATGAAAGAGAAAAGGGTCTACCTATACATCTTATGAGCTATTCATATGTTTGCGATTTGACGAAACTATTTACTTACAGCATTTACTTAAAAGGGCAGTCACAGAAGCGATAACAAATAGAAAAGGACGCATTACACTACACACGCTTTCAAATTTAAGATATTGTGAAGCAATGGTTAAAGGTCAGGGCGGATATTGTGCCACCTTGACCTTTTGCCATTGAGTTCTTAAGTATTCGTAATATTCCATATTAAATTGTGGGTCATTAGAGATACTCTGTGACCCTAATCATCTAAATCTTGACTGTAACGGTAGAAATATTAAGTTTGATTGATGAGGCCACAGAGAGATTTCCCGTCTGTTAATTTAATAAAGGGGTAACATTCATGCGTATAGACCTCACGCGTATAGGCGTTTTCACAGTGCACGATATCGTCTACAATATCGTGATGATATCGTCACCCCTTCGGCCGCCTACGAAACCGGAGCTACGTAACTAGTTACTAACTTAACATAATTCGTCCTTGTACGATGCCAATTACGTACACACACGTTTTTTTACTTCAAGGTAATTACGTTTCGTAGCAGGAAACTTGAAGTGAGTTACGGGAGGCGACTTTTTAATTCTTCGGACGTAACTCGATCAAATGCAATTCAGCGATTTAAGCATGTACTGGGCGATGACACTTTTAACTCGTGCCCAATTGCATTCAAACAAATTTACACAATTCATGGTTATGGTGTAATTAACTACGGGGTCAATTATTCCGTTGATTTACTGTCTGCTATCAAATAAAAAGTTCAAGACTTATGAAGTTCTTTTTAGATTGTTAAAAGTTAAATTTCCCACATGGTGGCCAAAAAAAATTACTATGGATTTCGAGTCAGCAGCAATGAAAGCCGTTCAAAAAGTCTATCCAGAAATCAACGTGAATGTTTCTATCATTTAAATAGATGCTTGTACAGAAAAGCAAAAACTTTAAATATTAATACTACTGTAAAAAGGAGACACGTGGCAAGATGCGCAGGACTAGCTCGCTTACCAAAACAGTATTTTCGAAGCGGGTTACAGTACGTAAATAAAAAAGAGTCGGCCTGGTGATGAAATAATAAAATTCAACAGTTATTTAAAAAATCTGTGGTTGAAGAAGACGGATTTCGAATAGGTCTACTTTGCTCAAAAGAAAAAATCCGTACTACTAATAATGTGGAAGGATGGCATAGTAGACTAAACCGATACATTGGGCGAAAGAAACCGACTTTGGCGCATTTACTAGATGTATTGTGCAAGGAAATAAAAGTCATTGATATCTTTGAAAAGAAAACCAAAATGGCCAAAAATTATGAAGAAATCGAAGATGAAATAAATCGCACAATAGTACAATTAAATGAAAATAATATAACGGTTGGTCATTGCATCGAAATTATATCTCCGTTTTCTTTTAAGTTTTAAAATACAAAGTAAAGTAAAGTTAAATGTATTTAAATTAAATAAATCTAACTACTTTGCAATATTCCGCCACATGCAAATTACCCAACTCTCGTATTTATTCATGCACAAGTCCGCCCTCCAAACCCACTTAGGCCGAAAGAATAAAGAAATAATTTACCGAATGCCGAATTCGGTCGCCGTGCGCCGAGCCATGGACATCGATGATGCCCCTGGTTGGGGGCGAAACACGTGTCGAGGTTTTTATTATTTTTTGCACGATAACACAACTCTCATATTTATTCTATTTTCAAAATTATTTCTCTATTCTTTCGGCCTAAGTGGGTTTGGAGGGCGGACTTGTGCATGAATAAATACGAGAGTTGGGTAATTTGCATGTGGCGGAATATTGCAAAGTAGTTAGATTTATTTAATTTAACTATGGACTTCCGAAAAGTAACGCCTGATAGTATTAACTTTAAATGTATTTGATATTATTGGTTTTATTAATTATCCCCTTGTCCGACGTAAAGTTTATTTTTACGGTAGAAAAATAACTAGAAACCTGGTTTCCTTAAAGTAAAAAAAATGTGTGGCACAAGGACGAATATGTTTAGTTCTAGTAAACTCCGTAGGCGGCCGTAGGGATCGTCACGATAATTTACATTCTTACCTTAAAGTTACTGCTGCTACTTACGATATCGTGTGTCGTTATCGTGCAATGTAAAATATAAAAATGTGTATAAAAAAATAAAAAAATGAAATAAAAGTGAAAACGCCCATAGGGTAGCTAATTAGAAACCACAGTATCGAATAAATAAATATTTTGGACATTCTCACGCAACGTCATCTAGCCCAGATTAAGCTAATATGTGCATGAATCAGAAAAGTTTTCCATAATTTGTAGTTGCCTTATTGATTAGTGCTACAGGCTACTTTTTACTCTGGTAATGACTTGTGTGCATGGGAACATTAGAATTGGGAAAGGATACTTACTATACTAAGCAAGTGGAGTCGCGAGCATGAGCTTGAGATTCCTAAGTTTATCAACTAAAATAAAAATGGAATATTATAGGGTTCACTGAAATCCTAAATCATCATCCACCGAGCCAGGTTGGGGTCGGCTTACCGTTTTAACTGCGATGCAGCTAATCTTTGATATTTTCTATAAATCGACTACTTCTGACCTCCACAAGCCTTGAGTGATTTCGAAGTTCTATAGTTAGACCAGTCTGATTTTGTTTTAGGACTCTAACTACCCGTAACGACTGGTTTTTTGGACACACTGCAACATAATTTCTAAGATAGCAATTGAGATGGACCTAAATATTTTTCTTAGAAGTTACGGCTGTAAATTTAACTTTATCGTTACAAGATTACAAAAAGAATCCCTTTATGTATCCACTGAGCCGTTTTATTGTGCTTATAATAAAATAGGATTCAACCATGCATTGTTGTTTCGTTAGATAGGATAGATTTCAGAGAATTAGGATTTAGAATTTGTTGGTTCAACATAATAGGGACGAGCCAATTGTCGCTTACTTGGAACTCTATATTGGCCAGAACTTTTTCCATTGATTTGCTAAGTGGTGGAAAAGGGAAATTAGCTGCTTTAAGAAATATCTTAAAATTTTTGACATGACATTTTGACATGAATGTGATTACATATAAAACAGGGAGTTAAACCATACATTGTTATAAAATACTTTCAATATTAGTAAAGTACAGTACACTACTTTAAAATAAACATACTCGCCTCGATTAAGCAGTTCATTATTATAAACCTAGTGCAGCATAAATTTTTCGTCGCTAATAAACTCATTCGTTCTTGTTATAGGTAAGTACCAGACATAATTCTTCAGAGAACACGCCCTTTGACGCCACTAGCATGATGCCTTCAGGTAAGTTACTTTATAATATTGCACGAAGTGCCTAAGACTTAACTTATAACGTAAAATACTAAACCACGTAGAAAAATCTGAAAGTGCCCGATCGATACTTTTCAGGGCCAACCATGCTGGTTACTTTCTGCACAGAGAACTGCAAGAGAAACTTAATTTATACTCTCATAATTTTCTTAGGAACAACACCTGGCCAAAGAACAACCATTAATTAACCATTCCTGCTTCATTACACCTTTAGAAAATCGAAAAATAAAGATTTTGCTAAAATATTACCGTATCTGATTTTTACTTCTGTCGACTTCAATATTTTATGTGCACTAAATTTTTATTGTGGTGTGATGACAACAAAAGTAAGTGTGTTACGCTGAATTTCTTTTGGACCTAGTACCTATGCAAAAAAGTGCATTTACAGTCAGATAGAAATACAAACACACTTCCCATAGAAAACAAATGCTCGGTGGATTTTATATTTTGATGTTTACTGTGACAAATGGTTGCGCGGCTCTGTTCGCTAATGCGAGCAGTTAACACGACACAAACTGTAGCTATTGTCTACTAATTAAATAATTATAACAGGGGGTGACCACCTCACTATAATTGTCTTAATTACACAGCGAGCGTCCCATGCATGTTTAATGCATACATTTTAGGCTCTGCTGTCCTCTTGGCCTTAGAAGGATATTATGTTCTTTTGAGAATTAATTCACATCAACATAATATTAAACGTAAAACTGTAAGACAACATTACAAACATACAAAGATCCACCTCATTGGATTTTTGTCACTTGGCATTATAGGTACTCGTACTTTAAATACTAAACCAGGATTCATTGCAATTATTTTTCTCCAATGGCCAACTCCATTCCTTTGATAGCCTCATAGATTAATCCGTCACTTTATATGAACTAGTTCATAGGTATTATAATTTTGGACCCAGAAAATACAACACGGAACAAGAATACCGAAATAAGCGAGCAGTTTTCGAGTTTCACAATAGTAGGTAATACCAGGTCTTTAAAACTATTAGTATAAGTATTGGCTTATTTGGTTTTATTTGTCCTTCTGATTAGTTAGGACAGTACAGGAACTCAATTGCAATAAACGTGGTAAATGTATTAGACTTCATTTACAGTATAGGAAATTGTTTTATTCTAACAGAATTTATAGAACTAGTTGTGATTGGACAGAAGTAATGTAGATATTCTGAAACGGAATAAGTGAACGAACTCTTCGAATGAAGTAATATGGATTTACATTTCATAAACCTTAATCCTGACTGACTAGCGCTCCTTTTGAAGAATCAAATAATAGTCTATTTCTAAATGCAGACTCTACACATATTTGAATTAGTAAGTTTTCCTGCATTATTGAACATGAATTCCTTTTCACTAAACTTATTTTTGCTGTCGGTAGTAACCTATTTTACACAACTTTTTGTCATTTCTCAACAATTTTTCAATTTGACTATCACTTTACCAGATTTCGAAACTTTACCGCTTTTGCTGCTATGTTGAATGAATGACGTGGTATGTAAAAAATCTACCTATTTCTCTTACTGCTAACGAAGAATATTTGTCATAATTAGATTAGAAACAGTTACTAACAGTGCAATATTCAAGTAAAATCAATAATTTTAACATAGCAACAACTACAATCAAACTTCATGTTTATCCATTTTCAAAACTACTGAGGCATTACGGTAGTTTAGTTGTCGAAATAATAAACATTTTTTTTTTAATTTTGCACGTTAAGGTGGCTAAATGACAGACTATACTCAAATCACGAGCAAATAAATAACATCCGCTTGAATCTTTATAGGCTATTGTTCTATAATATTCGGGATACTTTTTGCAACAGCTCTTGTGACTTTGTGACTTCCGTCAGCTTCCGTCCCATGTGACAGCTCAACAGAATTTACGACAGTTCTAAGCATGACTGATGCGCAACACGACACCACAACACCACTTATGAGCTTTGACGCCTATATTGTAGGTAACCATAACTTATATAACCACTTTTAGTATCCATAGAACTGGATGTTTAACTAGGTATTCGCCGGAACGCGGGCGGTTACGTCGAAATAAATAAGACGGAAAATGTAATTAATAACTCGAAAACTACAAAAGCCACATATACCAAAAACTATACAGCAAAGCACGTTAATGTGATCTATCTGCAAGCCAAATTTCAAGTCGATAGGTTTAAAATTGCGACCGGTATCGTTTTACATACATTTTCGATTGGGCCCATCTTAGAGAAGACTCCGTTACGCTCCGTCTTAATTATATCTTAATATTTGAAAACATGTCGATTAAGAGATTTGTCCCTGCAATACAATATATTACAGCAGTTGCTTTTCAAAATTTAGTAATTTACGCATTTAACTGCTTTGGTGACGTGGTCGGTAGTACATCGGCTTTCGTCTCTGGAGTCTCGGGAATCAAATATTTGTGTGATTCTCAAATGTTTGTTTCGGAGTTTGAATGTTTTTTTATGTAAATGGGTATGTATTTAGAAGTAAGTATGTTAGTATGTTTATCAGGTGTCTAGATCTAGATCCCATAGCCCAAGCCTATTGCTATTGCAAACATATTTATTTATTTACTTTTTACTAGTAGGTAGATATGTAGGAATGTCGAATCGTATATTACTGACATGCCTCTCAATATTCATCTATTCTCACAAAATACCATTGCACTCAACGATTTAGAATTCTTAATTGATATAAATAACTGAAGTATAGGTACCTACTCGTGGAGATTAGTTTAGTTAATAATAATCAACCAATTATTTCCTCATACTAAACACGCACTACGACCACACTACGACACACTATGTAAATAACATATTATGTAGATACAGGATAGTTCTGGGTCGCTACGTAAGATTAAGCTAGCTTATGCGCACGGCTTGTTTGCAATTTCTACAGGATTAAAATACCAAGCTTTAAAATGGTCTGTGTATTATTCTTATATTTATAAGCTATATTTTGTAATGATTTATCAAAATCAATTCAGTAGTACCTATAGGTATGTGTAAATTAGTAACAAACATATCCACGATCAATACAAATTTTCGAGTTTATAATAAGATATAGATAATACTAATACCTACTAACTAAATGGTTAATAATTAGTTTAATTACCTAATATTTGTGCCTAGGCACATTTGGGAACTTGTATGTGGATCACTGTCTTGAATGACTATAACCTTTTCGTAAAAGTTCAGGGCAGGAGCCCTGAACTTTTACGAAAGACCATAATTTCCCAAATTGTTCCAACCATTCTCGAATTTTAGCGATACAAACGAACAGCAATTCATTTTATTTAATAGATAGAAGATATAGATTATTCTAACGTAGCTAACTTCATTAAAACATCAAGTTATTATTAAGACAATTGAAATCGTTATCGTGAAAATGCATAACAGTAGGACGAACGATAAGCCCAGGCCGCTGTGGTGCCGCATGTGGTGCGGCGGCGGCGGCAGTCACACTCGGTTGGCACCCGCGGCCACACGCGCCTTCTGCCGCGGGTCACGCCGCCCGCACCTACCGCCCCTAGTATCGCACACAGGTAAACAAACACTGCTGATCACTAGACACTACACAACATCACACAAATACCCTCACCCTCCTTTAACCCCGGACCAAACTTACATTGTCACCGCAAATAAATAACATCTATTTTAAGTGCCAGTTGAAAGTTTGGATTGCTAACAAAAATTTCTGTGCTTTGTTTTCAATAGTTTATTTTTGAAGTGTTGACGGATATGTTGAGGTGTATGACATAAACGACATTTAAACGACATAAATGAAATATTATGCGACCGTGATCTAACCCAATGTAAAATTTAACTAATAGAATTAAAAACTTAAAAAAATACAGAACAAGACAGCTTAAGAAAACCACAATTATGGAAGCTTCCAGAAAAGAAACAGCTATCACAAACATTAGGCAAAACACATCAAAGCCCGTGATCGAAATCAAAAAGGATAATCTTAACAACGGTATGACAGCAGCGACACGGAACTTGATCTACATTCTGAAGACTAGACCATTCTCTTATCGCTGACATGACCTTGAGATGAGCCTGGATCATACCTTATCAAGATTATTCAAGTGTTATTAACCTAATGACACACATTGACTATAAATGCATCATAAAGGTGTTATTGCACGAAGCATATTCAATAAACAAACTACATAAGTCATCACAACAAGGATTGCTAAGTTAACTAAATCAAAAATACCGCATTAAAGAAAACACATTACGGCAGATAACTACTAGATACAGCTAGTTAATTGGACTTACAAATGACACAACGGAGTAAAAAGGTGAGAATAATTCAGACCTACAAAAACAACAATCAAAATCAAAATAACAAAAAACTTGTCACAAAGAATAAGTTGGTGAGAGTCTTATTTGTCTCTAATTTATGTTTCTGGTGAACGAAGAACAAATATTAAAGACCTCAAGTAACATTATATATACATATTTCATTTGTTTATGTATTCTATGTATTGGATCTTCTCTTGTTTTTATGACCAGTCAGTTTGCTCAAGGTTTGCTCATACAAAATAGAAGGACTAGGTAACGGTGGCCATGTTTTCAACAAACAACTGATATTTCGAGCAGGATGCCAAGACCTTTAATGGCGTGACACTTTCCGAGGTTCAACCGCCCAGCAGTTGAAAGGTTAATAGATTAAACATTTTCACCAGTTCCTGTAGCGAATATCTGTAGAGATAATGATAAAATTCGTGTATAATATAGGTATTAAGCGATAATTGCAGTAAGCAAATGGTGGTGTAGAGTACACTATAAAAGTGTAGACCATTGGTTACCAACTGCAATTTATCGCTATATTCTTATCCATTTATAGGTGACAGCAGGGCAGACCGCCCACAATGTACATTTTTAATATACCTATCATATACTTTAATAAATAATAAATAAATAATAATAAATATTTTTGGACATTCTTACACAACGTCATCTAGCCCAAATTAAGCTTTGTAACATATCTTTTGTTTAAGGTAAAAAATATTATCTATCAATCTGTTTTTGCACTACAATTACGAAAATATCGTGCTGTCATACTTGTTTAGGTCAAAAGCCTCACTAAAATCTATATATTTCCTAATTCTTCTGGTTAAAAATATTCCATTCGCAATACATTACGAGGAAAATATTTTTTCTTTTATGAACTCGTGATTGATATTTAAATCTGATGTTTATACTTGTCTCTTCTTTCCGTAGTATTTACCTTCTGAGAGAATAAAATTGTCATTTATGTTGAGAATCAGCTTAAGGAAAATTACATTCTAAATTAGCTTCATATTTTAAATAGGTCAAAGATGAAACCGAGGTTTGATTCTTTTTCTTTTTCTTATTTTTTGACAATTGTAAATTATTAATACGGTATGCCTGGAACCAACCTGGGACAATATTATTAAATTACAGCATTAGAATTATAACACAGCATTAAGTGGACCGAAAAGCTAAAAGTGGAACTAACAAAATCGCGGCTGAAATAATAATAAATATTTATTACAGGCAACATTAGACAAATTACAGATATTATAAACTTAATCTATGACCCATAGATACGTAGATACCTTAAAACTGAAATACATATGTATATAGGCTTTCATTGTGTTAGTTCATAGAATCTTAAATTATATAATTACAATATTAGTACTACACTAGAAATTTGAGTGTAATAAATCCCAAGCCAACCCTTACCTGCCCACCAACACTCTGCCGGTTCCTAGTTACCGTCAAAGGACTCTGCCCTGGTCACGTGTAATTAAAAATAACTGGTTAAGCTAGCTATATAGTTTTGGCAAAGGCATTTAGCAAAACCTAGTTCTAACTAGGAAAATCACCTCTATCTACTTCAGTGATTATGTCATGTATTGCACTTTTATATAACTTATAACAATGCACCGATAAATATAATTGGCGATAAGCGATTGATTGTCAATTCGTAGCTATTTATAATCCATAAACATTATTTGCTATAACTTATACTATAGTAAAATTCTCAGAATCGTGTCTGTCCATTTATAAAGATAATATGTGCAGGTACTGAAGATACAGGGAGTATGAAAACTTACAAATGCTTTATTTTTCAGAAATATTTTATCTATAGGTATATAATGTAGACGCAATCTCCAAATATACTGAACGAATTTTCTTGCGGTTTTCACATAGACAACACGACAGACAAGAAACAAAGCCTATGCCCCAAGTTGAGATTAACTTGGGGCATGAGCTATGTTTCATTAAAATCAGACATAACATAACATAGCATCACGCCTTTTTCCCCGAAGGGGTAGGCAGAGGTGTGCAGCAAACACACCCACATCTCGCCAGCTATGTTAGGTCCCATGTAATAGGGGGCGAGCCTATTGCCATTTAACGGGCACAAGTTCCAGACTCTGGGATAATTATCTGGATAAAATTCTAAAGAGAATTATACATTATCCACCAGACCCGGGAATCGAACCCGAGACCTCGAGTGTGGCAGTCCGTACATAGTACCATTGTGCCACCGAGGTATTAAAATCAGACGGCAGAAAAAATCATAATTGTTTCTTATCAAATGTTGATGGTATCTGAAGTTGACGCAAGTGGAACTGGGAAACCAGCTAGTGTAAACTATATCTGCAGCTGCGGCCAGAACAGATGATTTATAGGTCATAAATTTATATTATTTGTAATGTTAACATCGTAAACTCCAGTATCGATGGGTGAGGCTTAGATAATTGACGTCATCGTATAACGTTTACAGAATGAAATGTATATGTTCATTAACGTCGCCTTTGATCAGTTCTTGTTGTAAGCGCTACTCACTCATACAGATATAAGTATAATCACACATATACTCCCAAAAGGCCTGGTGTAGGCAGTTTTAACTACCAGTAAATTGTGGGTGCGTAATGCATAGAGATGCATTGCGCACCCACAATTTACTGGTAGTTATGTAAATGATCGTGACAATATTTATTATTTTTCTGGGTTATCTAAGTGTTATCTTCTTTATTATCTTAACATAGTATTAAACCAAAGTCGTTTCGATGTCTGTCCGTCTCTATGTATGCTTGCAACAGATTTTGATACGGTTTTCATCAATGGATAGAATGGTTCTCAAGAAAGATTTTAGTATATAATTTGTAAGCGGGCAATGCCGTGGTTGTCCGCTAGTATCACTAAAAGGAGCTATGTTAAAGAACAAAATTTGTTATAAAAACTGTTCATTCCACTCTGATCACCTCTAGGTCTAATTCCACATTAATAATGTGTCGTATAACAACCTAAGAACATATCACTTGGGTGATCAAAGTCCACATGCTTTTAATTTAATTGTTCATGCAAATACTCTTTTGAAGACACAAATTTTTATTTAAATTGTTGGCTCCAACAATTTGCAAATATAAATTGCTGGCTATGCGGATTTTGATTAAGTAGTTAACTACCACTACTTCATTACACTGGGTAGTTCGTGAACTGTCAGAATTTCATCACCACCGGCTTTCCAATAAGTTATTATAGTCATGCACAATGCAGCCCTTTTATCGTCCACGCCGTCAGTTAACTATGTTTCAGTCGCATACATTTTATAATCTATTTTATCGATATTTTGTGACCTAATTTAAATATTTTACCTGCGATCCACGTAGAAATGTTCGGTTTTAAAAACGTTGCGGTACTAAAATAGAGTCTACCATTAGATACCATTATTAGGGTAAAGATGTGTTTGTGTAAAGCTATGTAATTACAACATCACTATCACTACATTATTATAAAACAAAGTCGCCAGTTCCGTATGTATGCATAGATCTTTAAAACAGCGCAACGGATTTTGATGCGGTTTTCACCAATGGATAGAGTGGTTCTCGAGGAAGGTTTTTGTGTTTTTGCCACGCGAGTGAAGCCGCGGGAGTCCGCTATTAAGTTATAAATTATAGTTCGATAGAATGTTTATTTTCTCGTAACCGTTGAGCAGATTTGTTTGAAAAGTAACAAAAGATAGATCGTTTTATTAATAGACATGATACATTATCCCGGCAATTTGTTCCCCTGAGAATAATGAACGATTTAATCACTCTACGGAATCTTACTCTAAGTAAACCCTAACGCACTGTACCTATGTTATTCATCATAATTAGATATACCTACATATATATAAACAATGTATTTAATCTCCCGAAGATAATTAGTATAAATTTAGATTATTGAATTGCCTGAGGTCACGCTACATCACGTTCGAACATAATCTAGGGGTCGAGGCAAGAATAGGGATAAAGGCAAGGAGCGAGACTTATACACAAACTAAAAACATAGGTATACACCGCCAGTCAAGTTAAGTCCTTAACATTGCAGAAGGAAGACTGCATCACGAATAGTTGTATTCGCACATATAAGCCTCTTAACTGATAATGCCTTCTACAAAAGATGAAAGCATATTATTTCTTTTGCTCCACAAATACCCTTGAAATGTATTATAACGGCCTTAAATAGAGTATAAATTCGAACAATCGCTGAATGTTTTCGACAACTATTTACAATCTATTACCGGGATAATTAATAACATTAGCCATACATTATGCCCTCGTCTTAGTCTATTCATATATTAATTATGTATTAACATCTGACCATTGAGATATGTGTTGACTTAAAAAAAACATATAAACCATACTTTCACTTTTGTATTATCTGGTCCCACCAAGATTTAGAGATCCAAGCCAACCTAAGCTGTATTTGGTGTACTAACAAGCGAGGCTCTGATGAACAAAGTGCTCGGTTAGTGCCAATAAGCTCGCCCTCTGCGGTACCAACGATAATGAAACCACAAACAGTCCTTTAGAGGCGTGAGTGTATGTAAGATTTTTTTTTTCATTCAACCCTTGTTTTTTTTTCTTTTGACATATTACCTGAATAACTACAGATTTCTTATATTTTTTGCCATACAGCCTTTATGAATTACATTTCGGAATTTGCATTACCCAAACACTGCATTAGTCCACTGAAACCGTTGCTCTGGTTCTAAAACATAATACATTAATAGTGAATACGGTATACCGCCGTTTGCCCGAATTTTATTTGCCTTAATTTAATTTGACATAATAGTCAACAGACATAATATTATATGACATAATATTCATTTGCCCTACTCTTAGTTGCTATATTAGCCACGTGCTAGAAGCTTTGTTTCCCATAAAGTCTCTTACCATAATATCACTTGTCATAATCATTGTAAGCCCTAATTATCACATGTCCTAATTATCACAAACCCTAATTATCACATGCCCTAATTATCACATGCCATAATTATCACATGCCCTACTTATCACATGTCAAAACATCAGTGAGGTTTAGGTTATGTTAGAATTATAATAGATAGAGTGTTATAAGTGTTAGAGAAGAATAGATTCATAATCATAGCCCTTTTTTTTAAGTTGCCGCGCCTTGACGTGGCCATACTGCGTCCATTACCGGACGCCTCTGGTAGTTGCGGTGGTATTTACCCAGTGGTGCCCGGCTGATAATCATAGCCCTAATTATCAGATGCCATAACATCATTTGCCATCGACATTGAGGTTTAGGTTAGAACATGAAAGACAACGCACGAGCCGAGCGAGCGAAGCGAGCGTGTCGCGGCAGCGGCCGGCGAAGTGCCAGTAAGCTAATAAGTAGGTAGGTAGGTATTAGAATTAAATCGCCTACAAATGTTTTGTCTACCCACCAATGTATTTATAACGGGTTTGTTAATCATTTTAGAGCACTTGTAGAAATATCATGAGCAAATGCATAGCTTGGAAGGAGATTCAAAAACAATTTATTATAGCGCTTAAATATCATGTGTAATGATTACTATGGCGTTTAAATATTATGTCTAATAATTATTATGGAATTTAAATATTATGTCTAATAATCATTATGGCGTTTAAATATTATATCTAATAATTATTATGGCAATTAAAATTATGAAAAACAATACGTATGGCACTCGTATCTTATGGTATCTAAGTTTCGGGCAATTAAAAGTATGTCATATGTCTTTTAGGGCAAACAAAACATTCGGCCAAATGAAATTCGGGCAAAAGAAATTCGGGAATATGATGATTATGGTATATAATCATCGGGTAAACAATAGAAAACCAGTGAATACATTAATAGTGAGTAAACGATGAGTGTGTTTGCCGCCCTCTCATGGACTTTACAAAAACTTAACTTAAACTGGAACAAATCAGTAGTTTTTTCTAAAAAGTCCTATTTCGAGTTCAGCGGTTGCTTCATTAATAAGAAGATTCGTTCATTGATAGGGTCCAATGACCTATTCTACAATTTTGAAAACATTACAAAAGATTAGAGTGCCTACACACTCGGTTATTATCATTTCGGAATTTGCATTATCCAAACACCGCATTAGTCCACTGAAACCATTGCTCTGGTTCTAAAACAGAATACATTAATAGTGGCTTGTCTGTAAAAGTGATGTCAGTGAACCCTATTTATATTTCAATTTATTTTAGTACGCAGTCACGTATTGGATACTTATTAGGTACCGACTGTGCTGGGTTACTGACTGTACAGAGATTAAGTAGCTTTGCTTTGATCTCCTATTTTGTAAGACATAGTTATATTCTTAACTAGCGGACGCCCGCGGCTTCGCCCGCTCGACAATTAATTTACACAAAAACCATCCTCGAGAACCACTCTATCCATTGGTGAACCGCATCAAAATCCTTTGTGTAGTTTTAAAGATCTAAGCATACATACGGACGGAAGTGACTTTGTTTTATAATATGTTGTGATGTAGTGATATTAAAGTATAAACACCGACTCACCGATGCTAGAAAAATTACTGAGCGATACTTTTGTTATTTTTTTTTTCTTTAAAGGATAATGGTCATAATTACACGCACTAGACTTACATATAATCATGCGTGTTTCCTCAAGAGGGGAGACATAGGTATTATACACACCCACATTTTGAGGGTAGTTTTGTTGGTCACATGTAATAAGGGAAGACCAATAGCCATTACCAGGCGCTATAAAAACCAATAAACATTATGTAACCCAAACCCAAATTTCAACATTTAGGCCCGATGTGACGTGCGTCTTTATAAATATACTAGTGGTCGCCCGCGATTTCGTCCGCGTGGTAATTTGGATATTTTCCCGTCCCCGTCGAGCCGCGTTGCTTCCTACTTACTTGACACTTATCGTCATATTTTAAACAATTCACACAATATCTTAATAAATTGTAGTCTATGTGTTATTCTGATGTATAAGCTATATTATTGTAAAGTTTCATTAAAATCCATTTAGTAGTTTTTACGTGAAAGAGTAACAAACATCCATCCATCCATACATACTCACAAACTTTCGCGTTGATAATATTAGTAGGATTTAAACATATAAGTATGTTTAAATGATTTAAAAAAAAGACAAAGTAAAATAAAGAACGAATGAATGTAATGTCAACATCTGAATAGAATTAATTTTTAAAACTGAATTCCTCCTTTGCTCAACCGAAACGTTAAATCTAGATTTTTTGTCGTATCATACGATTCACTAATATATGGTACCTTTGTATGGCTCAAAATGACATTCCAAAAGCGAAATAGTCTCGGGTATTACCATTATATGAACAAAATTCCCATACGCGTCGTCGTTGTAAGCGCGAGCTGACTGGTTTTTGTCATAGTATTATTTTTTACCAGAACTTGAATACTTCGTTCATGAGTATTATTATTGATGAAGACAAGAGAACAAAAAACTTAAGGCATGTTAAAAAATAATAATAAAAAACGATGAGCGAGTTTGCCGCCTTCTCATTGACTTTACAAAAACTTAACTTAAACTGGAACAAATCAGTAGTTTTTTCTAAAAAGTCCTATTTCGAGTTCAGCGGTTCCTTCATTAATAATAAGATTCGTTCATTTATAGGGTCCAATGACCTATTCTACAATTTTGAAAACATGACAAAAGATTAGAGTGCCTACACACTCGGTTATTACTGTAACTATGTATGAGATTTATTGCACAAGTAACAAAATTAAAAATTTAAAAGATATCAAAAAAGGATAAGATTGTGTTGTCACCGTAACACCTATCTATAAACATGCAATATTTAAACCCGATTCCAGAACTGAAAACTGCATCAAAATCGGAAGTCGAATCGGATCGGAATCAGTAGTTTTGGAGTATAACTGCTGACGTGGTTATCACGTAATAATACCGTAGTGGTGAACCCTGAGGATTATTGTGACAGAACGAAACGTATTCGCATTATTTTCATTGTAAGTGTTCAGAAAACAGTAAACTGTATTAATTGAGTAAGTTAATAGAATGTAAATGAACAGTGATCATGTTCTTCTAAGATGAGCTATCTATTTATACTTCCTATCGTAAACTATTTTAAAGTGGAAGAATTAGTACTTTTTTCTATTAGTTTTCACGATAGTTACGGTAACATTGAGAATTCTAGCTACCCCTAGATGTAAGTAAAGGATGGTCATTTCATATTCTAAACTCCCACGTCACGTTCCTGCTCCATCCTCACTGGATTTATACAACGAGATTTACAACTGTATAATGTAAAGTTGAACGTATAACGTGGCTTGACTCAACAGTACTTATAGATGGTTATTCTTTTGTACAAATATTACACCTAAATTATAACTTGCTCTGCTTTTGTAATCAAAAGACTTTCCTAGTATCTAATCAAAATCAGAGTAAATTATTATGTTGACTGTAAAACCGCAAGTAATTTGTTAGGTGAAAACCTTTTCTTCCTAACGAACAAACGATATAATTGAAGGCTATTATTATATTGAAAATGAAATAAGAGAAATATAGGTTAGAGAATTATTTGTGAGGTCATTAATACATATAGACGCTATGTAATGGAAAATAAACGAGTACGTATTTTCTCTTTTTTTTCTTTTCTTTCTTTTAAACACAATGTTTAAAGGAGGACCTGCCAATTAGTATTCGCTCTGTTGTTTACTAATTGAAATATGAGTAATTTTAAATGAAAAACCCTAACAATCGAATTTTTTTTTTAATCCGCGGTCTTAGGCCGCGGCCGAACCTATGTCCATTGCCGAGCGCTTCCGGTAGGCACTGAAATTCGAATAACCTTAATTAATTCGTTTTACGTATAAATATAAATAAGTATATAGACAATACGTTTGTTTCATGACGTTTTATTACTGTAGACTCTGTAGAGTGTAGAGGGTGTCTTTTAGACATTGGTTTACGTAAAGTAGTTAAATTATAAAATGTAAAAAGACTTGTAAAGGTAACTGAGATTAGTTTAATTTACATTTTCATTATGGTTTAGCCTTTGTTTTAGATTTTGTTTTGGTTCAGATTTTGTTTTAATTTACCTATAAAATGTTATGTTTATAGGTAAATTTGAGTAATTTAAATAACCTGAAATTAAATATCTAAAATAAAAGGTACTTCATTTTTATAAATTTGAAATAACTGTTTATATTTTTTTCTCGCGGCTCTATGTTTTTGTGAGGTAATCAACTTAGAGCGTATTTTAGTTAAAGCAGACCTTTAAAGCTTAACGGCAGGTTGGAAAAATCCATGATGGTACTCCATGTAGTGAACTTTGAAGGACAACCTTTAACGCCTTAGAAAACTTTCTTAGTTTTTTATTTATTTAATTAGAACAGCTTACGATATGTACCGTAACACATTACATAATCATCTTAAGTCTAAGTGTCATCCATTTGGTGCTACCTCAATTACAAGTTGCCACGGCATGCATTGAGAAGCAAATTATGGACATAGATAAGTCAAAACAGAAAGTTTAAGTAGGTACAATAATTTGTGAGACATTGTAAACACACACACACACACACATATCACGCCTATATCCCCGAAGGGGTAGGCAGAGGCGCATTACACTTTTGCCATTTATTTATTACAGTTTTGCCGAAAAAAATTTGACAAAATTTCATTACCCAAACAAATTTTAGCAACCATTTTTTATACCATTGCAATATTTCAAATGATTTTAGTACGCATATTTTTATTTGGTCAAATTTTTACTTGGCAAAATATTACCAAGTATAATGTCATTATGGCATTTGGTCTTTAATCAAATGATTTATTACAGCAAACAATCTTCAGACAATAAACGTCTGGTGAAATGATGTTGGTTGTTTGGTGAGCGCACGAGCCGAGCGAGCGAAGCGAGCGGTGCCGCGGGAGCGGCCGGCGAGTGCCAGACACGACTTGTAGTAATAATTTGGCAAATGAAATTATGCGAAAAATTGTTTGGGAAGTGAACATTTGTCAAATTCCTTTCGGTCAAACAAGGGAGACCCGCATTACACACCCACAATTTGCCATTATTTTTAGTCCCACTTAATAGGGGGCAAGCCTATTGCCGTCAACGTGCACTCTAGAATGCGGATTATGTCCAAAATGGCTTAATTAATTTAATAAAATAAGCAGCTAAATTATAATTTTAAAAACTAAATTTAAAACCCGTTGCCTTGCGATTGATGAAAGGCAACAAAATCTTACGTGCTAGCCGCTGTGGCACAGCCCATAAAGTCCTGGGCGTTTCAGACTCGCTCGGACATTAAAAACCAAATTATATTAGGTATGATAGTAACTAGTAATTGTGGGATGGGTTTAGGATGAGAAATTTAAATGTAACTAACGTTTGCCCAAAGATGTCCAAAGCGCGCTCCTTAAGAGATACTGTTATAGATGATAGTTCAAGAGATATAGATGACATAATGGCCAGTAATTATTTAAATTATTTTCTGCCGGGCATCCGTGAAGGATAACCCACGTGTGTCGGCAGGTTGGTCGATCCCTTACTTAGCTATTATGCTTAACAGGCGTTTCCATACGCATAGGATAAGCAACTGCACCTTATTATATTTATACTTGTTTTCATCCATAACAACATTGATAATTGATTTTTCCTCATATATTATTTCAATTAGAATAAATAAATATTTATACCCGTGTAACTCTGACTACGGAGATTATAACATCGATCCTGGCTGTTGGAATTTAGGTTAAGATTACAAAATGGTTATTGATTTCTTATTTAAAGTATACAATAGTGCAGAGTGACGTCAATAAACCTGCCTCCTATTACTTGGAACTAACAAAATCATAATGTGAATATGTAATAAAAAATACCTTCTGCCCTGTTCTGTAAGGACGATGCGCCGCACACTTTGGAACTCAGTGGGTGGGGTATGCTCCTTCTCCCTGTGAACCGCCTCCTTCGCGAGCATAACCTACTCGCAGGAGGATACGGCCACGTTCCACTGGCTCCCACTGGAGACCATGGCTCGTAGCATGGTCAGCGAGAGGGTATCTACGTTCAGACCTACGACGAGTTCCCGGCGCTGACTTGCCCACGCTGACCTTTCTACCAACATGTGGAGTGCCGTATCTTCGCCAGAAGCCTCGTAGTGTTAACACTCGGGCTGGACCTCACGATAAATGCCAAATAGATCCTCACGGAAACCGATACTCACCGAAATCCGTGAGACCATGTCTAAATATTTTCAAGGAGAAAAACTATAATTAATGTACATACATATTATGACTTATATTACGTTAGCGTATCATACCCGAATATAATATTACATATCCTTCTTATTCAGAATTAAATAACATTTTTGTAGAACTTGACCAATGTTTTTGCAGAGTCCTTCCAATGTCATTAAATAAACTTTAGTCCTACTATTCTATTAATAGAATAGTTCAATTTAAATATGTTATGACGTTACATTAAAACACAGTTGATTTTCGTTTTATACAATTCTGTAGCAGTGAGTCATTCTGAACAAAGTTTCTCTGTCAACAATAACAAAAATGTACTCTAACTATAGTGTGAGGTAAGATTTTTACAGGTGTTATTAAACTCCAGCTGTGCTAACATTGCTAACCTTAAACTGAATCGACAAAGATAACAAATACTATGACCGTAGGTATGTTATAGTCCACATTTTTAAATAATATCAGAATTTGCTTATTAAGATATTTAAAGAAGTTTTCTATTTTAGACAAATTTTCATTTATAATTGATCACGATTTAGTCCGATTTATAATTAGTCGGACCAAATATCATCATTCACCGAGCATTTTCCCAACGCACTTGGGGTCGGCTTTCCAGTCTAACTACGATTCGGCTGTACTCCGATATTTTCCGTGAAGCGACTGCCATCTGACCAGGGCCGAGCCGCCCCTGTGTGCGAAGTGTGCGGCGCACACAGGCGCCAAGACAATAGGGACGCCCGCGCCGCCACCGAAATTATTTTGGACGACGTATTCTTTTTAGTAGAGTAGGTACCTATCGATAAGTAAGTAACCTAACTTCATAATGCATTGTACCAGGCTCCCAAGATAATATTCACATTTGCTGTTTACAGCTGGGCTGTTTAGTTTACATTAATTAGGTACCTACCTACGAACTAAAATCAAAGAACTGCGCCGTGCTTAGATCAATTTCATCAAGGCGCGCCCGCCGTGAGTTTGTTTATGAACGCAACCCGATGCGGTACCTACGTGCGACGGCGACACAAGCCGAGAGGAGCCACGGGAACTCCCCGATTTTAACGAACGAACGAGAGAGCCAAAATAATTGAACAATCATTTCATCGAAAGTGTGTGCAAAGTGCGTATTAAATTGTTTTGTTTGTAATAAAAAATAAAATAATAATCTAGTATGTTATTTATAATATTCTGAGGGAATTAACACGAATCATACCGATAGATGTGCACAGGGTAGTACATACCTTTTGTACCTGAGGTTTCGATCAGATTACACCGGTCGTGGATACCTCTGTGCATATCTATCGGTATGATTCGTGCTAATTCCCGTAGAATATTATAATAGATTATGTAACGCGATAGTTTAATTAAAAGTTAATATTCTAGTAGGTTCACACTAAAAACAATACATTGTGTTCGGTTATGTAGGTAGGACTTTTTTAAGGTCTTCAAAATTTGATGAAATGGTGATAAAAATACAATTATAATAATTTAATAATATATTACGGCTGTACTCTACCATTCACTTCCTAAGAATCATTTGCAAAACAAGTGCAGGAGGTGGCAGCGGCAGCCAGGGTGGACGACACAGTGGTCGGAGCTACCCAGCGGGGTGCCTACCGACACACTAATGGGCGGGGCGAGTCACCAGCTCCAGTACATCCAGCAAAGTGGGCGCGTGATCTGGATCTGACCTGTCTGGTATCCATGTGAACCCGTATACCGACATCTTCTGCAGTAGTACGTGACAAGACGCAGGGGTTAGCTTCGTCTAGAACCGTGTGGTTAGATGGGAGCCGACCCGCTGGACGGAAGGGTTCCGAACCCACTAATGCGGTACAACACACATCAGGATTATCCTCGACCTAGTGGAGCAGCATCCTGTGGGTGGTTGTTTAGGTTAGGCGCTGTATTAAGCGGGCGGCCAGTGGCACAATAGTTTCCAAGGGCCTTCCTGGCCAGGGCGGGTCGACCGGTCGAATCACACCACCCACACATAATTGACTGCACACTGCGCACCCACTGGTGCCATGCCTGATGCACCACACACACATCGCCTGGGCCTGGCTGTGCAGCATCTGAACTACCAACACAACCCAACCTGGGCTGGGTTACTCGGGGGACTTTATTACAGCTACACGAGGGTAACCCCCCCCAACCTTACACTGATGTACCACCTGGTACCCACGTAGAGGCCAAAGTATGGATACCGTGAATTCACATTGCCTCGTTCGTTGATCACCAAGTGCGCCGCTTGCAGGTGAGGTCACTGGGGCCCTGAAGATGTTAGAATGGCCCCTAAAACCGATTCGCGTTTAATTTTTCGAATTGGCAAGCTAATTGGTTTAACATAATTTAAAATAAAAGACTGAACTGAAACATGAAGATTTATAAAAAAGGCGCTTCATAGGGTTCGCACACAGGCGCTGCCAGGGGTCGGCGCGGCCCTGCATCTGACATCCACAACCCATGGGCGATATCGAAGTTCTGTAGTTAGACTGGTCGGATTTTTGATTTAGGGCTCCAACTACCCCTAACGACTGCCATAGATGTTTGTATGACAACCGGGACCGACGGCTTAACGTGCTCTCCGAAGCACGGAGGGGATTCAATGTCTTAAGAAATGGTCTCCCATCATAAGACCGGCCTGACTCGATGTTGCTTAACCTTTGCAATGTGTTAACATTGTTGGTTACCACTAGCCCACGAGCCTCTCCATTAGTCGGACTAAATAGTGATAGCAAAAAAGGTACGATATTATTATATGGTTCTGCGACGCGATTTGATAGGATTGCAGTAACCAACTATGTCCGACCCAATTACTGGGAACTTATGCGCGTATACTATACCTTTTTCTACCCTTTTGAAGAAATAGACGTTTTTATTATGTATGCCAACTGTGCTCATAAGTTGACAATACAACTTATCAGTCATCTATCTTGCTTATATGTATTTAAAGTTCTATTGTGCCCGTTACGGCAATAGGGTTACCACCTATAACGTGTGACCAGAAAAATACTGACAAAGAGTGGGTGTGTAATGCACTTCTGTCTAGCGTATCTCACCACGAAACTTATAGAATTCGAGACATCTATAAAACCTTTCTGTTTCCTCCTGTTCGGTTTTGGCTATATATGTTGTTCTTTTTACACTAATTCACTTATTCACAAGATTGTTTGTTTTGTATTATGTAATAAATGTAAACTATGTAATTGAAGTGAATTAGTGTAAAAAGAACACCTTTGATAATGCTGTAGGGCGAAACCGGTCAGGTGTTGGAAATAAAAATTGTTGAGTATGTGTACAAGTGAGTTTATTTCATAATATGTTCTGGCTATAATATTACCTACTTATTTGTTGTTCTTAGCTATACCGCATTTTAATGAAGAACATACAAATTTTGTGAAAAAAGAAATAGGTTAGGTACTTCTGCCTACTTACTAAATGAATCACAAATATTAGCGATTTCAGCTGTAAATTGATATAAGAGTACCCTTCTATGCAATGAAATGACAAGTCACCTTGTACCCGTATGTTCTTTTGTTTTTACTTTGACTTCGAGCGCTTTGACATATGCGCATAAGTTAATGCGTGACACATGATAATGCTCATAACTATTCAATGTAAATCACGCATTTATAGGCTTACGAGAATATATTTATTTAAAATAGAACAAGAAAATATTTAAAACTAGGGTTGAAAACGGAAATGTTCTAAGACAAAATTGGTCCCGAATTTAGGTAACTGTTTACGTCGCTTCCTCAAATATAGTAAGAATTATACAGGGTGTAGAATAAAAAAAGAAGGGAAGTATCTTATTAAGTACTCTGCTGGATCTTTGGATGAAAATTAACACATCGACAACAGCCTGAACTGACACAAGAAATTTTTATCTCAGTAATATGTTCCCGCGAGAAGTAGGGACGAGATAACTATTCATAGATTAAATAATATTTATTATCCTATAAAATACTCTGTGACCTAAAAATCATTCGGTTTTCAATATAAAACAATATGGGAGATATTTCCATATTGAGGTATTTGTCACGGAACGTTTGAATAGGTTGTTATGCGGCTCATTATACCATTCTGGGTATAAACAAATTCAGAAACGATCGTTACGGTTTCCATGTTAATGAGATCGGTCGCTTGAAAATGATGCTATTGTAAACAATGTCAGCAATGTAATGTGTACGCTCAATATCGTGTGATTTAAACAACACTTTAGAAGGGATATTTACATTTAAAGCCGTTTGATTAAATTAAATGCTCGATTGCGTATATTCGATTATTCAAATGATAAAACTGATGACCAAAGTCTCGATTTTAGGAGTCTCTCGTAGACTCATGACTTTGCCAAGTCGATGCATAAAAATCCACACAAAAAAAAGTTAAAGAGATCTAATACTAGCAAGATAACTGTGAAATAAGAATTAGATAAATACTTACAGACAATTATGTTTTGTCTCCAAAGGGGAGAAAGTAGTGTTTACTATTGTGCCCATACTTCGCTAGTCATAGAATAGCTTGATATCTTAATGTAATGTGACGGTTTAGGTACATGAAGATACTTATATGACAGTTACAAAGGGCCCTCATCACACAACTCATTAATAATTCTAAAAATAATATAAATACAAGTAACCTTACCCTACGCATAATACCTATCTAGCCTCCATATATTCGAATAGCACATATTAGAATGTGAACAAATATTGGTATTCTATTGTCTGCATTCCCGAGATACTTTCGTAGGTTATTAAGAGGTAATATCGTATTCCAGGCATTAGTGACCATTCGTTTCCATTATCTATCTACCAATTTCAATATGTGAACTCGATCCTTATTTTTTGCTATCCGGGATTGTTAATTCATATAATTCCCAAATTGACATTGACAGGATTTGATAGTAATTATCAATCCCGGATAACAAAACATCGATCGATCGATTGAATATGGAGTTTGGTAGTATGTATAGGTACTGATTGTTTATTTGCCTTTACGATGTATATACAATTGAATAGAGTGCATATGGGTACTATAAACATCTTAGGAGCCAAAACCAAGGTATCTCACTAGAAAGTCATATTATATTGTAGACAAACCGCAGTAGGTTCAGCATGGTTACGACCTTCCGAATACTCCTAGCTAAAGATATATGTCGGTACTGAAATAAAGCTAGTATTTTGATAACTATTTGAGTAATTTACTGGCAATTTCAACAAAAGCGAATTTGCCTTGTGTCAAAGGAACAAAACCCTAAAGTTAGTCCGTGCCTGTGGTTGGTTTTATCATTGAGACCTTGTATAGAAATCGTTTTAGAACAGAACCGAATGGTATTCTATTTTTCTTTGATTATTTGAACGCGTTTAATTTTGGTAAACCAGTATTAACTATATCAATATCTTTTTTGTAAATAGTTCCTATCAAGAACTTGGCTTTTTGAGACTTGAGATAATCTCACTCGTTATCTTTTTGGACCACAAAACAACTATAACTATTCAACAAAATGTTTATTATTCATCACATTACATGTTATTCACTAAGACTTGTTACTTTATTTTCACTCTATGTCACTTGACAAATTATATACACAATAACCTTCCTCGAGAACCACTCTGTCCATTGGTGAAAACCACATCAAAATCCGTTAGGTAGTTTCAAAGATCTACGCAAACGTACAGAACGGGTGACTTTGTTTTATACTATGTTATGATTATGATGATTTACCTATAGTAACTACTTCAAAAGTATATTCCTCAAAAACACAACAGAAAAAACACTTTTATTCGTGAGGAATTAATTATTTTGAACAGGGTTAGGAATTTAGGGCCATATTACATGTGCTCATTTTGTAGCCCCACTGAAAACCGTCTCGGTAATTTCTCTTGAGATTCATTACATTTTATAATGACTTACTAGGAAAGAAGGTTTAATTCTTGTAATAATACATACATACACATTATCACGCCTATACCTGAAGGAGCAGGCAGAGGTGCATTACACACCCATACTTTGCCAATAATTTTGTTCGTCTTTTGTCGTTTCCGGGCTTTACAGAAAATCCACAACCACTCTGAAATTCCAATCAAAATATCAACAGCCAGAGTAAATGTTACAAACCACTAAATACTTAAAATCTTTGAAGTCCGTGCGCTTGTAATAATGTGTTTAGGTATCCTTTCAACTAATGTCAGTTATAATGTGGTAAAAGTTTAGCATAGCATAAACAGGAGATGGTAGGAATAAAGTTTCTTTGTGGCTAACGATCTATTATATATAGTTTAAAATTTTCAGAGTACTTCGTCAAGCTGTTGTGAACTGAAAACCTTTGTTTAATCATTTAAAGCTTTTCCGTCCAAATTCTAGTATGTGTGTCTTATAACTAATATCATATTAATTGCAGCATCTTTAGATCAAAAAAATTCGGTCGGGGGACCCGCGTCTTAATAAAACGGCTACTCGAGACACACACGCACACAAACACAACATACGGCATTTTGTTACGTGACGATTTCTACTAAATCGCAATACCCGTTTTAAGAACTTTTTTCCACAAACTAAATCTCTGTTTAGGTCAAAGCTATTTTCAGTTTTGTGAAAAGTTTTCTTATGGCGCTAAACGGAGCTAAACGTTTTCCAACCAGCCAAAACGCTTTGAATTGTTTCTTTTGTTTGTTTGTTTTTGGGTTAGTTTCCTTGTGTTTTATTGCGTACCCACTGCCATTTATCATTGGTATCCAGATGGTTCAGTTAGTTTGTGGTGAGTTAGAAGCATTCAAGCGTACAAAAGGGTGGAATGTGAAAATCTGTCGCCGAGTGGTTAGATGAATAAATCTCTCAAAGGAGAAGAAAATATGACCTAAAAAGAAATTGATGCTTATGTTTATTGTTGGTCCTTTATCATTTTGTTTGGATAAGATTTGGAAGAATATCAACGGCCGCAAATATGAGTTACTCGTCAAATAACATCCCTGTTAACTCTTCCAGAGAATTCACATCAATACGTATTTTGATAATAGGGAAACCATAACAACCATAGGCTACGATGAATTGCAGACTATACTTAACTTGTTTTTACTAACTATTAAAAATCAAAAATAAGCCATATCTTACAGGGTTGGATCCTGAGTTCCAAGAGCGGTATTTGTAAAACCCGAGGACGGTACGAAAACGAAGAAGTCCTCGTATATTTGCTGCCCTTGTAGCTCATCATTTGTGAGACTTAACTATTGTTTGAGAGAGATATATATTTTGCTACTTAGACAACAGATTCTATAATTAAGGTTGGTATTTCAAACTGTCTGTCTTTAAAGTGTGCCAGAACAACTGTGATTAATTAATTATTGTAGTGTTTTTGTGATGTGATAGTTTAACGTTCGAGAGAGATGTCTCTCGAAAAATCTAATGACTGATGAGTCATTAGATTATTGATATAAATACAACATTGTTTTATATACTTGATTATGACAACAACAAAACTACATGTCATAAACTACTATACTTAATGACTGTTTGAACGCTCGATTTTTTTCTTTGAATTTCACATTTATATAATTAATTATAATTAATGGATCAAAAGACAACGACGTAATGCAAGTAGACTTTATTTTTCATGTTATGTAATTCCCGTAAGCATTTTTCATAATATAAAAATTATATAAACACGAATATCTTTGCGTGGTTTTGACATCAGCCTCACGCCGCGTTGGTTTTTCTCCCGGATAAAAAGTTACGTGTTTATAATTTATATTTTGTAACTCATCAAAGTGAAATCACTGGCTTAGTGGCTTAGATTTTAGTCCACTATCATCGCAAAGAAGCTAAATTGAAGAATGACGATCACTTTGGTATACTATATTTAATCCTAAAAGGGCTTTAAAGTGGTTGTTGGGATGTATTGAAACGATCTTAGTAACAGTATGTGATTAATTTTATTATAGAAATGTATTCGTATTTATATCATACACATATATCCCCGGCTTGACACAAACAGGTTTAAATGGGCGGGAATCTAAACAAAAGACGAGTATATACCTATGCATTTGTACTTATAGTACGCAGGCTGTAGAACATTGAAACTTATTGATTAACAGCAGGCTCATTTTTGGTAAGTAGCTTTATTTTGCCGAGTCTCCCACATATATCGATACGAGAAGTTTCAATTCGGGTAGCTAAGGGAGATAATAGGGGTTAAGTATGTTGACTTCATGATCACAAAAAAAATATTACCAACAGTGAGATTTTTATTATATGTGAAGAGGATCATTAACATTATTGAAATGTTTATTTGTCCGACCAAATATTTGGTATGGTACAAGAGTCCCCCGCTCCGAACACGTATGGATTACGAGGTTATAAAATATGATTACCAGTAAGCTGACTTTTTTACTGTTGGTTATTTAATATTTATATAATATAACAGTCACTTTGTCTTCCAATTTGTCTGGTAGGTTATCCGAGCTCAAAAGTTAGTACTTTGGTAAAGTAGTACTTTGGTAATGTAAAATTAATACTTATCAAGCTAAACGTTTATGAATTGCTCCTGCTGAAAACAACCAGATTTTAGGCCTTATTGTTATTAGGGGTAAAATACGTCGATTTATCAATTCTAAAATAAGCTTAATAGGTTATTTTGTTGCCACTCAAGCCTCGAAAAATATTTATTGTTCAAAATATATTATAATTTTATCCGCTTCGTTGTATTTCGACCTTTTCTCAATTATTCTACTTGCTCCACATCGAAAAACGTCATAATCTCAAATCAAGCTTACATACATAATAATATCCCATTTGGTCAACTCTTGATCGAAGTAAGGTTTTTATGTCATTGTAAATATAAATTAACTAGTGGTCGCCCTATGGTCGAACAGTAGACCTCGCAAATATTTTTTTTGCAATTTTCCCTCATCCCCTCCCCTCTAATAAAAAAACCTCACTAGAAATGTGGTCTCTAGTAAAGGACTAAATAGCCAAGTTTCGTGGAGATCGGATAATAAATGGAACCGTTAGCCCGGAAAAACATTAATACGTTATATGACCTTATTGACCCCCTTTTCCCCCAATCCAAATAAGCTCACGACGAAAAGCCCGGAACACACATACAAACAAACTGATAAATGGACGAATGCAAAATTGTCCAATCTCGAAATGTAGACGCTGTCAACCAGCTGTCCCGGCGAACTTCGTCCCTTATAAACCTGCCCTGAGTTTGTACAAATATTTTAAGACCAAAATTAGCCAAATCGGTCTATCCGTTCCCGAGTTTTAGCGAGACAAACGAACGCCGATTCATTTTTAGTATATTTACTACGCCGACAAAGTGCTAAAATATAATTTAGAAAAAGGTTTATTTTTTTAAACTATATTAAACTATAACGGTTGGTAGGCTATTATGGGTAACTACGGAACCCTATCTTATGCATGGCTTGACAAGCACTTGGCTGGTTTTTATTTAAGTATATAGTTTATATGTATTGTAATTCTTATGTAAATAAACAATCCTATATCATAATCATAACATAGTATAAAATAAAGTCGCTCGTTCCGTATGTATGCTTAGATCTTTAAAATACCGCAACGGAATTAATATATATAATGGCTGTATGGTCGAAAGACTGTAGCTTATTATTATAAACTTCTTTTATTCAAAACTTTGAATTCAAAATCAATTTTTCGACTTTGATGATAAATATTCTTTTCTTACCTATTAATTTATTGCTAATTAAAATTTCGTTGTCAACGATGCTTTTTATGCAATTCCCTTTCGGAAAACCCTACTTTTCGGGAGAAAGAGGAAGAAGTAAAAATGTTTACCAAAGAAATGTGGCTTATGTGCAAAAGGTATTTATTAGCCCGAAAACTTCATAACCACAAATTCCAAGATGTAAATACTTGCTGATAATTGGGACGATGAAGTGATAGGCGGGTATCATTCATCGCGCAACAAATAATTTAAAGTGAAATCGAAATATTTGTAAAGCTCCAGCAAGAATATTGAAAATGCAATAGACTCGACCCCAATTATGTGGAACCAACTGTGACTACTCCTTGGGGGATAAAGGCGTCATGTTCAAGTAGGTACATACATAAAATCACACCTCTTTCCTGTTGGGGTAGTAGGTAGAAACTATGGAAGTGCACTTGGTACGATTATGACACTTCTTTCGCTTTGTCCACCTTTATTACTATTTTCATGCTTCTTCGGTTACGGGTACTCTTAACCTGGCCTTCGACAAAATACTCTGATTTGGTTGAAGTACGTTCGCCTAGGTCCTAGGTCGACCCTTACCGGCCTTTCCTTTCACACCCACCTTATGTATCTATTTCGTCCTACTACTTTACCAAAATTATAGCCACTGAATTTAATTTGTAATAATTATAATTATATTATAATTATAAGTAAGTTGTTCTAATAACATTTCGAAAAAGATATTTTCACTTTAGATTATAATACGGATAAGGCCTTCTAATTCTTGTCGGACAAGTGATATTACCTGTTGTCTAGTAGGACATTGTTTTATTTGGTAAGAGAACACAAAAACCTATTATGTAATATTAATGTCCTACATTTGGTAATAAAAAAAATAGTCTTGTCGTGTTAACAACTTTTGAGCGTCGGACTCGGATAACCTACCAGACAAATTGGAAGACAAAGTGACTGTTATAATATATAAATATTCAATAACCAACAGTAAAAAAATCAGCTTGCTGGTAATCATATTTTATGACCTCGTAATCCATATATACGGGTGACTCTTGTACCATACCACATATTTGGTCAGACAAATAAACATTTCTTTTTTTTTTTTTTTTTTTATATTTAGGTCGACAAATTGACGCCACTCGCCTGATGGTAAGCTGAGGCGATGTCTGGCAATTGAGGGCGACTCTCACAGTACACAGGAATACTATAGAGAGTGGCCCTCAACTTGACGACCCTGTAATGTGCCTCTTCACGCTTCGCTTAAAGAGCCCAGGGTTATATGTTGGAGGAAACACGTGCGCAGGCAGGGCGTTCCAAGCCACCATCGTTCGGCAGAGAAACGATCGTTTAAAACGCTCGGTTCTCGCGAAGACGGTTTCCACGGTATGAGGGTGACATCTCTGCCCGGCACGCGTTGTTCGGGATCGGAAGGGAGAGGGTGGGATCAGGTTGAAGAGCTCTTCAGAATTCACACAGAATTCACATTTCAATAATGTTAATGATTCTCTTCACATAAAATAAAAATATCACTGTTGGTAATAATTTTTTTGGGATCGTCAAGTCAATATACTTAACCCCTATTATCTCCCTTAGCTACCCGAATTGAAACTTCTCGTATCGATATATGTGGGAGACTCGGCAAAATAAAGCTACTTACGAAAAATGAGCCTGCTGTTAATCAATAAGTTTCAATGATCAACGGCCTGCGTACTATTATAATTTATCGCCTGTATTTAATTGACGAGTTCAATGATAAGGAGATGCAGCTTATGGTGTATGCGCAGGTGGAAACTGGTAGAAGCTTGTAGAAGGGACTAGAACCGCCTTCTCGTATGATATAGACGACTGGTATATCACGTCAGAGGTGCTTCGGTTAGCTTGCCTACACGTCACAGCTTTATGATATCCCAAGTATGATTGATTGAACCCTTTTTAATTTTAAAAAAGAACACGCTCATTTGAAATTCATAAAAGTGTACACCTCATCAATTATGCTCAACCCTCGTAGTTTATGCAAAGGTTAACTGCAACATAAAGGGTATACCACCTTCACCTTTGTCGAGTTACATAAAATACGTAAATAGATACAGTACCGAGTACCAACATACGAGATTCAAGAGCTATTTGAGAATTTCATCGAAACCAAGTATTGGAATACATTGAACGTAAAAAAATCACAATGGAAACCTTAAAAAACCAAAGTAATTAGTTAGTACTCGTGCACCTAATACATCGTTTTCTGAATGCTTACAATGTAAAACACAATGTTATCTACGAATAAATATTTACTTATTTATGTATGTTCTTAGGTAAATTTATAACATGAGTCAACATTTAGAAGTAAAACTAAAAATACTGGATTACATTTTGTCGTCAGCCAACAGGGCACATCGACAGATGCTAAGTTATCCGACCCACCAAGAACACGAATCCCACGTCTTTCTCGTCTCCACACGATGCACCTGCTAACCGGCGGATGAGGATATTACCGGGGATAGCAATTGACTCGTTCTCTAGTACGTGAGACGAAAAATGAATAACGAAAAGGTGGATAAAACGCCATTATCTATCGCTACGGAAAATTGTGACTATGAATTTTTATTTAACAGGGTTCTTGTACATATTTGACCATTATACTTTCAGGGCTATTTTTAACCCCCGACGAACGAGGGGTGTTGAATGTGTATGGCATCATAGCAGGGATAGACTAATTTTGATGCAGAGTTTTTGTTCGAAAGCCAATGTGAGGGTTTTAAATTTTCAAATTTACTGTATTTACGTAACAGGTAGTTGACATGATATAACTAGACAACAACTACCCACACACAATTTTGAATGAACCACTTGAACAAACGAAACCTTTACTTCATACGTGGTCTCCCACCTCTATATTAAGCCATATAGTTTGTAGAGGTTAAGTTGTAACTTTTTACGTGAAGTACGTTTCGAGATTAAACAATGAAGAAAAGCTCGTTGTGACAGTCTTGAGAATGCCTCGTGAGTAGGTGAAACATATGTCGACGTTTATAATGTCTTCTATTTAGCGAAATTAGTGCAATTATATAAAAAATTCAACATCTTACCCCATTGTTTTATCATGGACTTTCGCCAGGTAATGCCTGATTCCATTCAACGTTTCGAGATTGGCTAGTTACAATTTTATTTATATAGGTATACCTATAGAAGATACAAATGACCATAGGTATTAGCTCAAAATGTAGAAATCTTTCGAATATGACAAGTTGATTGCATTATGATCGTTCGGAACGTTGTTTTTGCCGCAAATAACCAAAATTAATGTTCTTTTATGATTTAATACGATCGTGAATCATGACCAATTACGAGAATTAAATACACAAAAAGTTGTAATTATTATTTCAATCAATATTAGGTAAAAGAAAAAACTAAAACCGTTTTGGAATACGATGTTTATTCAATTTTACTGTCATCTAATTATCACTTTTACCGAACCAATTAATAGGTAGGTACGTAATTATTTCGCGAAACCAAATTCGTGGAATAAACTTCTTAGACCAAATACTTAGAATAAACTTAACCAAAGCACTGAAGCAGACTTGAATAGAAGTTAAGTACGAATTAGCCCCGGTTTGGTAGTTTTAAAATAAATAAAGGAGTGTGTTTAACAGTACACAATAGAAAAGGCATTACTACTATTGATAAGTTGGTCGATACTCCATACCATTATATAAAACTAGCGGACGTCCGCGGCTTGCCCTTTTGACAAATTATATACTTAAACCTTCCACAAGAACCGCTCTATCCATAAACAAAACGCATTAAAATCCGTAGCGTAGTTTTAAAGTTCCAAGCATACATAGTCTCATAGTTTCTCCTGTGTCCGTCCGGACGAACGGAAAACGACTTTGTAATATACTATGTCAAGAAGATGATTTATTAAAGTTAAGTACCTTATTATGCATATTATAAAAGTTACAATGAAGCTACTAAAGTTACAATGAAATCATTTAAAACTTAGTGCTTCCAACTTCTTTGTACAAAGGTTACATAGCTTTAAGTCTTTGCAGTGCATGAAAGTCTTCATTATGCAGACTGTATTCAAATATACGTCACATTAAGTCCAGTGCGATCTAATCACCAAGACAGTAAATTGTGTAACTTGCCCGTTTTGCACATGGCCTGAATATCAACGTGTACCAGTCACTAAATGCTATATTCAACAAGGCTAAGTTATGCAGACTAATTAAAGTTTAAAACTCGTCGTATTTACCCAAAATTTTCTGCAAATATGAGATTTAAAGTGCCTTTATAAATCGCACCCATTCATTTGGTGCCTTTAGAGAACTATAGGAAGGGGAAACTGCATTATAAATTTCAATAGTATAGTGATGAACTGATGAATAACGCTTTATGAGCTTGAGATTTTACTAACTCTAGCTCGTTTATAAATATCTAGCGTTCACTCCGTAGTTGAAACTTGACTTTATGCACTTCTCCATATAAACTTTCAATGTGTCTAATTTCACTCAGATTCAAACGGTTCGTGTATATAAATACGCTATCACCACCTACAACATTTTTATAAAGATAAAGGGCAATACAATTACTAAGACAAAGAGTTTGTTGCAACAAAGTTTAACTTTTCTAAACATACCTTTTGTGAAATGATGTTTAGTTTGAAATCCCGTTTTATTTCTTTGACATAAACCGACACAATAAAATATCAAACGTGATAACCTCGCTACAATATTCTCAATTCCTTTATGTGTAGAAATTACATTTTCTATCTTTCTTTCAAGTATCTTGGGTATTTTTGGCCTACTATCTCACATTCTTAACAAAAGCCCTGACACGATATATATTCATGTATTGCTTTTAACATGGAATTCAACATTCACATGTAACGTGGACGTAAGGCCTCTAAACTTTACGATACATGCTTTGACACCATAGCACCTTCACACCTTCTAAGCACATCTGGAGTATGGAGTCCAAGTGCTTGTCGCCTTTATAAAGACATTGCTAAACGCTTAATCGATGCTTCTCAGAACCAGAAGGCTGGCTATTTTCTGGCCCAAAGAATAAGTATCGCCATCGAACGTTGCAACAGCCAGCATTCTGGGAACCTTCCCAGACAGCAATGACGCGGAGGATATTTTAAACGATATTTTGTAGTGTAAATATTTTTAGCACATAATTATGTATATTGTAATTCTCATTGTAAATAAATTTATCAGATAGCAATACATGGACATCTTTTTGGTTAAAAATGTTAGTGGAAAAGTTGAGTTTAATCCGTCCAATATCAAATATCACAGAACTATTGTCAACTATTTTCTAATCCGTAAAAAGGTCTACCCACTTTTCAACTATTTAAACAAATTAAGATTCAATATTATAATATTTATGTCTGTAATATACTTAATATCATGATCTTTGTCAAAATCGAATGTTTGTTCACTTTTTAATGGGACGTCGCACCTGATTTTGGCATTAACTTTATTGGTTAATTTATTAGGTAGAAGGTTATTTTGTTACTCTGAATATAGGTACTAATGGTCGCTATAGTCGAGGAGTAGACCAGGCGAACATTAAAACATTATTTGATCTATAAAAAAAGGGATTGGCGAACAGATAGACAGACGGACGAAATCAATATTATCTTATTTCGAAATATACTCGTAGACGCTTCGTTCACTTTGTTCGCTCGGTCAACTACATCCAAAAAGAATTATAAAACAATATGACGTTACTTCTTTCTCGTAATATACATTTTAGGTTATTGTGACCATTATATTTGGGATAAAATTAAATGCTCAGCTAAACCAATTGTTTTACAATACTAGAATAATAATTCAATAGTGTGGTTTATTTTTGTTGTCAAATGGGTCAAAAAAAGATGTTTAACGTACGAAAAATATTATTTACATATCAAAATATACTGATTGCGCAGCAAAACTTAGAGCGATTTTTTTTAATGCCTAGAAATGATCTTAGATTAATCCGACTTGGATAAGTTAGGTTAGCTTAGAATTCTTAAATGAATAGCTATGCGTCACGAACTTAAATTGCTTCTAAAATTAATATATTTTAAGGTAATTATTTGCTACGCAATCAGTGGATAGAAACAGGCGTTACTTGGCGAAAATCCATGACAAAACAATGGTAAGTAAATTTTTTTAAGAAAAAACTGTTCTCTCTGAGACAGTCTTGATAATGCCTCGTTTAGAGGCGAAACAATTGTCGACGTTTTGTTGTCCTTTTGATTCTGCGAAAAATTAATGCTATTAATTAATGCTAAAAAGTTTTTTTTTTTTTTTTTTTTAATTTTTACTTACCATTGTTTTTACGCAATCAGTATTATTGTTTAGAAAAGGGATTTTTTTTGTAGGTACAATACGAAGGTTTTGTGATTAGCCGTCTTTGTCACCAATTCCCTAATTTAATCGCTAAATCGTTGATCAACAACAAACCTAATAGCTATAGATGTTAAACATAATTATACTCGTCAATGTTAGTAGATATACAGTAGGTACTTATATATAAATATCAGCAACGTTGATTGCAAACTTGGCTTCGTATCTGGATAAGTAAATTAAATCGATCCCTTGAGTAGGAAGTGATTAAGATTTAGGCTGCCGTTGTCGTTAACATAATAAATTGCATGAATCAGCACAATATTTGCAAGGTTATGTACCTTATCTACATATTACCTACTGAAAAGAAATGTGACCGATTTTGGCAAGAGATTCAGTGTCCGCAAACACAACTAGAATGGTAGGTGAAAACTCTTTTCAATTACCTAACCTACATTTCGTAATAACTGTCATGAAGAGTAATGATGAGATTTATAGAGCGTTCTTGGACTTAACTCAAGCTCGGCTAAGCAAAATCTTAGCTAAGCATATGCTAAGTTCAATCTTTGATTTGAAATTTATAGTCTGACTTGGCTTAGCTTGAGCTAAGTTCTAAACACATGGTTATACCTAGTGTAATTTATATCTGATAAACTGTAACATACCTCTATAATAACAATAAAGAACAAAAAAGAAAATGGTAAAGCATATACCGTTTTTGTGAACTTAGCCTCTTTTTTTTTTAATTCCGCGGCCCAAGGCCGCGTCCTCTCAAACGTCCGTTGCCGGGCATCTCTGGTTACAGGCAGAACGTATTTCCAGTGGCGCCCGGCGGTGTGAACTTAGACTTGGCTTAGCTTAGGCTAAGATAAAGACCCAGATCGCATTATAAATGTCGACTTTGTCAAGTGTAAAGTATTGGCTATGCTAAGTCCAAGTACGTTTTATAAATCTCCCCCTTAGAGAAGAAGAAAGTAGTACCTAAATGAAAACATTCTCAAAAATTCAAATACATGTAGCAACATTAAATCGCAAAAATAAAAAAGTAAGTCTGACCCTCGGAGTAATAATTAAGAATACAATGTAATTATTCTTTTTTGTTATACAAATTACCCATTTTTCTTTCGCTTTTAATGCTGTAAATATTAATTAGATTGAAACACAAATAACACACAGCGAATCGAATTACCACGGAGCACATCATTATTAGATTTTTACTTCTATCTACATAATATCTTATAACTTTTACTACTTACTTATAACTAATTTTGGGTTCTTATGATGGGTACTTTTAAACTATTCATTTGTAAATTCAACACTCACTGCACAATGTAAATTTGTATGTAGGTAAGTATTTAAGTATTAACTACCTACCTATGTGAAAAAGAGAACGGTTTATGGAACACGGTTTATATAACCTATGTAGGTTTACAGGATAAATTTATTGACTGTAAAATGTAATAAATAAATTTAAAAAAATGTTGTAATGATATTTGAATCAATATTGTAACAGAGTTTATGGAAGTGTATGTTTTCAATTTGCAATAATGGCCTAATCTGCTTAATGTATTTAGGATTGTAGGTAATGCATAATATTGTGTGTTGGTAATATAAGTCTTATTAGACAGGCAGCGTGTTACTGGACTTGCTTACTTATGGTCGTAACTATTAAACTGTGGCTGTATGTTGCTTAATGAGTAGATATACGTAAAAGCCTCTGAACTTAAACAACTACTGAACACTACTTTGTCATTTGTTTTATCTGTTTTTTTTCTATTGAGGGTTTTATCGCTCTATTGTTTATCATTTGAATTACAGGTACTAATACTAACAACGTATGAAGTTTTTGTAGAGATCTTTAAAATCGCAGAATTTATTCAGAAAATTCAATGTTCATCTAGCTAAAAATGTTAATCTAGCTAAAAAGCAACTAATTGGTATACAACCAATTAGTTGCTTTTTAGCTAGATTTTGTTTGTGTTATAAACTTATAACAAATAAAACTAGGAATACTATCTGCTAGTTTAACATACTTATCCTACCAAAAACATGCCACGTGAAGTAAGGCCCAACGAGCAGATACTTGTTGATTGGACTGTAAGTCGTCAGATCTAATGGAGAGCCAAGCTCCTATCTCTACACGTCCAAACCTAACACTCCCTTATCTTAGCGTGTAGTTTTCTGTGTAGTTGTAAGTACTCAACATACTCTACAATTTAGGAAAACGTGTGGCTAACCTTGTATAAAATTAAAAAGTTAGATTTCCAGAGGTATCTGTTTAAAGGTCTGTAACATCGTTTCTGGCTGTTCGAGTTCAGGTTTAAAATTGCAGAATAGTTAGAATATCATAACATAGTATTAAACAAAGTCTGTCTGTCTCTGTGTATGCTTAGATCTTTAAAACTACGCAACGGATTATGAAGTGGTTCTCAGTACTTAGTGGTTCTCGAGTAAGGTTTTTGTGTACTATTTGTCAAACGGGCCAAGCCGCGGGCCTCCGCTAGTATAAAATAAAATAGTGAAATAAGCTATCATGTTTTTATAAAAACTAACAATACCTACGTACTCTAAATTTAAACATTGCATTGTCGTACCAGATAATGCCGTTCTTGTCGGTGGACAGCTGCCAAAGGCGATTGTGAATTCTGTCCGATCTCGGTAAATTCGCAGACAGATTTAACACTGAAAACTCATATCACTGACACACTTCACTACCTTCACATATATTATACTTAGGTTCTTATTTCATATAAATTGTATTTGGCGAACTTCGGAAAAAAATTATTAACCGTAGTCAAACAGTTTACTAATAAGTATTCAACTTGTTCCTTCTTTGACTTATTTCTAATACTATACTATCCCACCAAGATCTTAAAGTCTCAAACTAATCTCACTTGTAAGTGGTGGACCTATATCGTCTTGCCCTCACGTGAGCTCTAAAAAGTTACCGGCGGAAAGCCGTCATATCATAATTATGCATGCCTGTCTCTCCTTCGGAGACAGGCTTTATTTTATAATAGGAATATAGAATACTATTGATCCTTTTTGTTTAAACTTCATTTATGGTTCAATGAAAGGTTTTCTATATTCCCAACCGAGATTGAATTCATAATGAACTGTATTCTGCAGCCTCATTGTGATACCCACCGGGGCCAATTAAGTCTGGGTTGATGAAACGTAGATATTGTCCATTCGTTTTTACATTTAATTCACTACCTAACTATTCCTGTAAAATATCTTGAAATAAAAATGTCAACCTTATAAATTAATAGGTAGTACCAAGTAGAAATTGTGTTCAAAGCTGAACAACTTTATTTGGCTTAACTTGAATACTTAATGAGGTTGCTCTTGTAGAAGCTCGTTGTTTGTTTGACCATAGTACACATAACATATTAAGTAACGAACATATTAAGTTCCGTTTATCTCGAGTATGTAGGTACGACAAAACATTTGATTTTTGTCGTCATTTTTGACTTAGAGTTGTAAAGCGTTACTTTTGTCTATCTCTCGTACTAGACAAGTGTGTAAAAGATGCCACGACACGTTACCCAATCTACATATACTACCCAATATATTATAATCTTTTTTTCCCTTAGTCTCTCCTAAGTAGGTATATTTTACTGAATGGAGTCAGGCATTACCTGGCGAAAGTCCATGATAAAACAATGGAAATTTGATGTTGAAATTTAGATAATTGCAATGATTTCGCTAACCAGAAGACAGTTAAACGTCGACATATGTTTCGCCTACTCCCGAGGCATTATAAAGACTGTCTCAAAGAGACAACAAAATCCGAGGAATGTACGTTGATGTTTATAAGATGTGAACGTGCAAATCTCGCAAGCGCGATGTAGGAAGTCTTCTGTGTAAGTACTTCCATGTTGAAAATACTGTTAGCGAGATTCAGACATGCCAAAACCAAAACGGGGGGTTACGATTAACTATGGGTCTGTTAGTGCTAATTAGGTTTTTAAATTCGAAAACTTTGTATTCCAAAAATTACGGTGCGACACGTGCATCAAACTACTGTGCCTGTTTGCAGACAGGCAGGCAGGCACAGACACGTGTTAAACAGCCTGGAATGTTCAGAAAAGTTTCCATCCTCTGTAATTTCAACAAGGTTAACATAACAATAGGTGTGGTTCGTGGTTCGTTGGATAGTTTGTGGACATGCATAATTGAAAGATTTTAAATTGAAAGAGCGGAGAGTCATAGAAAAAAAAATAATCGGGGGCCACGGGAGTGGCTCGGCTAAAGCGAGATAGGGATCCTACCTTTTCTCGAAGCGTTTTGTATCTTTATAGATTCGGTCTGGATAAAGTTGAAGCAGAGGCTAAAGCAGAACTCACACGCTAAACGTCAAGATGAGGGAAAGTGTTAGGAAAGGAGGTGTCGAGTTAAGAGCTTAGTTCTACATTAGATCTGATATAATTTTTACTTGACATGAAATGTTATTAGTGGGATAGTTACTTTATTTTCGCGCGCTCCGGACAGTTACGGATTTCCACAAATCTTTACACATCTTTCAAAAGACGACGTGTGAAACAATTTTCTCTCACAATTTTACAAAGTTTTTTAATGCATGTTATACATGCATTAGCATAGCACATTAAATTTTTACATTTAATAGATTATTTTTTTTATTTGTCTCAGTCTGAGTACATACGCGCTAATTTTCTAAACTTCATAAGTAGATAGGTACTTATCGGCTTTTCTTGCGCTTTTCACAGATAGCAAAGCTAAGTTTGCCACAACCTTTGCTATGCTTGTAGCCTTTTTTCGTCATTCGTCATTTCGTCATACTTGTCAATTTTACACGGTGATAGATAATCGTAAATTGTCGAATGGGGCCGCGGGCATCAGACACTACAATATACCACTAAACATTGGAAGCAAAAATACAACTAAATTTACTTTTTCAGGTCACTTGATTCCTACATAACATAATAATTTAGGTACTTTGAAGAAAACTTAATTAACGGTATAATGCTAATGTAATAGCTATTTAGCTGTTCATTTATTAAAGTTAGACTACCTTGGCGACAATTTAGCTGAAAGAAAAATGGTTTACTATTTTGGTTAACCGTTATGGTAGCTTTTTACAACTCACCTTATAACTTGATTTATAGGTGCTTCACAGTTTAAATATGTTTGGCTAAACTTCACACATAGATCAAACATTTTCTAAATGACTACATAGGATTCCTATAAAATAGGATTTTTTGAAATGGAAGCGAGAACACTATTTTACGCGAGTTGAGGCAACATCATTAGTATGAAATAATGCTCTTCTCAATACATATATTTATATGTTATTAATGAGTTTAGAGACTGTACTTATGTCTATTCATTATAATTTCCGTACACAACACAAAATCACGTCTTCAATATCAGGGGTAGACAGAGGCGATCATTACGCTCACAATTCGCAAGTCACTGTCCGCCTGTTTTCCTACAACTCAAATGAAATATCACGACATGAAATGTCAACTCACATTTAACGTTAAATGCGTTGCATCGGCAATCAATCTGATTAATTACGATGGATGCTAATTGCAAATCGATTCAGCAATCCGAGTCCGAAGCATATTTTATCGTACCTGGCTTAACGTAAATAGCTGCTAACTTGAGCTTCAATTAAATCTATGTCCTGCATAATCAGTGAGATTAGGACCTGAGTAAGATTTAGAACTATCAAATTAACCGTGTGTGTAAATCAGTGTAATATTTGCAATATTATCTTATCGTATCTTTAGTTTGTGGCAGACAAGAAATATTGTGTAGTGTAACCTAACCATACTTGGCCGTAACTCATATTAATATTAAGGACGGGAATTTGGCACACATTGAACAGCTTTCTAGTAAAGAAAACCCGCTATGCGGTAGCGGTATCATACATAGTCTGGTTACACAGATATTGTATAGTCACACATTTTGCTATTGCGCGTAGATATTAATATACATATTATATCTAAATTTGAAATGGTTGCCATTATTTTACTGATGTGATTTTGATTGTACAATTACTTACGTAAGTTTAAAGTAAAATACGTCCCGATTTATTTTAATGGACAAATACTAGTTTTTACAGCACTTTTTACATTAATTTTGTACCATTTAAATAATTAAATTGATTAATAATCTCGACAATAATAATCAAGATAAGAGAGATGCATACTGATATTAGAAATTTATTTTCAAAGCTCTATATTATTGAACTACTATTGCTACATCTTAATAACTATATATACGTTTAATGTCATAACGTTTAATATATACTTAATATTTATACAATAATTGTAAAGTGTCTCAATATAATCGAATGTTTGTGCAAAATCTTACAAAGGACCTTCCCCGCCAATAGCATTACAAATTGAATCAACTCTGCGAACACGTAGCGCAAGGAACCCTTTATTTTACTTATCCGTAAATCTTGTAACCGATCAAACACAGTCAAAATTACTTACATGGTTATAAACCATAATATTATGTTATACTTACTTTTTTTCTACTTCTGTCTGTTACGGAGTTTTGCAGTGTAGCTCATTCTTGATAAATTTGCTTACTGATAATCAAGCGTATTTCCCCAAAGGATAGGTAGTGTATGTTATAGACAAAAATTTAGATAGTAGTATTTTTAGTCCCATGATATAATGATACATATTGCCGTTACCATTTAAGGCAATCAATACCCAATACCCTGTATCTAGGCTGCGGCCGCACCTACGTCCATTGCCGAGCGCCTCCGGTAAGCACTGAAAGAATTCCCAGTGGCGCCCGGTGGATCTTGACCACCTGTGTTGCCGCTGTTTGGTGGTCGGGTGTTACTCCGCATCTTTGGGGTCGGGTTTTATCCCGCGTCGGTGAGTGAAGTCGTGCGTGACGTGAAGGCTCACGGCACGCATCCCTTCTAGCCTGCTTCTGTAAGGACGGTGAGTTGCTAATCCATCGTCCTCAGGCCCCGACCATGGAGGTCGATGGTCCTACGCGTAGTAATACCCTGTACCCTTTTTTTTTTTAATCCGCGGCACTGTACCGCGGCTGCACCCACGTCCATTGCCGAGCGCCTCCGGTAGACACTGAAAGAATTCCCAGTGGTGCCCGGCGGACCTTGGCCACCTGTGTGGCCGCTGTGTGGTGGTCGGGTGTTACCCCGCATCTTTGGGGTCGGATTTTATCCCGCGTCGGTGAGTGCGTGCGTGGGGTGAAGCCCCACAGCCCGCAGCCCTCCTAGCCTGCTTCTGTAAGGACGTATGTTTCATACCTAATCTCTGCATTCCGGGCGCAACTTCTTGAAACCCAAATTTATTTCGTATTATTTTAAGTCGGTTATATTATTTTAAGTAAGATTCATACGTCAATCAGTAATCGTAGTCACTTAAATGTAATGAACAACGATGATGAATCACTAAACTGTCTAAATATATTATGGAAACAAGCTTGTGTACACCAAGTCTTTACAAGATGAATGGCTTTAGATGAACGGTTTATGTAGTTACCTGTCTGATAGACGTTTACGTGTTTGTATTATTTACTATTTTGATATATTACTATAGGTACTACTGTAATATTCTGTCTTTGTCTATTGCTTTGTAGTGTACATATATCCAATAGGCTAGATGAACTTGAAGTCAATCAAGCCAAATTTTTGTTTTTATTATATAAAACAGAATCGAGGTTTTGTGAAATAATTAGCTAAAGTAGCATACCCGACAAATGTTGTTCTCCTATATTACTCTTATATTACCCTAATATTACTATTATATTGCCATAATAATACTACGCGATTATCAAAAATAGTGGTAGAAGGAAAAGAGTGCAAAAAAATCTTTTAGACCTATTCTTACCTAAATAAATAAATAAGCCTTTATTGCTATTCATGGTTACATAGGTATGTACTTAACAAACATTAAATAATGTAAAAAAATAGAGGTACATACTCGTAACAAAACTAATATCTAATTAACTTCTTAATCTAAATCTAAGTTTATTTCTCGGCATTCGGTTCTTCCCTCTTCGTCTAAACAGCTTGTCTTTTGACAAAGGCCTCCTCTAAGGCTTTTTTATTCTTACCTATATTAATACTATTCCCTATTCTGTGCCTATATCTACCAAACATACAAAAACAAAATATCATCTAAACTAGGCGGTTCGCCGGAACGTCGAAATAAATAAGACAGAGTGAAAGACAGGTTAATTTCATTTCAGCATAAATAAATCACACCAATCGGATGAACAGGTCCATAGTTAAATCATTTGAAGTTCTGAATTATTAAATTTGGCGCGCGAAATACAACAATCGATTTTTTTTGTACTGTGAAAGGTTACTTTAATGTTTGATAACTCAAAAACTATACAAGGTAGGTATGGCATTTAACGCCCACTTAACGTTTGACTATTTTTATTTTTTTAAATATCAATTTAGTAAAGTAACAATGCGATAAACAAATAAACCATACTTTTGTGAACCAAAATATATTGATTGGAAATACAATTCTTTGAAATTTTCGTAGTTATGGCATCTTTATAAAAGCTCGGTTTTTGGGTGTTATTAACGATACTATGTTTATTAACGCCCACTTGCGAAAGTGGCCATTTAGAAGCAGAAAACATGTTCCTGGAGGATAAATATGTAATAAAACATATCAGTTACATATAAATTTCTTTACAAAAAACATATAAATTTCTTTACAAACAAAAAAAAATAGAAAATTAAAATTTAACAAAAAAAAAAATCAAAAATCGTCAAGTAGTAAAACTACCAATAAACTTCTGTTAATAATGATCTAAACAAATATTTTGGTTAAATATGAACATTTACCTAAAATTACACATAACAAGCTTGTCTTAGCATAAAAAAAAAACATTAATTTTCCCCTGCTTTGGGCTTTATTAAACAGAAAAGGGCAATGGCGCCCTAAGTCCATCCATTTAATTGTAGCTCTAAGTCCATCTTCTGTCCACGAGTCTCCTTTTCTTCTTTTACTCGACGGTGGCATTACAGATCCTAAACAATAAAACAGTTCATAGTTCCAGGCTTCAGCTGTCCCTTACACCAAGTATGTAGAAAACAAATTTTGTATTAAATGGTTACTCAAAGAAATGACAGTGTACTGAGCGACGCTCACACGCTATATTATTTAAAACATACCTACCTGCATAAAAATATAAATAAATATTAAAAATAAAGTATTTGTTTTTCAAACTAATACTTCCAGTCGGTTCTATTAACGAAACCGAGTCCAAAATTTTATTTCCAAAACGACTTGACCAACATAATTCACCGTGTAAATGGTTGGGCCAATTACGCCCACGAAGGGTAATAACGCCCAACGATGATGATAATAATAGCGGGCGGTATTACCAGATTGGGCGTTATTGACTATTTCTCGTTTTTTTTCACTAAATGATGAACCTTGCCTTATAAATCATAGTGTAACATTATGAATAATCACTAACTACACCACGAATACTATAATATGAAAGAATAAATTTAAGAAAATAATTTAAAACTTACGATTTTTTCGGAGCAGATTTTATAACAGCGACGGTCACGAGCGATACTTGAAACGCGGCGCATCACTGGCAAGATGATGGCTTGAGAAACTCGATTTTACGCTAGACGAGTTCCTATTGGTGTTAACTATGTGTGCCTGCGCTGTGACGGTGCACATTTGAATTAAAGTACGTTTTGTAGGTTTTGGGCGGTATTTGACTGCGGGCGGTAAATGCCATACCTACATTACTAAGCATATACCAAAAACTAAACAGCAAAGCACGTTAATGTGTTCTATCTGCATGCCAAATTTCAAATCGATATGTTTAAAATTGCGACCGATATCGTGGCACAAAGTTTTTCGATTGAGCCCAAGTATTAGGAAGACTCCGCTGCGCTCCGTCTTAACGATCACAAATACCTTGACCAATTTAAGTTATTTTAGTAAAAGTATGACGCCAATGTAATGTGATTAAATTGAAACAAAAGAAACGTTTTCAGATTTATTTTTATAAGACAGACTGACATACATCACTCTTATATTCCTGAAGTGTTAGGCAGAGGTGCATAACACAACCACACTTTGCCACTAATTTTGTTACTCTGTATTTTAAACTAAAATTCTCATAGCCAGGACAGATGTTACATAGGTGCCACTAAATAGAGCCTCTGCAGTCAGAGAATTTATTTATGAAAACACAGAAATAATATTTTATGCTTACTCTATGATCAACCCCATCTTCTATGAATTTTACGCTTTGAAAAATAAGCTAACACGTGTTATTACAGCTTGAATAGTTCCCATGCCGCATTTAACTACACAAGGCTCCTATTCAAACGCTCAAGTCAAAGCTAAGGTCGTTTGCGAGGCTTTCAAGTTTGTCACCTGAAAGAGGTTACGTATGAGACATATTTTTGGTGTTTAGGGGCATAATAGTTAGTTTCTAGACTAGGTTTTTTTTTTTTTTTTTTAATTCCGCGGCCCAAGGCCGCGGCCGCTCTAACGTCCGTTGCCAGGCGTCTCTGGTTACTAACAGAGGGTATGTCCAGTGGCGCCCGGCGGACTTTGACCACCTCTGTGGTCTCTTCGGGTGTTGGGTCGGGACGAGAATCCCGCGTCGTTGGGGGAAGGGTTTTATCCCGCGTCAGTGAGTGAATCTGGTTGTGTGCTATGGGGCAAAGGCCCCGCAGCACGCAACCCTTCTAGCCTGCTTCTGTAAGGACGGCGGATGGCGATCCCGCCGTCCTCAGGCCCTGATCATGGAGGTCGATAGTCTTGGGCGTAGTCGCGGAGTCTGGGGCGCCCTGGCCGCCGGCTACGGAACTCGGCGAGGAGGGTACGCTCCCTCTCCCTCCCGGCCGCCTCCTTCGCGAGCATGACTTGCTCGCAGAAGGACACGGCCGCGTTCCACCTACTCCGGCTGGAAACCATGGCTTGAAGCATGGTCTCCAGCGAGAGGGTATCCACGCCCAGACCCACTACGAGGTCCCGGCGCTGGCTCGCCCACGCTGAGCACTCCACCAAAGTGTGGAGTGCGGTGTCGTCGTCGGAAACCTCGCAGTGTTCTAGACTAGGTACAATATAATATCCTACAAATTATGTTATACCTTGTCTAGAAACACAAATATTGATCAAAACATATATCTACCTACCTACTTTTGTACAAAGTAAACACCTGACCTGTCATCTAGACCATGAAATTATTATTGTTCGGTAGTTATAGTGATTTTAAGAAAATATAGTGGAAAATAAAAGTGTTTTACAACTCAAATAAATAATTTAAATGTAAATATTTATTAAATAAAGAATTGCTAACTGTAAGTACGTATATTGTATTCGATCTTATCGGTCTTGCATTTATTTTTAATCATTAATTGAATCACTTTGACGGTACAGAATAGTGACGTCATAGTTCTGTTTTTCATACAAATTCTTCTGAGGTTATTTCGACAATGTAATAATATATAATTTAATAATAATAAACGAGTAATTTATACCGAGGTATTTATTAAATTAACATTTAATTACAAAATTTGAATGTAATATAACTAACTAATAAAATATTGTAATTCTGAATCGCCATTTATTTATAAAAATATACATTATTATATACTAGGTACAATAGAAAATGAAAATTAATACTAAATTTAATTATTACTATTTTTAAAAAAATGTAAAAAGTTTGGGCCCCGCGGTAGGGTGCCCATCATGGCGGCGACATTCCCGCGCTGTATGGCGATGCTTATCCGCTGCGCGAGAAATCCGCCGGCTCGTAAGTCTCCCGTTACCTCCCTGAGCCGTTTGCTGAGCTCCTTGAAAAGCGAGTGGGCGCCCGGGCCCCACGGGCCCAGTGTCTCGACACCAAATGCGACAAAGTCGTATTGAGTGCCGAGACAACTGTACTTGCCCACCTTCGAGAGCTCACGTACCTCGGCCGCCGCGCCGGCACGTTTGGCAGTTGCCGGAAGATAGGACGCAGCTAGTGTGTCGGCACACGTGGCGTCCCACACTAGTGGGCGACCCATCCTCCATGGTATCATTGACATCCCGTCAGGTCTCTTACCATCGTCCCGTGCAATGTGCTGGGGCTCCAGAATCGCAGGGACGTTTACACTGACGAGACACCGTCGCAGGATATCGTTGATCGCGGCATGGCGGGATAGGCGGCCAGCACTTGAAGAGCAGGCAAGCCCATGGTGACCTAGGCGATCCACACTCGCTCCACAAGAAGCACAACTATGTTCTACACAAACCTCGGCCCCCAGCCGGAGACCGATGGCGAGTCGGAGAGTGTTGTGTTCAATGAAAGTACCAGTGTTGGGGGATGGGTAGGCATGGAGCCAGTGTCCGGATTCCTGTCTTGACACTGCTTCCAGCCTGGCGCGATTTTTTAAAGATGACGAGGTATCAATGAGGGTTTGTAAAATATGTTGGCTTGAAATGTTATCCCAGGCCTTCTGATGTTTGAGAGTGGGAGGGAAATTTGGACTCGGTCCAGCTAGCCAGGCAGTTTCAGCCTCGACCAAGCTCGCGATCTCACAGTTTGTAGCCGCGGGGGCTTTAAGGATTTTTCCTGCGAGGTCAGACGAGCTATGGATTGAGGACAGAAATGCTGGCAGTGCTACAGTAGAGATTTTTCGGGTTCCCAGGCCACCATACCTAATTGGTAGGGAGGCTTGGGTCCATGCCTGCTCGCTTGGTCTGATATTTATGATAGCTTCAATTTGGAATTTTATTGTATTGTCCAAGTCTTGGGTTAGATGGGGAAATTTCCACACTGGGCAGCAGCGGAGCAGGTACGTAAATTTAGGAACAAATAGACAAAACTTAATGATGAAAAGAGCGGAATGGCTGCTAATTTTAAGGAGGCGGTCCGAAAATTCATTAAATTTAGAAACCGAATTTGTTAGAAGTGGTGGAATGGCCTCATCAAAAATAGGTGAACCAAGGAGGCTTAGACTGTTCTTTGTTACTATATTGATACTAACTAATTGTAGGTTTAATCAAATTGTAAAGTCAAGATTGATACAAATGTCCGATTCACCATTGAATGAATTGAACTAAAACGTAGTTGGAAACGTAGTCTGACCTAAATTCGAAATGATTGTCACATCGATGTAACGGACGTGCATTGATTCTGAATTCGAAATCGATCAAATATTCAAGTACTCAAACAACATTTAGGGTCAATAAAAGTTTGTTTAAACAAATACAATACGCAATCAGATCGGCTACAATTTTAGCTTGGGAATGGAATTCCTTATTTATTCCTGTGGAATATTTATGTTGATTTGATATCGGTAGTTGAGCTTGAATGAAGTCGTTGACATTTTACGACTTTGAAAATATCTTACGAGCACATATTTAAATTTTAGGATAGAAATTATAAATCACGAAAATGTATCTCATCGGCAGGACTCAAATATGCAGCTTTTCCCTAACAGGGGAAACTCTATTACCACTAAGGTACGAGGAGCATACCGATTTCACTCGATTTTTATCTTATCTATTAGAGGAATAACAATATATATAAGATTTTTATCTTATATATATTGTTATTCTTCATATAATAATTTCTCATATTTAGCGTTGCTACAGTTAGCGAAGCACATAATTATCTATTAAAAACATAGTTTATTCGATTGTTCCGGCATCATGTTAATAATAAATACTACGAAAGGAATCACATAGTAAGTAATGTACTTACTATGTACTTCGGTACTAATTAACGTACTGTTACGTAATAATATTCAGTGTTATATGTTCGTAATGGAGACAGCGGGAGCGGGAATGCTACAAATACACTTTCAGACCCAATAAACAAAATACATTATCTGAATCACAAAAGAGTTTACGAGTATAAGAGCTGATAAAGTACTTATAGGTCTTTAACTGTTGGCACGAAAATACTCATCCAAACGCCTTCCTGATGTCGCATTCCTTTTTGAGTGATTTAAAAGCATATGGTCAATACGCAGGAAATGGTGTCAACATAGCACCAACTATTCTGATTTTAACACGTGAATAGTTATATTATACGAGTATGTATATGCGCCTAACTAATATCACAATTACTTTTAGTAGAAAGCAATTTAAATACAAGACTAGTAGTTAACTAACTAGACTAAGTACTAAGTATCTACGTAACTTACATACCTAACATTATAGTCGGTACACTATATAGTCTGATATGTAACTACAACTTGCTGAGGGTTGAAGTCTATGAGGCCTCCGTACGTTAAAAAAGTTAATTGTAAACTACTGCCAATTCTACGTAGCTTACAGATATTTATTTTTAACAGTATAATACAAAATTGTTAGTTGGACCAGAGTTGCCGCTCTACCTTGTTATATAAATATAATGGAAATACGAGGAAGTTCAAACAGATGCAAATGATGTACTAACACTTATTTCTCAGCGAGATTGACTAAAGTCTGCGCTTGCTTTCAAAAGACTGCCTACGCACCTAAAGGAAATTAGAGAGAAGAATCGGAATGCTACTTTGGAGCTCGTTAAAGCTTATTATCTAAGAACAAAATACAGTGAATATTTTTTTATTATTTAACATCTTGTAGGGATATGAAAATTCTTGTTAGTACCTACTGACTATTTAGTTACTTGGAAGTTTTAATTATTTTTTGTATTGTAGACCTTTAATTTAATAGTAAATATTTTTTGGACATTCTCACTCAACGTCATCTAGCCATCCGGGGTGGGCACAAGAAATAAAAACAATTCTGGTTACATGTACGGGAGGTACCCCAAAAAAAATTTTTTCATAACTTTCTTTTAGCACTTTGTCAATGTAGTAAATACATACCCATGCAAAGTTTCATGTTTCTGGCACTTGCCGTTTAGGAGGAAAGCCGAGGACAGACGGACATGACGAAACTTAAGGGTTCTGAAACTTGAACTCGGAGCCCTAAAAACGTAACGTTGTACATAACTACTAAATTTAACGATCCCTGTGCGTGTACAAAGGTCGGTAGAAGTTATAAAAACATACAACTAGTGACCGTAGTTCATTTGCAACTTTCTTAAAAATATTTGACCTCGATATTGAACCTCGCACGCCATATTTAACCTTGTAATCTTTATTATTTGATCAATAACTTGACGCTTTTTGACATAGACTGATCATAAAACTACTTAACGCTGAGTAATCGTGTTCAATACTGCTACGATTATGTTTTATTACTTTAGAAAAAATCAAGTAGGGTAGGTACTTAGAACCCACAATTACTATAGATTTAACAAAGGATGATACCTTAACAGCTCATTGTTCCAATCACAAGATGGGCATAGTTGAGTGCAGTAGAAACAAAATTAAGAAATTAGTGAAAATTAATAAATACATAAGAAAAACACAAAAACTTATTAAAAGACAAAAAAGTATGTACAAAAAAGTCAAGTATATTAATGAGAGAAGGCAACTAGGCGATGAACTTGACATGTATTCATTATTAATTGAAAATAATATCTCTGATCATAATAACAATATTTTAAAGTTAGAATCAGAAATTAATAATTTAAAAAAATCACTGGACATAATGACTGACAGGTATTGTAATGTTAAAAGGAGTATCAGGAATACATTCTGGTCATGAACGATCTTATGAGTCCAAATTTCACATTGACATCAAACAACCAATTAATTAGTCCTGAGCCGGTCTGTAAGTCCTCGCTGACTTCAAACATAAGCCCTTCACTTGAGTCAAACAAGAAACCCAGTAGTTCCTTCACCAAACAAAATATGATTAAATATGAAATAGTCATGTTTTGTGATGAATTAGGGAAATCAATGGGCCAGTTACTTAGTTCATATTTAGAACAAAATGTTACAAACTATTGTATGCCGGGATTAACTTACTGTAACATTATAAAAAAAAATTAAAAATTGTAATTTAAACAGCAACTGTACACTTTTAATTTTGGTGGGAGATAGGGGAAATGCAGACAGAAATGCAATTGTAAATTGTTTAGAATTACTGAGCTTATTAGATGTTAAAAACATTATTTTATTCACACTTCCTTATAGCCGTAGCTTGTCACAGGCCGAAAACAATCTTAGATATAAGCTAAATCAAACAATAAATACATTGACATTTCATAATCCAAATAAATTCCATCTGATTGACATTAACATGTATTTAGAAAATAAATTGTTATTGACGGAAGATAAATTCTATTTGAATAGATATTTTAGGAGACAGATAGCATCTTCGCTATCATATTTTATTAGTAATTCAGCCAAAAACTTGGCTAAACAATCTGCTTTTATTGAGCAGAAAAGTGACAATGTTTGTCTTGTGACCTTGGAATCTGTTCCAAAAAAGGGTGACAATAATTTAAACTTAGTTGTAGGACAATAGAGGAAATCCCTAGCAAATTAAATTTAAGTACAAAGGAAAAGTCTATGTGCATGAATATTATTCATCAAAATATTGAAGGCTTTACTGGCAAAGAGTTAGAACTAGAATTATTTTTAAATGAAAAACGTATCCATGTACTTTGTTTATCTGAACACTGGTTAAAAAAACATGAACTCTTAGTTAATATTGATAACTATAAAATCATTAGTGCGTTTACTAGAGATTCCGCTATAAGAGGTGGGTCTCTCATTTTAATTAATGACAAATTAAAATCAAAAGACCGAAAAGACGTAGTCGCACTCACAAGTGAGCGAAATATTGAACTATCATGTGCAGAGCTAGAACAATAGGTATATTATTATTATCGTCTATAGACCTCCTTCTGGAGATTAGTACCTGTTTGAGTCCATTATGGAGGAAGCCTTAAAAAAGGAATGTAAATGTAAGAAGACTATAGTTGTATGTGGCGATTTTAATATTAATATTTTAGAAAACTCTCAGAACGCGCTAAGGTTCCTCAACCTTTTTAAATCCACTTTTTTCATCAATCCTGTCTCATTCAATCAACAATTAACTTACAAAATCTTTTTTGTGAACCAACTCGCACCACAGCCACATCAGCTACCTGCTTAGATAATATTTTTTCTAACAGCGATGTAGATGAGAAATCTATAATACATTTTATAAATTCAGATCATGCAGGTCAGTTAGCTAGATTTAAGTACCAACATGTTCCATTATCAAAAAATATTGTTTGTAGACCAATCACAACTTATAGATTAGAAAAAATTAAAGAAAACATTAAGAATAAAGTACCTCTTTTGGAGTTGAATAATGATAAAAACCCGAATGATCATTACGGAGATTTGTTCGGAGTAATCAAATACGAATGTGATAACATTTTCACTAAAAAAACAATAAATGTAAATCAATTCAAAATTAAATTTAGTGATTGGGCTACGCCTGGAATCTATAAAAGTAGAAGGAAATTATAAATATATAAATAATAATAAATATTTTTGGATATTCTCACACAACGTCATCTAGCCCAAATTAAGCTAATATAAGCTTGTGTTATGGGATCTAGACGACTGATAAACATACTTATATATTTCTAAATACATACATATTATACATAGAAAATACCCAAACTCCGAAACAAACATTTGTGGATCACACAAATAATTTGAATCGACCCGGAATCGAACCTGGGACCTCAGGGGCGGCAGTCGCATACTCATACCACTGAGCCACCGAGGCAGTTTATATGAATTATACGAGACAAAGGCATCTACTAATGAGCCACAAGTAATTGAACAGATTAAAAAGTACTCCAAACTATTCAAAAAAGTATGTTCAACAGCTAAATCTAATTATATACGGGCTAAAATTGAAAAATCTGATAATAAAACGAAGGCAATATGGAATGTTATTAACAAAGAAACTTGTAAAACAAGGTCACGTGATCGATCCTTAGAGTTAAAAATAGATGATAAACATTATTAAAACTGATTCTGAAGTGCCAATGCATTTGAATCTTTTTTCACAAATGTTCCAATCACCACTACAAATAAGTTAAATTCGTCAAAAAACGTAGCCAATTCTCTTCTTAAATCTAGTGTTGATAAATGTAGAATTAACTTTGATTTTCAGTATATTGACTCTGTCACTATACTTAAAACTTTTAAACAACTAAATATAAAAAATACCGAGGATCTTTTGGGCATTTCAACTAATATAATAAAATCAATAGTGCCCGCTATAGCGCCTCACCTTGCATTCATATTCAATAAATGTATAGATGAAAATCAGTTTCCTAATCTTATGAAGTACACTAAAATCATTCCTTTATTTAAAAGAGGGGAAAAAAGTGATCCTTCAAATTTTCGACCTATTTCCATCTCCCAACCCTCAGTAAAATGTTTGAAAAAATAATATTTAATCAATTGCTTTCACATTTTACAGACAATAAGTTACTTCATAACAAACAATTTGGTTTCACTGAAACATATATTTGATGCTTGGGAGGAAAAGCAGGATGCCATTGGTATATTTTGTGATCTATCAAAAGCTTTTGATTGTGTTGATCATGAGACTTTGCTACTGAAATTAGGTTATTATGGTGTTTCGGACAGCTCACTTGGCTTACTCGAGCCTTACCTCACTGGTAGAGTACAAAAAGTAAACATTAATGGCACCGACTCTTCTGGCGCCTCATTAGTCATGGGAGTACCCCAGGGCTCGATATTAGGACCCCTTTTATTCTTAATATACGTAAACGATCTTCCTTATTTCACTAAAAAATCTTTGTGAGATAGTATTATTTGCTGATGACACATCATTAATTTTTAAAAGTGAAAAAAGTAGCACTTGACGATGTAAATAATACCCTTTCGGAAATATTGCATTGGTTCACAAGTAACAACTTCCTGCTCAATGCGAAGAAAACAAAATGTGTAAAATTTACTATGCCCAATGTTAGACAGGTGGATACTCATATTACTATGAATACTGAATTAGTTCAAATAGTCACTACCACAGGTTTTCTTGGGATAACTCTAGATAGTAAACTACAATGGGGTCCTCATATCACAGCCTTGGCAGGAAGACTTAGATCAGCTGCCTATGCGGTTAGAAAGATAAGGTCACTGACTGACGAAAAAACGGCACGATTAGTTTATTTTAGCTACTTTCATAGCGTTATGTCATATGGTCTGCTGCTGTGGGGCTCAGCTGCCGATATTGAGACAATATTCATATTACAGAAACGAGCTATACGAGCAATCTATAGACTCGGACCCCGTGACTCGCTGAAAGAACTATTTAAAGAAATTAATATTTTAACAGTTGCTTCTCAATATGTTTACGACAACATCTTATATGTACGGAAGAACATAGATCTCTTCAAAAAAAATTCCGATAAACATAATTTTAATACAAGAAATAAAAATAAACTGGCAATGACAAAAATTAGATTACATAATAAATGTATAAAAAATTATAATAAAATTCCTCAGGATTTGGTTGACATGCCTCTTAATAAGTTTAAAATAGTAGTTAAAAAATGTTTGATGATGAAAGGCTACTATAATGTAGACGAATATCTTAATGATAAAAATGCATGGTCACCCTAATCTTCAGTTGTTGGCCACTCGTATAATACAATATAAACTAATTTTTAGACAGAAAAACTTTGTGAAACTTTGTGACATTCTAAATCTACTTCGGCTGGATCTAATATGAAAAAGTTAGCCGCTTATTGACGGGTAAACTATGATTCTATAAATGTGAATCTACTCGTATTTAAATGATAATGGCCACATTGAATTACCATTTCTTGGATCACAGTTGATACCCAATAGTCAGTCCCCGTGGGTAGTAGAAACAAGAAAACTGTGACTATATATATAATAACTTTTATTTCTTAGTAAATTGTTCTTGGATCATGACCAAAATCACTGTAATAAATAATAATTTCTTAAATTTCCGTTGTTGTTTATTCCAACCAGTAATAATTTAAACCTAGAGTTCCATACAAAGCGACCGTGAAACTGCTACATTTTGCATAAAGAAGATAGTAGTTAGAATTGTGTAGCCATGCAAAGGGGTTGTTGCTATAGCGGTTTACAGGTCAGGGGTGGTAGCCGGGGGCATAGGCGGCGTTTAGATAGAAATCGTAGCGACGGAAAACACTACCTTCGCGTGTCCGTGTTGGTATAACGATGCACCACAGGCTTAACATTAACAACTTTGATAAAGGCCATTAAAAAACCAAAGGCCAAGTTCTATGAATAGAATGACTTTCACAGATATACCTACGTGTACCAAAGTATGTACCTACCTATCATACAAACAATTAATTAAAAAATTTACTAGTTTATCATAGCATAGTTTTAAACAAAATGGCTTCCGTTCCCTAAGTATGCTTAGATCTTTAAAACTACGCATCGGATTTGTATGCGGTTTTCACTAATGGATAGATCTTGAGGAAGGTTCTTTGACAATATATCTTGTCGTCAATATTTGCATTCACAATATAATGTATACCTAGATGTTTTATTCTCTATTCTATTTCTTTTTATTAATTATAAATATTAAAACCAGTAGTATCTACTGTTTCTAAAACCACATTTGTACTGAAATAATTTTCTTAATATCAAAATAATACCACTACTTTACAACCCGTATGTACATACATAGTGGGTCACAAAGGTTCATATGTAGTAGCGACATCCCTTGATGCCCGTTATTAGAGACCGAGATTAGAATACTAGAGTTTCTTTACACCGGACCAGAGGTGTCAGCTGTACAAGACGCAGATGAGACCCTGTGTCGAATACTGCTCTCACCTCTGGGACGGCTCCGCGCAGTATCTGCTGGACGCTCTCGTCGCTATGCAGCGACGGGCTATCCGTATTATAGATTGTCCGGAGGTAACAGAAAGCCTTGAGCCGCTAGCTCAGCGCCGAACAATAGCTTCCTTGGCCGCATTCTACTGTATTTACCACGGCGAGTGTTCTGAAGAGCTCTTCAATCTGATCCCACCCTCTTCCTTCCGATCCCGAACAACGCGTGCCGGGCAGAGATGCCACTCCCACACAGTGGATAGAATGTTCGCGAGAACCGAGCGTTTTAAACGTTCGTTTTTCTACCGAACGATAGTGGCCTGGAACGCCCTGCCTGTGCACGTGTTTCCTCCCACATATAATCCTGGGTTCTTTAAGCGGAGCGTGAAGAGGCACATCAGTAGGTCGTCAAGTTGAGGGCCACTCTTTATAGTATTGTGTGCTGTGAGAGTGGCCCACAAGCGCTAGACGTCGTCACGACTTACCACCAGGCGGGCGGCGTTATTTTGGCGAACCCAATATAAAAAAAAAAAAAAAGAATAACTAATATCTTGGATAAATAAATAAATATTTATGGACATTCTCACACAACGTCACCTAGCCCAAATTAAGCTAATATAAGCTTTTGTTATGGGATCTAGACGACTGATAAACAACCCTTTACTTATATATTTCATCATTATACATAGAAAATGCCCAAACTCTTAAGACACTACGAAACGAACATCTATGGCAGTCGTTACGGGTAGTTGGAGCCCTAAATCAAAAATCCGACCGGTCTAACTACAGAACTTCGATTTCGCCCATGGGTTGTGGAGGTCACATGGCAGTCGCTTCAGCCGAGTCGCAGTTAGACTGGAAAGCCGACCCCAACAGAGTTGGGAAAAAGCTCGGTGGATGATGAAAAAGTGCCAGTAAGTTATATTTTTCGTCCAAATCTGCTCAACTGTTTACGTGTGATTCAATAACAAATATTCTTCCTGAATCTTATCCTAAACCCTCTCACACAGTATTGGTACTGTATTTTTCGCTATTTAAATTTGATATCGAATAACAAGGATAATAATTACATTGTTAGACGAGCTCACTACGGTATGGAGTTCTCAACGCGCGGTTCTACATTTACCTAGGTTAATTAATATGTTGGGATGTTCTCTGAGCATTACAATTAATATCTATCTAATATTCAATTAAGAGAATTTATATCTGTGAGTATGGTGGAATAATCATATTATGAATGTGTTTATTTTTAGATAGATACATGCTTAATAAAGTCGAATACCAATGGTTTCTTACTTCTTTTTTCTGATTCATCATCAACTTGAGCCTATTCCTAACCAAAACTCAGTTATCCAATATAAACTTACTTTATGCTTCATTGTAAATCTTCATCCTTATCTACTCAGCCTTTTCTCAACTCAGTTGGGGTCGCCTTTCCAGTCTAACTGCGATGCGGCTGAACTTTGACATTCTACGTGTAGGGACCTGACCTCCACCACCAATAAGCGATATTGAAGTCCTGTAGTTTAACCAGTCGGATTTTCTAGAGTTCAAACTGCCTGTAACGACTGTCTTACATGTTTGTATGGCAACAGGGATGACAGCTTGACGTGCTCTCAGAGGTACGGCTCTCTTCTCTTTTTAGGGTTCCGTTGTTCAAGCCTCGGAATCCTGATAGTTCCGTCATGTTCTTGGCTTTCCTTCCAAACCGTTAGTACTAGAAAGATGAAATTGTGATTTACTGCTTCACAGTATTAAGCCCTCCAGCATTTACCCTTTCCTTGTAAGTGTATTCACCGTTATGTCGTCACTACAGGTACCAAACAGGCGTTATAAGCTAGTTCGGTTCGGATCTTACTTGTTCACTTTTAAACGAAACATCTGAAAACCCTCTTGGTTGTAAATAACTTTGAATAATTTAGTGAATTCGCCATGCCCTAATCCGTATTGCTCCGCATACACATTAATAATGTATAACTATATCTTATTCCCTAAATGAGACCTTCTATTAACTTTCTTTGTCTTAAGATCTCCTTGAAGGAAAATCAATTCAAAAAGAAGAACATAAAAATTGGGATGTGTTGGTTTCAATTCAATTCATGATTTCATTCATTACAATTTAATCGAACAGATAAACTTAATATTAAATTGGTAATTACTTAATATTCTAAACGACATAATTCGTAGGGCTCTTTCCACCGCAGTTCTTCCGGCCGTACGTGAACCAAATGGTTTAGCAAGAAGCGATGGAAAGAGACCGGACGGTATGTCGTTGCTACCGTGGATGATGGGAAGGCCTTTGGTGTGGGACGCTACATGCGTTGACACCTTAGCACCTTCACACCTTCCAAGCACATCCGGATGTGCCGGCGCTGCTACTGCATCAGCTGAAGGCCTCAAACGGCGTAAATATACTAACCTAGCAGGTGATTACATATTTGAGCCGTTTGGGGTTGAGAAACGGGTCATGGGGTCTGAATGCTCGCCGCCATCATAGAGACATTGCTAAACGCTTATTCGATGCTTCTCAGGACCAGAAGGCTGGCTGGCAACACAGCCAGCATTCTGGGAACCTTCCCAATGACGCGGAGGATTCTTTATACGATATTTTGTAATGTAAATATGTTAAGTATATAATTATGTATATTGTAATTCTTATTTTAAATATATTATATATAATCTCAATGATATTAAAATTACAAACCTAATAACGGTGGTTAACGAGTTTTCATTATTTCAATAATATCTTCAATGATCCGACCCCTTTAATATTATTCCCTTTTTTATACTGTTAAACATAAAATCAGTTTTATTTATGCCTTTACTGTCTCCTCGTTCTCAGGGAATCAGCTTAAATGAATCTCGGGCCAGTACAAAGCCCGAGAAACCAATAGAAAAAAGGGTACCACAACCTCCACCAATCATAGTCGAAAACATTAAGAACTATCAGCAGTTCTACGACCTTCTGTTAACTACTTTAAATAGAGATTCATTCATGGTTAAAATGATGAACAGGGACACCGTTAAAATAAACGCCACGGACGACGACTCGTATAGAGCGATAACCAAATTATTATTGCAAAATAACTGTCTCTGGCACTCGTATGAGAATAAGCAGGACAGACCTATAAGAGTAATGGTAAAAAATTTGCATTCGTCATGTTTGCCGAACCGAATAGTCGAAGACCTGAATGTTAAAGGATACAAGATCCAGGAGGCAGTAAACAAACTAAGTTGGAGGACTAAGGAACCTCTTAACATGTTTATGTTGTCATTCCAAAAAGATGAAGATGTAAACCATATCTATAGCATCAAGACCATTCTCGGTTGTAAGGTAGATGTGCAACCTTTAAAAGCATCTAAATTAATTCCTCAGTGCAAGAGATGTCAAGCATATGGGCATACCCAAAAATATTGTTCAAAGGAACCTAGGTGTGTGAAGTGCACAGGTAAACACCTCACCAAGGACTGCATAAAGTCAATTGAAACAAAGCCTAAATGTGTTCACTGTGGCGAACCCCACCCGGCTAATTATAGAGGATGTTTAGTAGCTAAGGAACTACAACTCTTAAAAAATAAAGCTTCCAAGAAAAAAGCAACTGTAACTAACACCCTGGTCACTGGGGTTGAGCGACAACAACCGTTACGTACTACTAACCGAAAGGTAACAAGTAATGTGTCCTATGCACAAATGACAAAAGCGCCGCAGCTACAGTCACAGCTGTCGATCCCCCCCCACTCTGAAAATACTACTACAGATGAAAATATCAGCAAAATACTTAATATGCTAACCTCCTTCGACCAAAGGTTGAGGAACATAGAAAGTACACAACTACCTACTCATTCAAAATCAAAATGAGAAACACACTAAAAATTATGACGTGGAACGCTAATGGACTCCTAAAGCACCTAAACGAGTTGCAGGCAGTCTTAACAACAGAGCAAATTGATGTGTGCCTCATATCAGAATCTCATTTTACAACAGAATCTTTTATTCACATAAAAGGCTATAAAACATATCATGCACTACATCCCAACAACTCTGCGAGTGGGGGAAGTACCATCATCATTAAAGAGAACATCTATAATTACTTAGAACACAAATGTGAAGAACAATTTGTACAAACTATAGCCGTTGTGGTCAGAACCAAACTTCATGATATTACCATCGCAGCTATATACATTCCACCTAAGTATGCGCTGAAAAGAGAACAGTACAGGAATCTACTGGAGGTTCTTGGTAACACATTCATAATGGGAGGTGATTTTAATGCAAAGAACACACATTGGGGGTCCAGACTAACAAATAGCAATTATTAACAAAAAGCACATAGCAATTCTTTGCCCTTGGGCAAAGAATTGCTATGTGCTATTAGAGAAATTAAGTGCAATATAATTTCTACAGGGAAGCCCACTTACTGGCCCACGGATATGCGAAGAAAGCCAGACCTGATTGACTTCTTCATATACAAAAATCTATCAGCTTCATACATTAACATAGAAGAAGGATATGATATGCATTCTGATCATTCGCCTATTATATTAACTTTGAGCGAGACAATAATATAAAAAGAAAGCAATCCAAGTCTAGTTAACAAACACACTGACTGGGAGAGCTTTCAATTTGACTTAGATTATAATATAGATCTTAGAGTACCACTTAAAAATATAGAGCAAGTAGAGGAAGAAGTAGCAAAATTTGTTACCGACATCCAACGCTGCGCCTGGCGAAATACACCTGTCATAAAAAGCAGAGCTGCGACTCACATATATCCAGTAGAAATAAGAAAACTTATAGCTATAAAACGAACCCAGAGGAAAAAATGGCAACAATTTAGATATCCAGCTGATAAAACACTACTAAATAATCTCACAAAAAGGTTAAGTAGAACAATTCAGGCATTTCATAATAATGCTACTAATGATTACCTTAGCAAATTATCAAGTAATGGTACATCTGATTACTCACTATGGAAAGCCACTAAAAGTTTAAAAAAGCCCATTATTCACGTGTCGCCTATTCAAAAAATAGATGGCGAATGGGCTAGTAGTAATGAAGAAAAAGCACTTCTATTTGCTGAACATCTAGAGCAAATTTTTCAAACAAACATTGAGGAAACCTCTGAAAACATATCATTGGACGTTACTTACCACGACAACTTAGAAATAAAATTCGCCACCCCAAAAGAAGTTAATAACATGATTAATAATTTGGCCACAAAGAAAACTCCGGGATATGACCTTGTCACCGGTGAACTTCTACAAAATCTCCCACGTAAAGCCTTGGTAAAACTGACAACCCTCATCAATGCCGCCTTTCGACTAAAACATGTGCCTAGTATGTGGAAAGTGGCGGAAGTCATCATGATCCCTAAACCAGGAAAACCACCTGATGAAGTAACATCATACAGACCCATATCACTCTTACCAATCATAGCAAAAGTGTTCGAAAAACTTCTACTTAGGCGTTTAAAACCAATTATAGAAGATAGAGAATTGATTCCTAACTACCAATTCGGTTTTAGAGAAAAACATTCAACAATTGACCACAATTGACACAGAATTACCAATGTCATTGAAAAAACATTAGAAGAAAAAAAGGTTTGCTCAACAGTATTTCTAGATGTAGCACAGGCATTTGATAAAGTGTGGCATAAAGGCCTCATATGCAAATTAGGTAAAATGCTCCCAAAACAATTTGTGGACATTTTAGAATCTTACATTACAGAAAGGACATTCAGAGTGAGACATGACAATGCTTATTCAGATATCAAACAAATAGACGCTGGTGTACAACAAGGAAGTGTCCTTGGGCCTACCCTGTACCTATTGTACACATGCGATATCCCTGATATAAAAAATAGCACCATTGCTATATTTGCAGATGACACGGCTATCATGGCCACAGGTGTCACTCACAAAAAGGCAGTGCAGAAGGTACAAATTGCCGTCAATGCCATCACTGATTGGACGAAAAAATGGCGAATCAAATTAAATGAGACAAAATCGATTCATGTTGATTTCACAAACCAAAGATCTGAACATACACCGGTATACATCAACAATCGTGTAGTACCATATGGAAATACGGCGAAATACTTGGGTATGACGCTTGACGCAAAACTTCGCTGGAAGGCGCATGTAAAAAAGAAACGCCAAGCATTAGATGTACGCTACAAAAATATGTATTGGCTACTTGGCAGAAATTCTACTTTGTCAGTGAACAACAAACTACTTTTATACAAACAGATACTCATGCCAGTATGGACATACGGCATTCAACTTTGGGGCTGTACAAAACGAACCAACGTTGAAATAATTCAAAGATTCCAAAATAAAGTACTTCGGAACATAGTAAATGCTCCCTAGTACGTTAGAAATGATGACATCCACCGAGACCTAGGAGTGGACTTTGTTTTTGAAGTTATAAAAAAACACGCTGAAGCACATGAAAGAAGGCTTCTTCAACATGTGAACGTCGAGGCCATCCAACTTCTTGACACCACGGACCTAATTAGAAGACTAAAGAGAACTAAGCCCTTTGAGTTGGTTTAGTGTAATTAGTGTTACATAGTGCTGTGAGTGCTATTCCTTCAAGAACACAAGAACAAAGTGTCTTTGAATTATAATAGAGACAATAAGAAAAGTGCCAATGGACACATTCTTAACATTGTAAGTTTTTAGCAAATTAAGTCAAATTTAAATTACTTATTAGCCTTAAAGGGCTAGATTGTAATTGTTATGAGTAACCGTTAAATACGAGTATCTCATAATAAAAAATAATAAAAAAAAAAATTTATGCCTTTAGATGGATAGATAAAAATATTTTAAAAGAATAGAGTGCAACAAAAGAACGTACAAAATATATTAGTTCAATATAAATCTATGTAAATAAAAATGAATCGCCGTTCGTTTGTCTTATTTGGTAGGTCTGAGAATCAGTCGTCTTTTTTTGTTATTCCGCGGCCCAACAACGCGTCCACTCCTACGTCCGTGGCGTCTCTGGTAGAAGGTATTTCCAGTGGCAACCGGCGGAAAGAGTATTCCGATACCGGGAATCGAACCCGAGCCTCCTGGGTGAGAGCCAGGTATTAAGAATCAGTCGTAAACTATTTTAACCCCTAATTCATAAGGGTAACATTTGACAAAACAACGTTTGCGGGGTCACAGTTCTATTTACAAAACATTTTCTATTTTTATAATCGCGTCACTGAAGACTGTTTACAATTTACTGGAAGCCGTGGGAATGCCTTTGCATTGTTGAGAAACTTAGTCACAGGGAATTTCAGCAATAATTATTCATAATCATGATATGTTTATTGACTCCTTCAACTGAACGAATCATCGCAAGTACCCTCCACGATTTCCTGACGCAACAACTATTTCTGGTGAATTACCAAAATGGAATTCGTGAATTAAAGCTATCAATTCTTGTTAATGGTACATTTTGACATATATATATATGATAATGTGACTGCAATTTATACCACGGAACTGAATCTTTTAACCTCAATATATCACTCCTTAATCATTTTATGAATTAATACCCACGTTAAGGACACGACTACTGCATTAATTGCAGAATCATCAATCAAATCAGCTTTGTACAAAAATAGTTATCAAAAATCTCCCTAATTTGCCAAGACAGATGTAAAGTGTTATTTTGGCGCAGACGGCGAACCCGCACCGCGTTGCCGATGCGTCATAAATACACGTAGCTATATGCGCCCACGCAAAAGCTCCGTACGTAACAAAGCCCGACGCCGCATATTCCGCCACTCAGTTCACTCGCGAGCTTGCGCAAAGAAACATCTGGAATTAAAAATTAACTTTCAACGCTCTCAGTGCATTTAACTTTAAATATTCTACAAATTTCTACATTTCTAAAAGGTAAATATTGATGAATTTATTAATTAGATGAAGTATTTTATCTGTGCCGTAGCTATAATGTCTTTCTATTATAAATTTTGGTGTTTAGTAGAGAATTTTAGTAATATTTGTGTAGGTATCGTTGTGTATTCTTTTTTATACTTTACTTCCTCAATTTAAGTAAGTTTAAACTCATTTTGGTGTACTTTCTTAAACAGAACAACATATTAATTATTGTACCTAAATACTCGTAGTACAAATTTCAATTAATTTCAAGCTTTACACGAAATTTTATTACGAAAAATATCTCATCTTTAACAAAAAAGTTTGCATTCACTACATTAGTAAATAATGCATATTTTGAAGTTATTCAAATGGTTACACGATAAAATATGCCTCTCTCCAAACATAATATAGGTCAAGCATACTCAGGCAGGTATTCGCACGATGAGACACAAATTCTTGTGCTGAGTCACTAACGTCTGCCGAAATAATCGGTATATATAATAATCGGTCTCTATCGCCTTGGATATGTGGTCAACAAATACTAGTATTCTGAGTACTAATCCCTATTCTGTGACTATAGTATTTTATTGTTATGATTTAAACCAGTCTAATAATTTATGATTTTAACGGTACAATTCAGTAATTGTACCGTTAAAATCATAAATTATTAGACTGGTTTAAATCATAACTATTTATATATAATTTAAATTTAAAAAATAAAAGTAAGATATTACATCAAGAACCTTATTAGGGCAAAACTATACCAAAAGTTTTAACATAATATTTTGTGAGTCTAGATTTATTTCAGATTGTCCCAAATGTATAGCAAAACCTCTGTTCTCTACTGTACATTTGGAACAATTTTTTAACAAATTGCATGTTTACTTTTCCGTTTATTAAGTTTCGTGTATTCTTCGAATTACAGCAATACAGCTGTGTTGACATCGGTTTATTAACGTACCGCCTGAAATTGTTAAAATTTTTCGTGTTTTATAAATATGTACCTTCGAAATCTATTAATTCTCTCCTAGTTTGAGTAGAATTTTGGATCTAACAATATTCTTCAAATATATCACTTTCTAGTATTCATTCTTTTGTTTCCACACAATCGTGAAATAGAAAGTGACCGATTTGTATTCGAACCCAGAAATTCTTCAAGAACGTAAATTTAAATGTGGTCCAAACATTCAACACTGGCACGTCGCCAAACAATGCTATCAATTTCTGACAAACGGAGTTTTCTCGAAGCTTCACTTATGCATCAACACGAACAGTTTTATGATTCCCGTGTCTTGTTTATGATTTTTTAAACAACGCAAGCTATTCTTCATTTTATGTTATTCTATGTCTAAACAATACAGAGAACTGAATGATTCAGAAACAAAACAAGCGTCATGATAATAAATTTTACATAATAATACATAAGAATTCTAGTATAACGTGTATTTTTCTAATAGTTATAGATTAAACTACAAAGATGTCTGAGAGCAAGCAACTGGCAGCTGGCCAACAGCTCGTCAAAAAGACTATGGATGAACTTATCCAACAGAAACAAACAACGGAAAAAATAACAATTCAAGCTAGACAGGAGTTCCGTGAACATTTTGAATCAAGCTACGAAGAGGAGTTTGAGGAGGAAACCTTCATTGATGAATTTGGAAACGAGACAACAAAAAGAGCGGAATCTAGTAGCGAGAGTAGTCAACACTCAAAAAGCGCTGATGTTAAAGTAAAAGCGACAGGACTAAACACAGAACAAGTACAAGCGCTAACAGACTGCGCAAACCAAGCAGGGCAGCTAGCACTCGACTCAAAGGCTGCAAATTGAACGTAATAAAACTTAAATACTTATTATTCATATTAACCAAAAAGCTAATAACACAACGTCTGTAATTTAATACTATCACTAAGAATGAAAGTCAAATAATCTTATAAATGTATTTCTAATAGTAGGGGTTTCTTACTAATGTTCGAAGACACGAACACCTTAATAGCCTTACCTTCTATTCACTTACACCTCACACTTCCTTGCTATAATGGATATGTGGAATGCTTCCTACAAACGTATTTTTGTTTCAGGTGTTTGCCTTATCCCGCGTGTGTGGTGGTCTCAAATAGTGATAAAGACTGTGCCCAGTGTTCCTTATTAAGTATTTTATTTTATCTATCTATATAATATAAGTATGCAATAAATATATGGAAATGCATAAATGGTGTATTGAATAGTGTTGTGATCCAAATATATGTGCTAGTGTCGGTTACTTAATAAATATTTAAAATGGAGGAAGAAGATGACGAGAGAAAGAATCGGCGGCCTAATCTTGCCAGTTTCAGCTCGCTCAATGCGCGAGCTGTACACACTTCGCTTGAGGAGAGTTGCATACAACAGCAGGCTTCATCTGAGTCTGCTGATGCAAATACCTCAAGTATATCTGTAGCTCAATATAGTGATAGAAGTTTTGCTTCCAAAACCAGCACATTTTCGCGAAGTGGCACGTCGAGTTCAAGTCAAGAAGAAGGCGAAGTGGCTCATACAACCATAACTAGCGGTCAGTACTTGGTTGCAGCACGAGTTGAAACAGCCCGTTCTATGGAAAGTCTCCGTCCCAGTAAAGACACATCTCCGGCGCGTCCTGCAAGCTCTTGTACCACAGTTCGCACTCACCGTAGCTCATTTTTAACTGCGAGCGAACGTGATGTACGAGAGACGCGGGGTGCGCCGGCTAGACGAGCTTTATCAGGTGAAGATATGGGCACATCCGCCGAAAAAAGACGTGGATTGTTCGCTAGTACAGAACGGCGTGCCTTACAACAACTAAGCCTTCCACCGCCAGAACGGCGTCTCACTATCCTAAGTCCACATAGCCCTATGGCAAACACTATGGAGTTGCTGTGGCCTTCACCGCCTGGCATTCGAGGGAGAAGAAAGAAAGGGATGGTGCTACCGAAACTAATTCTACCTCGTAGCGATTCGGATGCTTCGGAGGTGTTTATTGGAAGGTGCTTATTTTTATTATCTTCTTCTTATAAACGCTGTTACAGTTTTAACAGGAACTGGACACGTAGATCATTTCATAAGTATATTTTCTTTAGAGAGCATGCCAATACACATTTCTGTGGGAGTTACTTCTAATGTTAAGTTCATTGACAGTGCTGAAGCATAGATCTAAAAATCTTGATTATAGATACATTTGCCAAGAAAATAAATGTGTTTAGATCAGCGTGCGTCATGGACCACAGTAAATTTTAACTTTTATTACAGGGTTATGTGTAAACTCTTTGTACGCGTACTGGTACAGTCACCTCTATAAATATGTATACACGGTACGGTTCCAGAAACAAGTAACCGGGGTTAACTTCAAATTTTTGTTTACAAAATATATAGTCAAATGATGTATATATATAATGTATATCCACAATTAACGGGTCAATTGAATGAAAACATGCTATAATTCATATATATGTAAACACGTACTTTCAAAATAATATAAAAAAGGTACCCACTGCGGGGTGGTACCTTTTATTTTTTATAACTTCGCGAGACCGCGGCCGCTGCCATGTCCATTGCTGCGGCCGTCTCTGGTGACCCCAGGAGGTATTTCCAGTAACGCCCGGCGGACTTTGGCCACCTGGGTGGCCTCTTCGGGGTTTGGTCGGAATAAAAAAAATCCCGCGTCGGTGAGTGAATCTGGTTGCGTACTGTGGGGCAAAGGCCCCGCAGCACGCAACCCTTCTAGCATGCTTCTGTAAGAACGGCGGGTAGCTATCCCGCCGTCCTCAGGCCCCGATCATGGAGGTCGATGGTCCTGCGTAGATGAGTCTGCGGCACCCTGGCCGCTGACTGCGAAACTCAGCGGGGAGGGTACGCTCCCTCTTCCTCTTGGCCGCCTCCACACGGCCGCGTTCCACCTACTCGCGCTGGAAACCATGGCTTGGAGCATGGTTTCCAGCGAGAGGAAAAAAGAAAGGTACCAACCCGCAGGAGGTACCTTTTTTTTTTATTGTTTTGAAAGTACGTGTTTACATATATATGAATTATAGCATGTTTCCATTCAATTGACCCGTTAATTATGGATATATATTTATATATTATATATATACGAGTACATCATTTGGCTATATATTTTGTAAACAAAAATTTGAAGTTAACCCCGGTTACTTGTTTCTGGAACCCTACCGTGTATACATATTTATAGAGGTGACTGTTTCTACCAGTAGGTATGACTACAAAGATGAGTATATGACAGAGGTGTTACACTGCATCACGCGTGAACGGCTGACCTTTCGCTGAAGCTGTTTGTTGTGTTCGTTATTGAGGAGGTGCGCAAAGAAAATAATGAAAAAGTTGCACAAAACATTGAAAATTTTAGGAAACATAACGTCCATATTAACTTGTTTAATGTAATCTAGTAATATGTAGGTACCCATTGGTATTGGGAATGAGAAACACACAGGCGGAGCGGTGAACATCAGGTATATCAAATAAAATAATAGAAATTCCTCTTAAAATAACAGAAAATAAACTAAAAAAATGTTTATTCTTATAGTATCAAGAAATATAAATTGTAACAGCATTTGATATTTAAATACATAAATTAGCAACACAGTATTTAATTATGTTTCACGTTTACCTTTGTACATTTTGGAACTAATCTTAACGTAATACAATATGTTCATATTTATAGCTAATTGGCACGTAATGTTTTGGTAGTTGAGTTGGCTACGTCGCGCGTCGATGAAATATGAAATATAGAAGTTGTACAACCAAATTGTAAGTGAAAATATAGCTACTAAATCTAAAAGGCCAGGAATAGCACTAACTCTAAATACCAAATGGGAATTATTCTGACATAGATGGGACTTTTCGGTCCTAGTTGAATTGCCTTTTAGTTCAAGTGAGTTAGAACTAGCTGCATGATGCAAAAATGAATACGATACGTAGCTATAAACAGTTTATTTTAGATGCGACCAGATATTTTACTTGCTGCTGACGATGAAGATTGTATTAATATAATCTAAAACAGCTACTGTTTTTATCTAAACAGAACTACTAGTTACATGAGTAGTTTGTTTATATCTATATCAGGTGAATTACGAGTTCTACATTCAATAGTAAGTTAAACAGCATCAATACTTAAATTGGAATATTCCCAAAACATCCTTCAAAGATAATGATTATTGCCGATTCATTGAACTAAGACTCAATCATGACGACAGAGTGAGTCTATTATAAACAACTTATCGATAAATCGACCAAATATCTCTATGGTATATACCTAACCAACGGATACACAAAAGGCGGACAGAGGCGTTTATTACGACTACATTTCGCCAGTCACTTTATTGGTCGGAAGTAATGAAGTAATAAGGGTGTAAACTCAGACACAATATCTAAACCATGGTCGAGTGTCCAACTTTAAAATATTGATGTAGGCTATTCGTCCGAACAAGGCACTATGGATTAATGTCCCAAAAATTGTCTCCGAAATTTAAATTAAAGCGAAGTAATTATGGAATTTACAGTTAAATTACAAATTAAAGTTGAAATTGATCAATTTTTTTTGATTTCATTATAAAAATTGATACAGATTTTGTACCGATAGCACTAGTCCCCGTGTGAAGTGCTAACATTGATATTAAATGACGAGATGATAACTCATCGCAGGTGTAATTGATACTGTTATGACATGTCACTCACACGATTTGTTATCAGTTATTGATAACGCGATAAATAGATACTTGATTGTACGAATGTACCTGTACGAAATTGAACAGAACTTTCGTGTTATCTTCAAACGTGTGTATGACAGATGTTTACGTAATTGAATCAATAAATGTTCAATCAAACAAGTATACTTACGTTACACCTCTAAAATTTGTTTGGTTTTTTCTGCTTAGTTGTGCTTTCTCTTCTTTTTTATTGTAGAGTGAGTCTGAACTCACTCTAATAAAAACACAAGATGTAGTACATTAGTCATACTTTCCAAAGAAACAAAAGACATAATAAAATCAATGATACAAATTAAATAAAAATTCTACGTGCTAAAACACAAAAAATAATAATTTTTATTTACAATGGGACACAAGAAAGAAAATTAACAGTAGATGAAAATAATTATGTAAGTATTTTGTAATTCTTATTGCAAACGAAAATACTATTAACACTTACTAAAAACTATACCAGCTACGTTGCCAGCCTTCTGGGAACATTGCCAGTCGGCGACGAGGAGGAGGTGTTCTTTGACGCCTGTATATAGTGTAGATTTTAGAGTGTATAGTATAGTTTTTAATATAAAATTAGGTAAATTCTTAAAAGAACAATAAAAGACTTACCTACCAAATATTTAGATTACATGCAACTTGAAAGGACAGAACTCTGCCCACATCAGCATGAACTTACAGCATTAGCTGGCGTGTAAATTAGTCTAATAATGGAATCCGATAACTTGAAAATCAACAATAGCATTCGATCAGGTAGGTACCTACTTGTACCGTAGTACTATTCCCTATTCTGTGCTTGTACCTACTATTTAACACAACTAATCAAGACACTCACTGCAGTCGTCGTGTTGGTAGTCGACTCGGCGTAGTGTAGCAAAGAACTCGACGACAATAAGTATTCAGGCATTTATAACAAATATAGGTACTCTGAAATAAAGTGAAGGCCATAAACAGGCTTTATCCCGCATTTTGTAGGTTACCTTATAAATATTATATTTTACACCTGACTCAAACGTACATGAAGGTAAACTGGCAGTCAGGCTCTTTTAAATTAACACTAGTAGGTAAGTGATAAGTATGGAACTAAATCTCGCGAGCACAGGGGGTATCGGAATCGTCAGGTGAACTCTCTGTCTCTGCCTCTTTTTATTTTTTTTAGGAGGAACTTCTTTTCTGACGAGGGTCCCCCGACTGCACATAATTTAATTTAGTTTTCAGTTCTACCTAAACAATGTCGCACATTTGCATGAAGAAATCGATAAGTATCAAAGTTAACACCACTACGATACATTAAACGACATAATTCCGGCTTCGAAGAGTTCTTAATTAATTTCATAATGTTAAATATAATATCAAAGAAGCGTTTTCACAGACGACAAATATAATATTTGCTACATTTCAACAGTTAACAGCTTTGATACTAAATACATTGGCAAATTTAAGACATTTGTATGTAAATTGAATCGAGATATCGTAAGACATTTGTAAGATAATTGAATTAAACACAACCGCAATGCGGACGTATCGCGGTTTTACGTTTCAATTGAATTGGTGATTGAGTCACGCGAGTAACATAGATACCTACAGAAATTAGTATCACCGTCATTTATTTCCGGGCGCCACTGGACATCCGGGCGCCACTGGAAATACCTTCTGGGGTCACCGGAGAAGCCCCCAGCAATGGACATGGGAGCGGGCGCGATCTCGCGGTATTTAAAAAAAACCGTCATATATTTGAAAATACTTTACTGTATTTATTTTGTTCAAACAACTACATTATCATTTGAGAAGATAGTTCTATAGGTGATATACAGAGCTTCGATATCGCTCATGGGTTGTGGAGGTTAGATGGCAGTGGCGCCACGAAAAATATTGAAATTATACTGAAAAGCCAACCACAACTAGCTAGATAACATAGTACATACAAAGAAACTACCTACTTATCGATAAAGGTATATCTTCAGTTACCCTGAAGGAAGATGTAAGAATGAAACAGCCACGTTTGTGCAGTAGAGTAAATAAACTAATGTAAAAACTATGAGTGCATTATCTATATTTTTATAGTAAAAGATAAGATAACTTCAATGAAAATTGTATCGCCTTAAATGTTTTACGGAAGCTTGAAAATACATGATAGATCAATCATTACGACTGCTGATACCCATGATAAAACATTTTAAGATAAATGACAGCTACTACTACACAATGACAACATGATATCAACTGTCTATTATTGATCTATTATTGATAAATCAATAATCAGTCGGAAATGGTCCGTATAATTTAGTTTTTTACTAAGCTAATTTTGTAGGGGACCGTAGGCCGGTGGCGTTGAGCCTACGTTTCTACTAAGTTAGTTGAATCTTCGGCTACACACCAACCAACATACCATACCTTATTTACTGTTGTGCTAGTATTGTTTGAAACTTATTAAAGTAATGTGAACCTGCATTAAATTTAAGACTATCAATCACTGTTCGTAACTACAAATAATTGGGTAGGTTCGTTGATTGTGATTAATGAAGATCCCCACAACATATATTGATGAAAAATACCAATTAAGCTTCTCGTAGTTCGACCAAATAGACAATACAAAATAAAAACCATGTCGATAATCCCACTAAAGTAATTGATTATTGGGAATGATTAATAAACTACCCGTATATTTTTTACAATTTACCTAGCTTACAGTGTGATATCATATATAACTCATATCATAATAATTAGAGCTCCGGGCATTAGTGCGCAGTACGATAAATAATTCTGGTAATATGAAAACACCTTTATATTAACCCTTCAGGATTTCAGTTCAATCTTGATAATAAATAATCCGTTGGACAATATAGTTTTTTTTTTATTTTATTTTTTATATTCCGCGGCCCTAGGCCGCGGCCGCTCTAACGTCTGTTGCCGGGCGTCTCTGGTTACTAGCAGAGGGTATGTCCAGTGGCGCCCGGCGGACTTTGATCACCTTGTGGTCTCTGCGGGTGTTTGGTCGGGACGAGAATCCCGCGTCGTTGGGGTCAGGTTTTATTCCGCGTCAGTGAGTGAATCTGGTTGTGTGCTATGGGGCAAAGGCCCCGCAGCACGCAACCCTTCTAGCCTGCTTCTGTAAGGACGGCGGATGGCGATCCCGCCGTCCTCAGGCCCCGATCATGGAGGTCGATAGTCTTGGGCGTAGTCGCGGAGTCTGGGGCGCCCTGGCCGCCGGCTACGGAACTCGGCGAGGAGGGTACGCTCCCTCTCCCTCCCGGCCGCCTCCTTCGCGAGCATGACTTGCTCGCAGAAGGACACGGCCGCGTTCCACCTACTCCGGCTGGAGACCATGGCTTGAAGCATGGTCTCCAGCGAGAGGGTATCCACGCCCAGACCCACTACGAGGTCCCGGCGCTGGCTCGCCCACGCTGAGCACTCCACCAAAGTGTGGAGTGCGGTGTCGTCGTCGGAAACCTCGCAGTGTTGACACCGGGGTGTGACCTCACGATGCATGCGAAACAGATAGCTACCGAAGCATCCATGCCCGGCAACGACCTGCGTCTACCGAAGCATCCATGCCCGGCAACGACCTGCGTCGCACGGTACGTGAGGTCACCATGCTGCCTCTGCAGCCAATCGTCCATGATCGGTCTCACCGCCGCGATGATGGTGGTACCCCACTTGGGTTGCTCAAGTCGCACCCTCCATGACTCCATGAGATCCTGGCGGAGTTGGGACCGCTGGTCCTCGATTTCTCGAGACGCAGGCCTATGGTCCCGCTCCAGCGGCCATTGGAACAATGACGCAAGGGCTCTCGCTTCCAGGTCCCATGGTGGACAATATAGTTGCCTTATACACAAGCCACATAGTACTTTTACTAAGTACATAGATTTTCATGCCGCTTTCACTATTAGAGCGAACGGCGGAGGGAGGACACCAAGATGGGTAAAAGTACTGTGGTAAAACTCATTGCTTAGCGTGCTCTGTGCAAACGCTTAACTTGTGAAATAACTTTCTAACAAGCATCCAGAGAAGATTTTGAACTATGAACGCGCGTCACCTTGTGTTAACTAAAAACTTTTTACTTACGCGTGACTGCAATACTAATCGAAATCACCGGTACCTATTGTGCAACACACAAATCTTTTTGATCGCCTCATCATTTGCTGAAACCAGTGACGTCTGAATATCCAGCGCAATATTCACGGCAAGCCTCGCCACTGTAACACATTTGCTCATATCACGCACGTATTGGTCACGTTTCACAAGCGTATGAAAGGACAGACCTAACGATGGTCGCTTTTGAACAATAGAGTCCTTAGACCTACCGACTTTTTGGAATGATATAAAGGCGTGCTCACTCTGAAAAGGGAGAGTGTCATTGAAGAATACAATAATAATATAATATTATTCATTTATATTAAACATTATTTCGTTTATAAAGTAAGTGGAAATCTAGTGTCACTTTTCTAGTCTATTTAAAGATAGCATAATAATTCTATTATCCATTTCCTGGGTATTATAAAGGTAAATAACCTTATTTGGTTGTAATATTATATTATGAAGGGTGGCGAACTTCAGCTTAGCCGAAATAGTTTTTTATATCAGATGCTCCATTACTTTATGTCTGCTACAAAAAAAAAAAAAAAATATTCGTGGAGGTTCAGGGAAGGTTCATAAGCAAAATTTCAGGCGGTACGAAGTTCGCCGGGACCACTAGTTAATGTATAAGTAGAGTATTTGAATAGACATGTGTTCAATACCTACACATGTCTATTTAAATATTTCAATAAGTTTTGCACGTTTTAACTATGTTATGTCCAAAACTCACGCTGTGCTATTTTTTTCATAATAAATTATTATTTCACATTTTTACACTGAATTTCTTCTGGAATATACTTAATATTGTTGTCTAATAGGTACGTGGGGAGATGTTAAAAGACACATTGGTGTAGTTCACTGAACCAATAAATATTACTACCGGGGTCGGTCAGAACATACCTATTTAAATTGTAGTAAAAATGTATGTATAAGCGCAAGTATATGACATATACTTGCGAATTATACATAAATTTACATAAATTTCGTTACATTGTAACGACTAGGAATTTATATTTGTAGCTCTCTAACATCGCGACTCGACTGTGAAAATAATTCTATAATTTACGTACTACATAAACTCACTAAGATCTTGTTATTTTAACTCAATTTTATTTTATGTAAAATAGGTAGTACTATTTCCTATTCTATTGTGTATGCTAAGTGTTCTTAATATAAACTGAACGTATTGGTTATCACGTAAAATAGTTTTCTCGTTTCCGATATTCACGGGAACTTACTATTGGGATTAAGAGTCATCTAACATCTAGCCCTAATATGGTCTTAATCTATCGCCGTACTAAACTCCATTCAAGATCTTCAAATGGTTCCCGAACAACACACACTTTAATAGTAACGAACAGACGATATACCTAGAATTCCCCGCAGGGATTTTCAGTAGGTTTGTTAGTCCCAGGTAATAGCAATAGGGCAAGCCTTTTACCGTTACCGGGTACTATACATATTATGTAATAAAATATGAAAAACCTTCTTGTAATTCGAACCTAAAGTTCAATAGCCACAACCGAGGTTACATACTATCTACGGATAGTTTCTGTAGTCAGAGCAGCATTTACAAACCCTTAAGAAGATATGAAGAATACATTACTACTGCCTGCGAGAGATAATAGCACCTTTGAAGTTCAAAGACAAGCATCCACATATTCTCCTTATCCTTAACTTCAAACATGTCCCATTTTGTTGTCTTTGAAAGTCATATTTTCCAGACTTAAAACAGAATAATTACAGCTTAAATTCCTATATATAGATATAATAATATTATAAGGATAAAAAAATTGATTGTTTGTTGGCATTAAATAAGTAGGCTCTAAATCGACTGAAAACAGATTTAAAAAAATATTCAATCACTAGTAGTAGTGCTATATATAGGCTAGGTAGGTACATTTGATCCCGGTTAGATTGAGACCGAGAAAACTATATAACGCGAGCATAGCGACGGTAATCAGATAGTTAAGACGGAGCGTAGCGGAGTCTTCTCTAAGATGGGCCCAATCGAAAATGTATGTAAAACGATACCGGTCGCAATTTTAAACCTATCGACTTGAAATTTGGCATGCAGATAGAACACATTAACGTGTTTTGCTGTATAGTTTTTGGTATATGTGGCTTTTGTAATTTTTGAGTTATTAATTACGTTCTCCGTCTTATTTATTTCGACGTAACCGCCCGCGTTCCGGCGAATACCTAGTATATTATATTCTGGCGGTACCTAACCGCCAAGGTGTTTCGTTAGAACATTTATTAATTATACAAACCATCAAAACGTTCTTCATTTTGAAGTCGATTAAAAATTAATTACCTCAGTATCTACTGTAGTGAACATTAAGCGCTTTGTGTAGCTTCCTATTGTTTATCATGTCGTAGAGAGCGCTGGGTTTTTAAGATAATAAGAGCTTTAGAAATTCTTACCTATATTTTGTCTGAAGTAACTCTGTCTTTTACGCTGTAACGCTTAAACTACCAAACCTATATAAATGAAATTTAGTACAGAGATAGTCTAGAAACTGAGAAAGGACATAGTTTTAATTTTGGTAATGTATTCCCGTGGGAATTGGGAATGAAAAAACTTTTTCACGCATAGAGATTCTTGGAAATAAACTAGCGTTCTATAAATATTAGTTAAGTCATTTCTATAATCCGCGGGACACGAGAATTTTATTGAGCGAAGCGAGCCGAATGCGAGCGGAGCTCTCAACGGGTGACTCAAATTATTTTTCAAACGATTTATGTTAAATTGTTTCTCGGCGAATACTCGGCCGATTTCGGATTTTCTTGCACTCATCAATAGCTTACAGAATTACCCAGGTTATTACGAAGCCAGAATTTTGAATTTAAACTCGCTTTGCTCAAATATATGCTGCAGCGTAACGGTACGTTTCGCGACTGCGGCGACCTAGTTTATTTTATAGTTAAACTATACACATAAAATATAGTTACAGTCTTTGATTATATATCATATATATAATCAAAGGTTACAGTTACATACGACTCCAAAGCTACAAATATTTATTGTGAAAACAAACTACGAGGAAATATGTGTACCTACAGCAGGTAATTTATTACGGTGAAGTTATTGCAAAGGTACCTTCTACAGGCTTTAAGCTAGTTCGTATACCTTAGTAAATTGTAATTTAAATAAACTTACTCCGAGACGCCCAGGACTTTAATCGGCTGTGCCATACCGGCTGGCACGTAAGATTTTATTACATTTTCAATTTTTTTTTTTTCAAAATTACTTTATTGCTGCTATTTTTTATTAAATTCATTCAGCCATTTTGGACATAACCTACGATAATGTGTGTCCGGTGACGGCAATAGGCTTGCCCCCTATTACGTAGGACTAGAAATACTGGCAAGTTGTGGGTGTGTAATGCACCTCTGCCTACCCCTTCGGGTATATAGGCGTGATATGTGTGTGTGTGTTAAAAAAAAATATTTTGAGCTTGACTTGTGGTGACAATATTGTAAACATCATTACATTGCATTTTAATGTAAGTATATAATCTCTAAAAAAGTTAATTTCTCGTTCAAATTAGTACCTAATAAGTAAGAGTCATTAATTTTAAAAATTTTATGCTCAATCGTACCTATATTTATGCTCAATCGTACCTATATTATGGCAAAACATTCTCTGCCAGTTACTTACGCTTCTGATGATTCATGCGTTTGCCTATCTATATATATCATCCCATCTATAGACCTAGATATCATCTCTCAAAGACGTAAGGATCTATTTCTACTGTGTATGCAAAACGTGAATCTAAAAAGAAAAAATAAATATGCTGAGTAATATTACATAGCAGAAGTACATGTGGAATCTCAATTAGGGAACAAATCAACGTTTCAATGTAATACTGTTTGGAAAGCAGCAAGCCTGTTTCAACCGTTACCATATTATGCCCACTTTCACCAGTAACTTTGTAAGTCCTATTTAATAGGAAACAAGTATGTAACCGCTTACTGGAAAGGAACTTTATGTTTAAATTAAGAACCTCTTTTAAGAAAGTAATTTTTCAGCAAGATAAAAATAATACAGTATTAGTCAAAGGTAAGACTGTCCTCGTTCGTTGAGCGGCTAACTACGTGAATATTTTACACCATCTCGCTCGACGAAGTGCCTTTACAGGTGTATTATTACCCAAATATATTTTTGCCCTCTGTTAGAACTCTCTGGACAGCGACCGACCTTTTTATCTAATGTAAAAGTGATTGACATAAAAAATTACTGTAAAAATCTATAAAAATATGTTTGCATATATTTTACTGTACGTTTATTAGAAAAATTTACATGGAGTTATTTTAAATAAAAATATCAAAGGTTCACGTACGAAAATCTAAATATCTAATGTTAAATGTGTTAGTCACAATCTTCGGTCGATCTGGAATTAAGTATTTAAAACTTGCCCTATACTATTATAAATAAACTAGGAGCTGCGGTCGCTGCCGTGGTACTGTGGTACTGCGCTGCAGCATGCAATTGAGCGAAGCGACTATTTCTATTAAGGCATTTATCAATCTACGAGTATTAGGAGCAGGTTTTGTTCGAGACCGAATTTTGATTTAGGACCCTCAAAAAAAGTTATTGACATATTTTTGGTCAATAACTTTTTTTGAGGGTTGCAAAAATGGTTTTGGCAATGGTTTTTTTTACAACCCCCTTTAATTTATGCGACCCCCAATTTCCTCCGAAACTTAAGGGGAAAATTTACAAGACTGTCGTCAGACCTGCCGTCCTGTATGGACTTTCATGTTTGGCCGTAAAAGCGACGGATGAAAGACAATTGCATGCAGCGGAAATGCGAATGTTAAGATGGATGTGTGGTGTGACAAGAATGGATAGGGTAAGGAACGAGTATATTAGAGGAAGTTTGAAAGTTGCACCAGTGAATGAAAAATTGAGAAGCGAGCGGCTGTCATGGTATGGACATGTTATGAAAAGAGAGGAAAGCAATGTCGTTAGAAAGGTGCAAAGTATGACTGTAGAGGCTTTAAGAAGTAGAGGTAGGTCAAAGAAAAGATGGATGGAATGTGTGAAAGAGGATATGACAAGGAGAGGAGTGAATGAAGAGATGACTTCTGACAGAGGTGTGTGGAGGAGAAAGACTTGTTGCGCCGACCCCAAATAATTGGGATAAGGGCAGGTAGATGATGATGATGATGATGAACTTTTTTTGAGGGTCCTAAATCAAAAATTCGGTCTCGAACAAAACCTGCTCCTGAGAATGCTTGATTTTTGAGTGAAAAAATCATGAAAATCGGTTGTTGACATATTTTTGGTCAATAACTTTTTTTGAGGGTCCTACATCAAAATTCGGTCTCGAACAAAACCTGCTCCTGAGAATGCTTGATTTTTGAGTGAAAAAATCAAGCATTCTCAGGAGCAGGTTTTGTTCGAGACCGGATATATATAGCTACTTTTGGAATACTAGTGTTCAGCGTTTTATGGACGTTTGTATGTTTAGTTTATTTTGTTCTCGTGTTGCGTCACTGACTTATGACATTTTTAGTGTTCAGATGTTTTGGAAGTTTGAATGTGTTCAGCGACTTTTGGGGCCGACTGTACTCCTCATTAAAGTGAAATTATTAAAATCGGTTTATTTTTAGAGTGTATCGATAACAAACAAACAAATCTTTATAACATTAGTATAGTAGGTATAAATGTAGCATAGAATACCTGGAACGTTGTATATTTTATGAAATTACCAATTAAATCGATAAAATCTCACTGCAATGCAGGTACAAGTGATTGACCTGAACTAATTGGAACCAAGTTAGTATCCGCATAGTTTATGGTCTAGACGGCCATGACGTACCTATAACTATCAGATTTTATAGCTTACACTCCAAACTCTCACTTTCACGTCAAGGTCTGCTTGTATACGACTAATTTGGCCAATTAATACCTATTTGTAGAAGGACTGCTGATTTTCTAACTAGTCCCAACTGTAGGAGAGACCACCAAAACCCGGTTTTCTTCAAGTTGGTGCAGCTGTTTGCCATTTTAGGTTTTTAAAAAAGCAACAAAGTTGTGACATACAACTAAAACACATAGTATAGGTTCAGCCATAGCCAGAACATCAAAAGAACGTACGCCACAACAGAAGTAACGATTATAATTCATTACTCGAACCGCAACTGTAATATCATTTAAACAATGTTTATGGCACATTTAAAAGTATTAATTTCGCTTCTACCAACACCGTAGCAAAGCATTACGTCGCAATAAGTTCGTAGGTTGACCAAATTGAGTTACAAAATGGTAAATGGACCACGCCAAATCGAGTTCTAACCGGTATGCGGTATTTACGGCCTGTGTATTCTAAAGGGATAAATTAATAAGTGTCGTTTTGTACGCCAGGAAATGTCCGTGTTTACTTACTGACCTAGGATCATTACGTTCCAGTTATTAGTGGTAAAAAGATTACAAAGACGGTAATGATCTGAGGTTTATAAATGAAGGTTCTAATCGGAGTTATAACTTATGTCAAACCTGTCAGCCACCAAGTGGAATACGTGTAATTAATGTTTTAGAGTTTGAATTTGAACATTCCCTCAATGTGCTCATCTGCAGTTAAATTGAATATTTTGCGATGTTATACTTAACCCTTATCAGAACTGATCCGCTCCTATTTCTAAATCTACATTCCATTATTTATACTACGTCAGCCTAATAGTATATCTATTAATATCAGAGGATTACCTCTTTACAAATACTCCGGAGGTCACGTACGGAAGATAATTCTGGAAACAGTCTACAGGGACTAATTCGATACACTTAATTAAAAGTTAATGGAGTAGACATGATCTGCGTCACTGTGATTATGGCTTTGACAGACACTCGTCAAATCACTTAACGAGTGATTCGTGCTCTCATAGCGATACATCATATGAGTTGAAAGTATACATCTACTCGTAGTTAGAAGCTGTCTTAATTGAATTGTATTTAAAAGTAACTCCTTTAAATTTTGCGTAAGGATTTTTTTTGGTTAGTTGTTGTATTTATACAAGTCTCTACCTACCCACAATACCTTTGCACTGTCTGTCAAGAGGTAGGTAACTATCAGATTAAGATTATTTAAGATTCACTACTAATTATGATTAACTAGCGGACGCCCGCACCTTCGCCCGTTTGACAAATTTTATATTAAAACCTTCCTCAAGAACCACTCTATCCCTTGATGAAAACCGCATCAAAATCCATCATACACAAAGACGGACAGACAACTAAAGCGACTTTGTTTTATACTATTTATGTTATGATAATGAGTAGGTACAATAGTTCCAGCTTCAGAATAAAGACTCGATTTTATCTACTAAATGTAACACATACTTTATACCGGATACAAGAAAATAAACGCCTTATAAACTCAACAAAATAGGATATTTAAATGTAAATACAAATATACTGTGCTTTGAATGATTTAATCTTCTTAAGAGTGAGGAGAGAGGGCTGGCCGAGTGTTGATAACAATGTAAGAAGTATTTATATGGTGCATTTTAGTATAATAATATCTTCTTTATAAGTTTCTTTATTATTCTATTTTTGCACGGACTGTAGAAACTGTAGGGAAATGATTTCGGACCTGACTGTTGGAATTTTGATGTGAATTACAAAATGGTAAAATATAGAGGTCGTTGACACCCTAGATTCATGCATACCTAGACTACTTTTCAATGTGTTGATATAAAACAGCCCTTATCTGCTTCGGTGGCGTTATCCGTGGAACGTACCTGGTGAGACCACTACCCAAGAGTTTCGATCCCCGAGTCGGGTCAAACATTTGTACAGTCTGCAAATAGGTAGGTACTTACTTGTTTTTTGGGACTTTGGGTGTATTTTCTACGTTATATTAAGTAAGTATCTATATATTTACAAATATATAGATCTATATATTTACAAATAATATAGATAGAATAAGTAGGTGCAGAAATCTTGTATCAGATATCTAGCACTCAAAGTAACAAGCTGTGCTTAGTGTGAGATTACATGGAGTTGTGTTGAATTGCCCCAAAATAATAAAAAAACAAATAACCCTGGTTGTGTATTCCCGTAGGAATTGTGAAAATTTAGTTTTACAGTCGAAAAGCTATTACGTAGATACCTAGTTTTTACTTTATCGGCTCTAACGACGTCCCTCAACATCTTGGGGTAAAAGCCACAGGGACGTGAACTTAAAATTGATGGATCAAAATTGCTTGTCGAACTTTGTCGTTTGTTCGACAATATATCAAGATAAACTATGTTACCCTTGCACCATATTTTCTCCACTGTGTTTTTGTAACATGAATGCAAAATGTTGGACGTTTTTAACTTTAAAGTATACTGACAACATTTAAAGTTTAATGTTAAATTATTAGATGTCTACTGATCTAACTTAATTAAAAACATGTTTTGTGATATGTACTGTGACAAATATAATGGCTCAGAAGTATTAGTTCTCATTCTCGATTATTTTTCTGTAAACTATAAAACCGTTCATACTTTGTAAACTGTGAAAGGGCGGTACGGTACGTACGGGTCTTATTGCTCATTTGAGCATTGAAACGATGTATTATTAGAAACGTGGTTATCGTGCTCATTCGATTAGACTACAAGTTATACTATCTCTTCTTATGTAAAACCACAGAATAGGGAATAGTACTTACATACAGAACTTGCACTCCGACTTTAATTAAAGCACATTCTTTTGTTTACAGAGAACATAATTCGAACGTTAGGGTTGTCCAGTAAAGTATAATATATACCAGCATAATTTGACCAATAATTATGACGTTAATACCTCAATATCAACTCTATCGTCAATGCCACAAATAAGAGACAACCCTTACTGATTTACAACTTCAAGTTGTCGCTGACGTCACGTATTTTTTGCGGTTGTTAGGTGAGTGACATAGTCCTGGTAAAACGTAGATGGTCAAAGTTCAACAACCCGTTTACATTTACAAAAATTCCTGTGAAAGTTGTGTAGAGAACAGTAATTCAATTGTCCCATGACCATATATTGATGACCATGACCATGACCAATATTGGAATTTTAGTTGAATTGTATCAGTTTAACGCATATTGTCTCCCAACGTTTAACTTAAATAAATTGTTGTTTTATATTTATTGAATCTCGAATGTTACCAAGTATTTTTCATCCGTTACACCCCAAATACTATTTGGAACATTATCGCACAACAGCTACGAGTACGCAGACAGTTTTTTTTTTAATATGAGCACAATATCTTGATTTTCCCTCCTGATTTTTTACAGTGATGGCTCTTATCGTGCGTGTTTCCCTTATACTAAAAGCAACGAAAAATACAAAGCAGAATGTACAAGGCCATTCTGTTACCTCCATCCTATTAACTGACAAGAACATGGTGAAAATAATGTCACGTAGCTTCCAGTGCTGTTAATAATCAGAGCTCTTTTAGCAACACTATTGAATCAGAATATTTGACTGACTTTTGACAATGTTTATAAGGATTAAATATTCATGTTTTAATCACATCACATAGCTTGGAATGATGACACCTCACACTGTAACTACAATGGAGCTGACACAATTATTATATACAAAAGATTCACTACTACGATACAAATATTAATACACAAACGTGTAAAAATCAAAAATAATAAAAAATTAAAAAATTACATCGTGTACGTGTGACAAAAATAGGCCTCAATAAAAGTTGGAAGCCGTTAAATATTTATGTGAAATGGACATGAGAAGAAAGTATAACTTCTAATATTTTACAAATTGGATTTACAGAAAAGTTGGCACGTTTGGACGAGACGTTTAATAATTTGAACGCTGCTTGGCTCGCCTTTCTGACATCGATCAAATCGAGGTATTCCTACGATTTCACAAATATTACTTATACTATGCCCGCGGCTCCGGCCTTTTATTATCTCCGGTTATCATTTCCACACACACAGTTACGACAGGAGCAAATTACAGGAATAAAAACTAGCCTATTCTGATTAAGTATTGTTTAAGTTTAAATAAAATCAGTTCTGTAGTTAACATGTCAAAGATTAGCAAACGTACATCCATACAAACTGGCGTCTATTTATGATTAGTAGGATATTTTATTCTTATTTAAGTTTAAAGAACACATTTTTCTTTTTTCAGGTAAGTTTCGCACCGCTCCATCTTCAAACTACCAAAAAAGCATCAAAGAAACAACTCTCACTGTGACAGGTATATATTTCTCAACAACGCAACATGAAATTGTAATACGAGTAGAACAAAGAGTTACATTACAGACAATGTAAACCCTTTTATAGGGTTCACTCGTTTTTTATTAACTGTGTATGTGTATGTGTGTGCAATTTACATTATAAAATATTTTAAAAATATTTTACAATGTAAATTGCAACAACGAAAGCACATAATGTACCTACTGTAAAACATTTAAGAAGTTTCACATACTCATTGTTTTGAATACTTTATTTAGGTAATTCTGTTATTCTGAGCTTCAGAATATGAAGTTGGTGCTTACAATAATCACAAATATAAAGCTTCGTAACTGATTAATTATTATACCGCTCAAACAGTCCTCACAAATCACTCCGTCCATTGAATATAGCCTTTTCGAAGTCGCATTCAGACACACGATAATTAAATATTAGCTGAAAGGAATATTTACCAGGATCTATGTAATGCTGGAAAAGCTCGTAGCATAATACAATTTTAAATACCTATGATGATGCTTAAGCACATTATTATATGGACACGCAAAGTTCTGGTTATGGATATATGGTTCCAAGACCATTGACCTAGTAACAGGAGCCTTGGTCTAGTTTAGATAACATCGTGGCTCACGGTAACAAATGCTTCTAAACGATTACAGTTACATAGTCAGCAGACATTTTCAGTAGTTCGTGTTTGAATTTGTTACATCTTTCGATATCATTGTCTGATATAAACTTCGGTCAATAAAGCAGGAAAATAACTTCATACTTAAGCATACTTACTTCTAATATAATAAACGCGAAAGCCTCTGGATAATGATGAATTAAGTTACATAAGTTTACTGAGACTGGGAGGCGATTTTTATTATAACTGGCATTAAGTTCCTCTGGTAAATAAAATTACAACCAAAATAAAATAATAAGGACCAACCGAAATAAACAATAAGAAGTATTGACTTCCTGGTTACCAACCTGCTGGCTAAAGGTTGCGACTCGGGGCGTAAACATACTGTTTTTAAATGTATTCACCAAACAATAATGCAACTATTCCCTTGTGAGATGTACACTTGTACAGTCTAGGGCTAATAAGATAATAATTTACATGGTGATGTATAAAATCGATACGTTATCTAAAGAACACTATTAACGTTAACAAGAAGATTTTCGCCTTCACTTTCTCGAATGCCTTTGTGTCGCAAATGGAAGGGCTAGAAGTGGATCTGTAAGTAATCTCTTAGATAATTATGGAAGCTTTTATTAGCATTATATTGGATACAGAATGTGATGTACAGAATGAGGTAGGTAGATGTATAATACTTACTTTTCAGAGGCCACACAGGTGGCCAAAGTCCGCCGAGGGCCACTGGAAATTCCTGGAGTGTTCACCAGAGGTGCTCGGCAAAGAGTGTGCATTATATTGAGGTTATTAATAACAATCACGCACTTTAACTATGTATGACAGTATCTCTTTCGTGTATCAGCAGAAGTATCAGCTTGTAGTTAGGCATACTTGAGACTGGACTTCTTTAATACCGTCCAAACGTGGACTAACATAATATTTTATGTTAAAAGCGCAACTGTAACCCACAGTTCAACAACAAAATAAAGGGTTCAACGTAGGTCCTATCTTGTGTCTTGGTGGAATATTTTCACACTTTTTCTCTCGATTCTGATTCATCAATAAACGTTATTACAGTTACTGTAGGGTCACACTATCCGTAGCTACAGGATCCTTATCGTAAAGCCTGTCATAGAAAAACCCGAAGTATTCGGGCTTAAAATAAGGAGAAAGATTCGACAAACAAAATGTTCCTTTATATTTCTATGAGTTTGACACATTTTTGTTGTTCGTTTCATTAAAAGGGACGCCATTTCCTTATATTCTCAAAAAATACGTATGATATGTAATACTGGTAATTCTAGTTTTTTTATTTATAATTCCCAGATTTTTCAATTACGTTTTTAAATTTAAATAAATGCTTAAATCTTTTACCTTCTCAATTCTTAAGCCACGATTAAATTCCGTTGCATAACTAAATATAACTTTTCCTATTTTTTTCTTAAAAAGTCTCTGTATTTACCTTAAATGGTACCTTAAATTTATTCTAACTAAATGCCAAGTCGCGACGGTCGGCGTCCGGCTTATAATTACCCCCAACATTAAGACTTAAATTAAGCAATTTATGAAACACACCACAAAGAATCAGTTGTTGACATTTTTTCGAATTAAAAAAACGTATTTACTTTCCACCATTAGAAGTAGAGGTCCTGATTTCATCATCATAATATATAGGTATATGACCGTTTAAAATAAGAACCTAGTTACTTAAAACGATGTTAAACTCACCAGAGCCTGCGGACAATCCGTGGAAACAGTTTTGTAGGACTGAAATTGAAAAATATATGATATAATACTAAGAAGAAAATTAAAGGTTATTTTCAAAATTACAAATTAAAAAAAATTAGTGCGGCCTTAAAAAACTTGAGGGACTACCCTTGAACAAATACTGCGGAGTTCTCCAAAGGTAGTTGTAAATCTCTGGAAATATTGTTGACTACCCTTGAACAAATACTGCGGAGTTCTCCAAATGTAGTTGTAAATCTCTGGAAATATTGTTTACGAACAGCTAATGTGATTAAATTGTTTAACGAGGCAAGTTCTTGGAAAAAATGCATGGATCTTTAAATTACAAGGTACAAATGAAATTGTTACAATAAAACATAGGGATAACGAGGTTCATCGAATCTTCTGTTATTTAGATATTAAACCCAAAGTTGCATAAAATATAATCTAAATACAGGATAATACGAGTATGAACCTGAAGTGCCTGAAATTAGCGTCTTCAATAAAATAAACTGTTCAACTTTGTAGTATCAAAATAATTTGTATTTGAATTTTATTCATTGACAATCTTTACATTGTGTTTAAAATATTCTTAGCAATAAACATTTTACACATTCCATAATTTCAATTTGATTACAATACTTAATAATAATTAGATATCCGAATAAAAAAATTAAATCATTTAATAATGTCACTAAGATTACGAAAAAAAAAAATTAACAAATAATAAATAAATAATAGTAAGCATGTCCGAACATTACATTAAGCAACAGAAATTAAATTTGAAACAAAATAACAAAACATAACGAGATCTCACCTTTTTACCTATAAGAATCAATCAATCAATCAAGAATCAAAGAATCTATTTCATTTATTCAGTTTAGTCACATAAAGAGCACATATGAATGTCAAAATTTTACAATTTTATGTCAAGCAATATTATAAAAATACTAAATTAATTACATAAATAACCATTGAAAATGATTCTTTCGCTGGCTCGGTAAGTTAGTTCTCCTGAGAAGATACCAGCAAGAAACTCAGGTAGATTATCCATTTTCTTTTTTAATAATGTTTTTGTTTACATTGTGTTACAAGTTGTATTGTACGAGTGGCTAACAACAGGAGATTAGGGTGACCATGCATTTTAACATTAAGATATTCGTCTACATTATAATAGCCTTTCTTCATCAAACGTTTTTTCACTACTATGTTAAACTTATTAAAAGGCATGTCAACCAAATCCTGCGGAATTTTATTAAATATTTTTATACATTTGCCTGCAAACGAATTACCAACTTTATGAAGTCTAATTTTTGTCATTGCCAGTTTATTTTTATTTCTTGTATTATAATTATGGCTGTCGGATCTTTTTCTGAAGAGTTCTATGTTCTTCCGTACATATACGATGTTGTCGTAAACATATTGAGAAGCAACTGTTAAAATATTAATTTCTTTAAGTCTATAGATTGCTCGTATAGCTCGTTTCTGTAATATAAATATTGTCTCAATATCGGCAGCTGAGCCCCATAGCAGCAGACCATATGACATAACGCTATGAAAATAGCTAAAATAAACTAATCGTGCCGTTTTTTCATCAGTCAGTGACCTTATCTTTCTAACCGCATAGGCATGTGATATGAGAACCCCATTGCAGTTTACTATCTAAAGTTATTCCAAGAAAAACTGTGGTATTGACTATTTGAACTATTTCATTATTCATAGTAATATGAGTATCCACCTGTCTAACATTGGGTTGCAATGCAGTATTTCCGAAAGGGTATTATTTACATCGTCAAGTACTACTTTTTGTATACCACTTTTAAAAATTAATGATGTGTCATCAGCAAATAATACTATTTCACAAAGATTTTTAGTGAAGTAAGGAAGATCATTTACGTATATTAAGAATAAAAGGGGTCCTAATATCGAGCCCTGGGGTACTCCCATGACTAATGATGCGCCAGAAGAGTCGGTGCCATTAACGTTAACTTTTTGTACTCTATCAGTGAGGTAAGACTCCAGTAAGCCAAGTGAGCTGTGCGAGACACCATAATACCCTAATTTTAGTAACAAAGTCTCATGACCAACACAATCAAAAGCTTTTGATAGATCACAAAAGATACCAATGGCATCCTGCTTTTCCTCCCATGCATCAAATATATGTTTAACAAGTGCAACTCCTGCATCCGTTGTGTTCCTACCTTTAGTGAAACCAAACTGTTTGCTATGAAGTAACTTATTTTCTGTAAAATGTGAAAGCAATTGATTAAATATTATTTTTTCAAAAATTTACTGAGTGTTGGGAGTATGGAGATTGGTCGAAATTAAATTTGAAGGATCACTTTTGTCTCCTGCTTTGAATAAAGGAATGATTTTACTACTTCATATGATTAGGAAACTGATTTTCATCTAAACATTTATTGAATATGAATGCAAGGTAAGGCGCAATAGCAGGCATTATTGATTTTATTATATTGGTTGAAATGCCCCAAAGATCCTCAATATTTTTTATATTAGATATATCAGACCTACATCCCACAAAGTCCTTAATTATTTATTCAATTTACAATATTATAGTCCACATTTATTTAAACGACTTGTCTCAAAGCTATACGAGTCTAAACCAATTAATTCACTATAACTCCTTTAGTGAGTTATTACTAGAATAGCACCCCTCCAATAGGAATCGCTTTAAGTTCGTGGTAAACTCTTTTTTGTTTATTTGACCTTTGAGTTCAACCGGTAGTTTATTAAACACTCGGATACAATTGTGAACCGCACTGTGTTTGACAACATTAATATTAGGTACAACTATGCTTTGAAAATCCTTTCTACGTGTTTTCTCTCTATGCTTTCTTTCGTCCTCTGTTTCATAGTTGTGGATATACTGTGCGAAATTGGACATTAAGACAAGCACGTATAAGCTATCTAACTCCCGGAAGTGGTTCCTGCATGACTCATCTTGTCCTATTCGGACTATGACCCTGATTGCTCTTTTCTGCAAACAAACGCACGGTGTATATTATAATCATAACATCATAAATGTAGTATTACATAGTATAGGTTCACTCATTTATTACAATAATGAGACAAATTTTACATTTTCGGCAAAAGTAAACGAGGGCAATCAAGACAGAAACTACATACCATTATGATACATTCCTAAAATTATTTTTGCGAGCGAAGGCCTAAATTTATGAAGAGATTTATTTTTACGGCAGACAATATGAACAATGGGTTTTAACCTTTTTATCGGTTTAACTGAAGTATCCTGACATTGACAAATTTCTGAGTATCTTTTGTAAAAAAATATTTATATTTTATGAACCTTCAATGTCGCGTAAACCTAAACTAGGATATAGAGGTAGGATTATAAGATAAATTCCTAATTGATATGTTCACCCCTTCACGGATAAAGATGTGATTTGATGTTTGTACTATCTTTTGAATATAGTTAACGCCATTAAGGAAATATTTATGGGTGGTATTTTTTATTTCTAACCCAAATATGGCATACGCAAGTGATTAGAATAAAATGAACCCAAGATATTTTAAAATAGAAATACAATAATACTGTCGAAAGATGGTTTCTTTCAATATGTCCGTCGTCACGAGCCAATGATTTTCTCGCCAACTTTAACACATGATTTCAAGAACGCACAAAATATTGGAGTATAACAATATGTAAACATCTAGAAAAGAATTGATCACTACATATTTCTTTGAGTAAAAATTTGAGTCAAATATAAACTCCCATATTAATCCAGCTACAATAATAACACCTTCACACCTTCCAAGCACATCCGGATGTGCCGGCGCTGCTGCTGCATCGGCTGAAGGCCTCAAACGGCGTAAATACGCTAACCTAGCTGGTGATTACATATTTGAGCCGTTTGGGGTTGAGACACTGGGGTCATGGGGTCCGAGTGCTCGCCGCCTTTTTAAAGACATTGCTTAACGCTTAATCGATGCTTCTCAGGACCAGAAGGCTGGCTATTTTCTGGCCCAAATAATAAGTATCGCCATCCAATGTGGCAATACGGCCAGTATTCTGGGAACCTTTCCAGTCGGCAATGACGCGGAGGATTTATTAAACGATATTTTGTAATGTAAATATTTTTAGTTAATAATTATGTATATTGTAATTCTTATTGTAAATACGTTACTAACAACATTATTTCGTCAGTATTTCGTCCTAAATATTTTCATATAACTATTTCGACTTTAAACCACACTGTATAAAAGTTTCACAAAGGTGCTATTAATGTTTGAAGGAGACATTGATCTAGATAATGGCCGTTCGTGCTACAATATCTTACTTCAGCATCGCTCAGTCTCATTTGCAGCAAGATTTATAGTTAAGAGCAAGGTTTTTATTAGGTAAAGTAATTATTACTGATAGTAGGTAGATTCATAGATATATGTATGGCGCTATTTTAGTAATAAAAAGATATACATGGGGCACACTAAAAGTTTTGCACTTCTAGCTAATCGGAACTATTTGAATTTCGAATGTTATATTTTTTAAACGTTGCAGCCTACTTAGTAATAAAAAAAAAACAATTGGCGGGAAATCATTTGTCAATTGTTTTTTATCACACATCAAAGCTCTACGTATGCAACGAAAATGGAATTAAGTCGAAAAGATTTTAGAGCGATGATTTTTTATGATTTTAAAAGTTCTCTCTCTCTCTGCAAGACTGTGCCGCTCTTCTTCAAAATTCTTTTGGGAGAGAAGCACCTTGTTTGAGTACCGTGAAGCGATGGTTTGCTGAATTTGAGAGAGGTCGAGTTTCTTTACATGACGAATTTCGTGAAGGGCGGCCTTCAACTGCCGTCAACGAAAATAATGTGGCTACTGTTAAGCGGTTAATTTAAGAAAACCCGCGGATTACCTATGAGACAATTCGAGGACTATTGGGGATTGGTATGAGTCAAATCCAGAAAATTTTACACGAAGAATTGAAAGTTCGGAAACTTTGTTGTTGTTGGATCCCTCATGAACTGACAGCGGAGCAGAAGCGGGCTCGCGTGGAATGGTGCTCACAGATGCTACTGAAGTACGACCACGGACATTCTAATGCTGTTTATGACATTGTCACAGGAGACGAAACGTGAATTTATTGTTTTGAACCCGAAAAAAAAACAGCAATCTTGTGAATGGGTGTTTGAAAATGAGAACAAGCCAACAAAAGTGAGGCAGGCGAGAAACGTTGGTAAAAAATGATCGCGTTTTTTTTCTCAGCTACGGGTCCCATCTGTACAATTCCACTTGAAGATCAAAAGAGTGTTAATGCCGAGTGGTATTCTACAATTTGTTTACCCAGGGTGTTAGAAAAAGTTCGCGAAAGACGAGCCAAAAGCCGCGTTCTTCTATATCATGACATCGCTTCTTCACACACGGCCAACAAAACAAAGTCATTTTTAGTTTCCGATAAAGTACAACTCGTCACCCATCCTGCGCATAGCCCCGACCTAGACCCCTGTGATTTCTGTATTTTCCCCAAAATCAAAGATTTGGTGAGAGGTTTCACTTTTACCAACTCCGAAGAGGCAGTTCGTTCAATCAGCACTAGAAAACATGCCTTCAGATCTGTGATCCTCCTGTTTTAAAAAATGGTTCGATCGCACGAAAAGATGTTTAAAATGTTAAGGAGAGTATTTTGAAAAGCAAAAAACAATATTTTGGTTTTAACATGTTGTTTTTTGAAGTTACGCAAAACTTATAGTGTGACCTACGTATATTTAACTTTTAGTTTCCATAAAAGGGTACCTACCTATTTACAATAACCGGGAAATTTATGTTGATTAACTTAATTATTATAAGGTGACGTTATTATACACATTATAGTATTTTATATTATCATTGTACATTACAGTGTATTAGGTATATATCATAACATAGTATAAAACAAAGTCGCTTCCCGCTGTCTGTCTGTCCCTGTACTTAGATCTTTAAAAGTACGCAACGGATTAAGATACGGTTTTTTTTATAGATAGAGTGATTCAAGAGGAAGGTTTTTGTATATGATCTGTCAAGCGGGCGACGTCGCGGGCGCCCGCTAGTAAATTATAATAGACTGTACTGTACTGTATAGAGGACTGTAATTGGCTATGCCATAGCAGCTGGCACGTAAGATTTTGTTGCCTTTCATCAACATTTCATCGCAGGGCAACGGATTTCAATTTTTTTCAAAATTATAATATAGCTGCTACTTTTTATTACCTAAATTCATTCGACCATTTTTGGAATAAATCATTATAAATGTGTTCGGGGCTCAAATAATTGAGTTCACTGTTGACATTCTTGTGATGTCAATACAAATAACTGTTAGTTTGTTTGAGCAAGCAAATAATTGCTTACTTAAGTTATTCGTATTTGATGTTTCTAAAGAGAAAATGTTGCCCATTGTAAATTCATATCTAGTATTGTACATATTAAATTGTAGATACATATATAAGTAGATACCTTGAAGTATTGGAGTAGAAGTACTAGGTATGCAATGCATGCTAATTGCAAATGTTGAGCGGAGCAAATATTCTTAATTTATTTTTATGCTCTATTTTCATGATTTCAGAGATATGCACTCCCGGGTATGATGTCGACCAGCATGCCATATTTGGTCAAAATCGGTCAAGCCGTTTCGGAGGAGTTGGCAAACAAACGATTTACACTTGTCGTCTAAGATACGCTACGCTTCGCTCCGCTCAATAATTATCCTGACTTCGAACTGATACTACACATACGGCGTAACGTCAATCTAACAGGGGATTACGTATTTAAGCCATTTGGGGTTAAAACACTGGGGTCATTGAGTCAGATCAACGCTTCGCAGGATGAGAAGTCTGATTTCTCTCTGCCTACGATAACTAACATTAGCATAGAGAACGTGAAGACGAACGATTGAAGTTATATAATGTTGTTGAATAAACTTCCCTAGGTACAAAATGGTATCTGTTTTAGATAAATTACACGTCAAAAATTGACACAGCAACCTACTTCACACTACCGAAATGGTATCAAATAGTTGTTAGAATGGGACCAAATTGAAATGAGACTACTTGGGAAGTAGTCCAATCCAATCAAAAAATTCAAAAATTCAAAATCAGTTTACGCAGTCCGAAGATATGAGGTAATAAACGTAAAATAAAATAAAAAATATACAGTCGAATTGAGAACCTCCTCCTTTTTTGGAAGTCGGTTAAAAACATAAAATTCTTATAAAAAACAACTATCAACCCTGTCAAAATTCTTTTACATCACTGCCTACCCAACTTATAAAATTATTTGTGGATCGTTGGTATTCTTTCCCTAGTAATTCCTTCACTAAATACCTGTTATTTATAGGTTAGTATTATCTATGTTTTCGTATCAAGTGCTGTATAAATTTTATTTATCTCATCACACTGAAGTACTTTCAGTGTGATTATCTCGTAACCAATGGCAGTTAAATTTACGTGCAAACGAGGCTATAAATCGTACTAAACACTTCGCGTGCGTTTAAAACTGAAGTAAAAGTTCTCCCTCATTTCAAACTTAGTGTACTTCACAAAACGAATAGCTGTGACATTTGTAAGTACTTACCTACTACAGTACCTATTCGTAGAATAACTTTCTAAAACGACCTTTATGTGATATAATTGTTATCCTAATCTATTGATAGTAAAATCCTTCGAATCTCATTCTGAAAATCTAACGCAACTGTAAAATGCAAAATTAGATCAGGGTTGTTTTAATTTTACACACAACACAAGACACAAAATGACCTCTTTATCCCCTAAGTGGTAGACAGAGGTGTTCATTACGCCTACATTTCGACAGTCACTGTTGGTCCCAGGTAATAGGGGCGAACCCATTACCGTTTATTTATTTATTTATTTACTAACTCGAATGCAGGTTTAACAATATTGTGGTCTTATAATTATAACAGTCCCGGCTACATTCTACCGGTTATTTAGCGTACTCGACATAGTAGATATTTATTGCTGGGATTTTAAACTATGGTACTAGGTATATAGGTACTCAGCAGATCTAATATTGTTCTTTCTAATTGATTACCTAACTTATATTAGCCGTTTGTACAAAGTAACAAGTGCTTTATACTATGTTAGGATATAACCTATATTATCCCCCAATACGTAACTGGTTTCCATTTCCCACGGGATGGACTCCCGTGGGAAATGGAAAAAAATTCTTCGAATAAAAATAAGCCTAAGCTATTGGTAATCCCGTTAAAATCAGTCCAGCCTTATCAATTAATTAGCCAGACAGAGAGACATCTTTTTTAATTATTATTATTATTTAAGCAAGTAGGACGGCGACAGCGTATACGACGACCGCGGTGGTCTATGGTACTTACCGTATATACTTTCATATAATGCATTTAGTCAAAAACTGTTATTTTCGAATTACAAACAGACACCTTCAATTTATTTGCACCTGTACGGGTATGTATAGATGACAAAAAGATAAAAAGAAAGATAAAGAATGTACCCTACACAGTCATTTTTAACAAAGGACTTCCCAGTAACTGCGTGCTATATGTCTTCCATGATCCATGGTTCCTGTTTCATTCTACCGTAAAACGTACTTAAAGTATGTAAATCATGTTCTTTGTATCCGCAAGATGGCGCAGTCGAGCCTATATTACACCACTAAATAAAATAACAAATATAGACAAAGGATTACAATATACAAAATATACATAATTATACGAGTAGACTAAAAATATTTACATTACAAAATATCGTTAAAAAAAACATCATTGCTGACTGGGAAGGTTCCCAGAATGCTGGCTGTGTTGCCACGTTGGATGGCGATACTTATTCTTAGGGCCAGAAAATAGCCAGCCTTCTGGTCTTGAGAAGCATCGATTAGGCGTTTAGCAATGTCTCTATAAAGGCGGCGAGCACTCGGACCCCATGACCCCAGTGTCTGAAGCCCAAACGGCTCAAATATGTAATCACCTGCTAGGTTAGCATATTTACGCCGTTTAAGGCCTTCAGCCGATGGAGCAACAGCTATTTAGACAAATATATTTTATGTCTAATATAGGTACCGCGTTTTTCAATAACAAACATAAATATTGTATTATGATTGTGCGAGTTTTTCGCCCGTTTCTAACCCACATTTTTCCACCAGCTGCCTGGCTAATCTTGCAATCAAGTACGTAGTTTACCTGCTGAACAACAGACGATGATCTGATGAACATGAAACCCAGCTCAGCTTCTAGGTGTACCAACAAATTACTGTTAAGAAGTAACCTCAGTATTATCCCTGAGGGCTATAGGCTACTTTTTACGTCGGTAATGAGTGCGGATGGAGCCGCTGGCGTCAGCTACAACATTTAATAATAATAAAATACTTATTGCAACTAATGTTTTGCTATTGTAAAAAACTATTTTTTCAAGTTGTGTGTTAAAAAGCCAGTATATATCCATTAGTCATACAATAGGTAGACATTTTAACTGCAGTATCCGATATCCCAGTGGAAAATTTCCAATCGTTACGCATCTGTATTTAAGTGATCTCATTTTTCATCCATGTTTGTATTCTATTCTTCATTGGATTTATAAAACCATTACTCGAGCTTGAACGTAAAACTCCGTTTGACATTTTAAGAATATTCAATGCTTAGTCTTACTTAGATGGCATTTATTTTTATCACGAGATAAGTAGCTGCAATAACCGAGGTCTCAGTCAGTCTTAGACCTATATAATAAGCACTTGACTATGTATATTATATGTACACATGTTTTTGCAAATAAATATTATCTTATCTTATCTTATCTTATCTATCTTCAGTAGGCATTGACGCAAAAATAGACGTGTTCTACTTACTAAAAGACAAAAACTACTACAAAAAGTTAAACAGTCGCAGCCGGTGTCACAGAAATACGACACGGGCGGTACGAGCCCGGAAATCTTTGTCGCATAAATATGAGACGAGCGGCAAAAAGTGTAACCAAACTGAACGTCTGAACAATACGTAGGTCACACTATAAGTTTTGCGTAACTTAAAAAAAACAACATGTTAAAACCAAAATATTATGTTTATTGCATTTCAAAATACTCTCCTTTACATTTTAAATTTTTTTTCATGCGATCGAACTATTTTTTAAAACAGCCACAGATTTGATGGCATGTTTTCTACGTGCTGATTGAACGCTATCACTGCCTCTTCGGAGTTGGTAAAAGTGAGACCTCTCATTAAATCTTTGATTTTGGGGAAAATACAGAAATCACAGGGCGCTAGGTCGGGGCCATGCGCAGGATGGGTGACGAGTTGTACTTTTTCGGAAGCTAAAAATGACTTTGTTTTGTTGGCCGTGTGTGAAGAAGCGTTATCATGATGTAGGAGAACGCGGCTTGAGTAGTCTTTCGCAAACTTTTTCTAACACCCTGGGTAAACAAATGGTAGAATACCACTCGGCATTAACACGCTTTTGATCTTCAAGTGGAATTGTACAGATGAGACCCGTAGCTGAGAAAAAGAACGCGATCATTTTTTTACCAACGTTTCTCGCCTGCCTCACTTTTGTTGGCTTGTTCTCATTTTCAAACACCCATTCACAAGATTGCTGTTTTTTTTCGGTTTCAAAACAATAAATCCACGTTTCGTCTCCTGTGACAATGTCATAAACAGCATTAGAATGTCCGTGGTCGTACTTCAGTAGCATCTGTGAGCACCATTCCACGCGAGCCCGCTTCTGCTCCGCTGTCAGTTCATGAGGGATCCAACGACAACAAAGTTTCCGAACTTTCAATTCTTCGTGTAAAATTTTCTGGATTTGACTCATACCACTCCCCAATGGTGCTCGAATTGTCTCATAGGTAATCCGCGGGTTTTCTTCAATTAACCGCTTAACAGTAGCCATATTATTTTCGTTGACGGCAGTTGAAGGCCGCCCTTCCCGAAATTCGTCATGTAAAGAAACTCGACCTCTCTCAAATTCAACAAACCATCGCCTCACGGTGCTCAAACAAGGTGCTTCTCTCACAAAAGCATTTTGAAGACGAGCGGCACAGTCTTGCGGAGAGAGAACTTTTAAAATCATAAAAAATCATCGCTCTAAAATCTTTTCGACTTAATTCCATTTTCGTTGCATACGTAGAACTTTGATGTGTGATAAAAAACAATTGACAAATGATTTCCTGCCAATTGTTTTTGTTTTTTATTACTAAGAAGGTTGCAACGTTTAAAAAAATATAACATTCGTAATTCAAATGGTTCCGATTAGCTAGAAGTGCAAAACTTTTAGTGTGCCCCATGTAACATGTTAGCAAATTAAATTATACTCAATCTGTCATCGTTGCAAACATCCAGGTAGACGTCATCAGCAGTTGTTTCCCAAATGACAATAATATTAGACTAGGTATGCAATGCATTCTGCTGTTGCAATAGTTGAGCTGAGTTTGTCGATCCGGGTCGAACTCCTAAACGACTGGATCGATCTTTATGAATTCTGATATATGCACTCACGGTGATGGTCACTATGACCGTGCCAAATTTCAAAAAGATCGGTCCAGTCGTTTAGGAGGAGTTCGATCACGAACGAAATACACGAGTCGTCTAAGAAAGAGCTTCGTAAACTCCGCTCAACAGACTAATCAATGTTACGACTTATCTTATCTTATCTTATGTAAATAAAAATGAATCGCCGTTCGTTTGTCTCGCTAAACTCTGGAATGGCTGAACCGATTCGGCTGATTTTGGTCTTAAAATATTTGTACAAACTCAGGGAAGGTTTAAAAGGTTTTCAGGTGGTACGAAGTTCGCCGAGACAGCTAGTTGGAAATAATAGTCACGGAACTAAGCATCAACACTAAGTTCAAATTTAAAATATATCTTTGTAAATACTTATTACTAAATCTTTTATTAATTTACCTAAGTACAAACGTCTCAAAAGTAATTAATGCCTCTTCAGCCAGACATCAAAGGCAAATGATGTCAGGTATTCAAATATTAATTACATGAGGAATGAATGAATTAATAAATGTAGGTACATATTATTCAACAGGAATAAATTAAAATATATTCAAAGGAATCTGGAGTAAATTATACATACTTTTGTGTAAAATAGCAGTTTTATATTGAATTTTATACTGTTATACAAATTTGTAATTTACAACAACAAGATTTGCCATATTTTCCTAACAATGTTTCTTTCTCTAAAAACAGTAAATACATTATTTAGAACTTATTTAGAATCTAATAAACTTCGCATCGAATATTCTAACACAAATTACATCGAACGAAGGTGTAAAACTTTTGGTGTAACCTTTGGTAGTACAAAATAGAGATTTGTAATTCACCCTCCCAATTAGGGTATTAGGTACCTTTTACTCACATTCCATGATCCTTTGTTATCAAACGAAATTGTTTCTATAGACGAGAATTTCTTACGGTTAAGCTGAAAATTGAAAAATTATTAAAATTATCCACTAACATAAAATCCATTCTATTCGCTTTTGACAGTAGAAATAAATACAATACCTACTCAAAGTTCTCATCTTCGTAAACTTGTTTTTTTAACTGCTTCTTTATCTAGAAGTCAGAACGTAAAGGCACGATTACAACCTTGCATATAACGCGAAAACAAAATGGTGCACAAAGTGTGTTAATCTATACTAGGTATGTAATACTAGGTATGCAATGCATGCTACTAATTGCAAATGTTGAGCGGTGCAAATTTGAACGGCAAGTATGACGTTAATACTATCAGGCGTTACTTTTCGGAAGTCCATAGTTAAATAAATCTAACTACTTTGCAATATTCCGCCACATGCAAATTACCCAACTCTCGTATTTATTCATGCACAAGTCCGCCCTCCAAACCCACTTAGGCCGAAAGAATAGAGAAATAATTTTGAAAATAGAATAAATATGAGAGTTGTGTTATCGTGCAAAAAATAATAAAAACCTCGACACGTGTTTCGCCCCCAACCAGGGGCATCATCAGGAGATGTCGATGGCTCGGCGCACGGCGACCGAATGAGCCACAACTCGTAAACCGCACCTATTTATATCCTAGGTTTTTTATTTCTACCCACAACCATAATACCAAATTATTTTATGTCTACCCACCACCGTTGTTTGAATGACGTATACCTACCCGCAGCAAAGGGGAAGAGGCGAAATTAAGTTGATCATTTAAAATATTAGGGTTCAAGCGTCTATGTTTGTAGATTTCTAATTGTTCCAAAACCGAAAGCCTCAGTCCTTTGTTGCAGGTGTGCAGAACGTCATAAGTGTGAAGATTAGGTAGGGAGTGACCGGAATCCAACAAATGTTTTGCGAAATGAGACCGTTCTGGGCGATTGTTTCTAAAAGCTGATATATGTTCTTTATACCGCGTCGCGAAGCTACGGCCGGTTTGGCCAATATAAACACCCTCACAATCCCCACACTTAAGCCTATACACACCTGACTTCCTGTCATCCCCAATTTTCTCCTTAACATTGCAAATGTTTCTCCGGATAGTGTTGTCCGTTCTAAACGCGACATGAATATTATTTTTACGTAAAATTTTGGCAACTTTATCAGATATCGGACCTAAATAAGTTAGACTAGCTCTATACCGATGGACGTCACGATCCGGGGGAACAGCATATAGTAAACTACGCGTAATTGAGGCTCGCCGCCTTCCAACTAAGTTGTCCACAAGCTTGGTACTATAACCATTAGATTTAGCAATTTGATAAATAATATTTAATTCGCGGTTAAAATTTATTTGAGAAAGTGGAACCGAAAATAGCCTGTGAACATAGCTGTGGAAGGCGGCAAGCTTGTGCTGCCAAGGATGACAGGAAGTAGCAGGAATTACTGTGTCAGTATGAGTGGGTTTGCGAAAGATCCGGAATTCATGCCCACCCTCATTTCTAGTAATAGTCAAATCGATGTGGAACTTACGGATTTCTTATCTCATTTGAATAGTGTTCACCCTAAAATCAAATTCAAACTCGAGTTAGAGAAGGATAGGTCCATAAATTTCTTAGATTTAATTGAATTTATGGACCTATCCTTCTCTAACTCGAGTTTGAATTTGATTTTAGGGTGAACACTATTCAAATGAGATAAGAAATCCGTAAGTTCCACATCGATTTGACTATTACTAGAAATGAGGGTGGGCATGAATTCCGGATCTTTCGCAAACCCACTCATACTGACACAGTAATTCCTGCTACTTCCTGTCATCCTTGGCAGCACAAGCTTGCCGCCTTCCACAGCTATGTTCACAGGCTATTTTCGGTTCCACTTTCTCAAATAAATTTTAACCGCGAATTAAATATTATTTATCAAATTGCTAAATCTAATGGTTATAGTACCAAGCTTGTGGACAACTTAGTTGGAAGGCGGCGAGCCTCAATTACGCGTAGTTTACTATATGCTGTTCCCCCGGATCGTGACGTCCATCGGTATAGAGCTAGTCTAACTTATTTAGGTCCGATATCTGATAAAGTTGCCAAAATTTTACGTAAAAATAATATTCATGTCGCGTTTAGAACGGACAACACTATCCGGAGAAACATTTGCAATGTTAAGGAGAAAATTGGGGATGACAGGAAGTCAGGTGTGTATAGGCTTAAGTGTGGGGATTGTGAGGGTGTTTATATTGGCCAAACCGGCCGTAGCTTCGCGACGCGGTATAAAGAACATATATCAGCTTTTAGAAACAATCGCCCAGAACGGTCTCATTTCGCAAAACATTTGTTGGATTCCGGTCACTCCCTACCTAATCTTCACACTTATGACGTTCTGCACACCTGCAACAAAGGACTGAGGCTTTCGGTTTTGGAACAATTAGAAATCTACAAACATAGACGCTTGAACCCTAATATTTTAAATGATCAACTTAATTTCGCCTCTTCCCCTTTGCTGCGGGTAGGTATACGTCATTCAAACAACGGTGGTGGGTAGACATAAAATAATTTGGTATTATGGTTGTGGGTAGAAATAAAAAACCTAGGATATAAATAGGTGCGGTTTACGAGTTGTGGCTCATTCGGTCGCCGTGCGCCGAGCCATCGACATCTCCTGATGATGCCCCTGGTTGGGGGCGAAACACGTGTCGAGGTTTTTATTATTTTTTGCACGATAACACAACTCTCATATTTATTCTATTTTCAAAATTATTTCTCTATTCTTTCGGCCTAAGTGGGTTTGGAGGGCGGACTTGTGCATGAATAAATACGAGAGTTGGGTAATTTGCATGTGGCGGAATATTGCAAAGTAGTTAGATTTATTTAATTTGGCAAGTATGACGTCACATTTGCGTCTTGCATACAACTTGAACAAACCTGTGTACAACTTGCAGCTTACGTCTTGTATGCAAGTTTGCAAATGTGAGGTTGGCATGCAATACTTGCATAATATAATAGCGCTGTTGTGATGGATAAAACCTAAACCACAGAATAAGTATTACGTACTATTTCTATCATAGTGATATATGATTTCTACAATATCGTCGAGCGCCATCTATGTTGGCCGCAGTAAAACTTACAGCAACCTGTTTTCAGTTACTGAAACTGAACTGAATAAACATTTTCCAAGCGTCACGTGGCACTCTTCCAAGTTTTCAATTGTGTTACTAGGTGGCGCTGAAATATTTTTTTGAGTTAGGAGTATTTTGAGCCAGTTTTCAGAATGCTCCTCGGTGATTATAACAAGCCAAGCCTTTGCCCCTGAAGATCGTTGATGCAACTTGAATCAATTTCAATAAAGAATTATAATATTGATAGTGTTTACGTACTTATATCAAACAATATAAGTGCTTTCAAAACAATGAATAACTTTTTTTTCGCGCGTGCGGGTCGCTACTACGTCCGTTGCCGAGGGCCTCTGGTGCGCACCACGAACAATGAATAACCCTATGTAAAAGTTACTCTTCTCCTAATTTCATCTGAAGTTCATATCACTCATAAGACATCGTTTTGAAATATTTATTAAGTATTTTATTTTGTAATCAATTATTCGAAAGTCTACTTTTAAAGAAACATAATAATATCGTTTAGGAAACTATATCAATGAATGAATAGATGTGATTAATCTGTGATTCAGAAAACTAATTCGTACCACTTCGATCGAATCAAGGTAACCTAAGTAGGTAGGTAGTAGTGGAATTTACTTGCTTGCGGTCTGTTTTTCACATAGGTACTAACCTCTTGTTAAGGGAGCATAGGGGCTCCACCTAGTGCTTTGTTTTTGCAGTGTTTGCTAAAAAACGAACGACACTGCTAAGTGAAAGTTTACCAATAAGTTTGAGGCTCATATCTATCGACTTGGACTTGTTGACGCGGCCATGTTTCCGTAACTCCACGAATAAAGCGCCTATTCTGCTTACACGTGGGACTCTTTTACTCCAGCCATCAAATCTCCTCCTCCTTATCCAACCTATCCAATCGTAGAAAATTGGAAAAAGTGTTTGGTTGGTTTTGGCTAGCTATGTCGACAGACTGAAGTCGACGTTCCCATCTTCTTAGGGCAAAATCTAGTAGACCACGCAGGTAGCACACAGAGCTTCGAAGATTGAACCCGTGCGTTGCTGTGCCCGGTGAAGCGACGAAATTTACCATAAATTGTTCCGTTTTTGTTATGTCTTTGGTTATGTACAGTTTATTACTACGAATTACCGATTTTATTAAGCACTGTAATAATCGCCATGAATTTAGTAACGAAATTAAGCTGAAAAATATACATTAAATGATTTATAGAGTAGAATAAAAAAGCGTTGATGTGATAACTCATCTTGGCTTAACGACTTCTGACAGCCCTTCTTTGAAATGAGGTCGATGCCGGCAGCCGCATTTAAGAGCAAATTTAAACCTTAAACTAACTATTTAAGTCTGTATTTCAAGGGACAGGTGCTTGTTTGCATTTTGCCAACTTTGGCTTAAGAGTATGGGTCGTCGGCCGCGCGCCCCGCCTCCGCCACTGACGTCACACGCGTGACGTCAGAGCCCACCTGCCTGCGCCCCCGACCACCCGTACCCTGCGACCGGGTAATATCCGGGGACCTGGCCCTTCATCAAATTTATTTAATCAAGATTATAAAGTTACGAAATATCAAATCAAATTTCTGAATAAGCTGCGCGGCCATGTCTTGATTTATGTTCCTTGCGGGGCTTACTTGGTTCGCGTAATATTCTTACTCGCCTGTCATCTCAGTCGTTTCACACATTTTACTCTCTGGGGTGTAAAAATGTAGAATATTATTATAAACAATCTGGGTTACACGACCACTTCTATTTTCGATGATGATATGCCATCAAACTCATATTCTTAACTATAATACGCTGTGTGACCAATGGGTATTCCTCGAAACATACTCGAGTAAATCCAGACCTCGATTTATTTTTGCAACTTCATCACCCTCCCACCGATCTCGATTTAAGAAAATTGACACTAGATAGCCCCGCATAATATCAGATTCGCAAAATATGAGATTCTCAAAAGATTGAAAAATAATATTTATATTATAGCTAGCGCACACCAGGACGGCATGGCAAGGGATTTACTATTACTTTAATTTGTAATGAACCCTCTTATCATAATCTGCCGCGCTCGAGTAATTCCAATGATCGATTTTTTTTACTAATCTGATGGGTACTGTGCGAACCCTCCTTTATTAAGGTTTCATACTAGGTGAAGGTACTTGTCAATTGTTAGGTATTATATACTGCCTTATATAAATCTGACGCGCTCGAGTAACTACAGGTTTCCCTACAAGGCGTACCCTACCATAATGATCACTTATCTTACACAACTTTACACAGACTGTGAGTTAACGTGCGCGATAAATACTACTGCTCATGTTCAGGAACTTACAGAGGAAAGGGAATAATGTGACATGTGATTAAAGTAGTTTATAAAACTGTTGCATATAGGGGGGGTATTAGAACAAGGCGAGTTTCTTTATAGTAATAATAATTAATAAATATTTTGGACATTCTCACACAACGTCATCTAGCCCAAACTAAGCTATAAGATTGTGCTATGGGATCTTGACAACTATTAAACATAATTATATACGAGGGTGGATTGAAAAGTAGTCAGCCTAACACTGATCCATTTCCAAATCAAATCTACCCACATTATTTAGTTCAGTTCAGACCTGTTAATTGTGTGAAGTTTGAAACGTGTGCGATAATTAGTTTTAATTTTATAAATTTATTAACAAAGCAATCTGACATCATTTCCGCAAATGGAGCAAATCGAGCAGCGTGCCGTCATTAAATACCTCCATAAGAAGGGGCTGTCATCAAAAGCCATCCATGATGATATGGTCAGTACATTAGGGGATTGCGCTCTTTCATATTCATCCGTCAAAAAATGAATATCAGAATTCAAGCGTGTCAGAGAGAGTGTGAAAGACGAACCCCGCTCTGGAAGGCCTTCGACGTCTACTACTGACGAAAATGTTAATAAATACTCGGCTTAATTATGGGAGACCGCAGATTGAAAATTAGAGGATAGCCGAGATTATAGGCATCTCTTATGAACGTACTCAAAACATAATAGTCAACGTGTTGGGTTTCCACAAGGTGTCTGCGAGGTGGGTTCCGCGACTGCTTTCAGTTGAGCAAAAAAGAATGCGATTGACTATTGCACGCGACTGTTTGGAGTTATTTGAAGCTGATGAATGTGATTTTTTGAATCGTTTTGTTACTATGGACGAAACATGGGTTCATTACTGTACACCGGAAACAAAACAAGAATCAAAACAGTGGAAAAGACCTGGTTCACCACCCCCCAAAAAGGGGTCAGACTATAAACTCTGATTATTGCTGCACCTTACTACGTCGTTTACGAGAGAAAATAAAAGAAAAACGTCCAGGAATGATCAGAAGAAAAGTCCTGTTTCATCAAGATAACGCTCGTGTTCACACGTCTGTCCAATCAATGGCAGAAATTCACAACTGTGGCTTTGAACTGTTACCGCATCCACCTTATTCACCTGATCTGGCACCGTCAGACTTTTTTCTGTTCCCTAACCTAAAAAAGCAATTGGGAGGTCAAAGATTTTTGACAAATGACGAGGTCAAAGCAGCAGTAGACGCACATATTGACTCTAAGGAAGAATCATTTTTTTTTCAACGGGCTAAATGCTTGGAAGGGAAGATTGCAAAAGTGCATTGAACTTGATGGTGATTACGTTGAAAAATAAAAATATATTTCATTTATTATGTATTTATTTTCTTGGTTAGGCCGATTACTTTTCAATCCACCCTCGTATTTCTAAATACATACATAATATACATAGAAAACACCCAAACTCCGAAATAAACATTTGTGGATTACACAAATATTTCATTCCACCTGGGAATCGAACCCAGAGTCGAAAGCCGATGCACTACTGACCGACCACGCCACCGAACAAGTCAAATAGTATCGTACGAGAGTTCTAATACCCAGTTATGTACGACGGGTGTTGCTCAGCATAGCACGCAACCAGATTCACTCACTGACGCGGGATAAAACCCTACCCCAACGACGCGGGATTCTAGTCCCGACCCAACACCCGCAGAGACCACAGAGGTGGTCAAAGTCCGCCGGGCGCCACTGGACATACCCGACGTCGCGGCCTGGGGCCGCGGTAATAAATAAAAAAAAAAAACCAGTCATGTGCAGTTGTATACACTACTATATGTCATTTCATACGTTTAGGCTATTTTAGAACACCAGTGTGACAAAACGAAAGTATGTACCTATGACACCTATCTAATCTCTATATATAAAAATTAATCCCTATTTTCCTTGGTCACGACATCACGCGTGAACGGCTGGACCGATTTCGCTAATTATTTTTGTGTTGTGTTCGTTATTATCAGGCGAAGGATCTTATGGAAGAAAAATAAAGTGCGGAACATTAGAAAAATTAATGCGGTACGAAGTTCGCCGGGACAGCTAGTTGCTTATAAATAAACCAATGTACCCAAATTAAAATATACAGTAGAAGATTTAATGTAGCCTTATTCAGAATATCCGGCGGTGTAAAATTTTGTTCAATTTCACATTCACTGTTGCAACTAATTTCCATTTTTATTTTATTTTTTTTAAATAGGTAATATCAACACTTGAAACTGTTTTTCAAATAGCTCCAAAATTCAACCAATAAAGCAAAGAGTCTATCAGCGTGCATGCGCTCCCCGAGAAATAACTGCTTTGGTTTGAATTTTAAAAAACCGGCAGCGAGTCGGATTCGCGCACAAAGGGTTCCGTACCACTTTTGTTGTATGGAGGCTCCTTAAATATTTCCCGTCGTACTGTATGCACCATTGACCTGCACCATCAATGGTGCAGATGAGACTAATTACCTACCCCAACGACACTGTTCTTAGTCTACATTAACGACCTCTGTAACCTCTCACTCGACCGGGGAAGGGTATTTTGTTACGCAGATGACACGGTTCTGGTGTTTGTTTCGGATACATGGGACGATGCATTTCGACTGGCTCAGAATGGTTTTGACACCACTGGAGCCTGGCTGGACTCTAACTTGCTTACGCTCAACGTCACTAAAACCAAGGTACTGATGTTCGGGTTGCGAAATTCTACCCCACTCACGGGAGACTTGCGGATGGTGGCGGGTCGGAACAGGTTTGTCCAGTGCCCGAGTGTATCTGCAAATATAACGCCGTGTCTAGCTGTAGACAAAGTGTCTTCTGTTAAGTACCTTGGCGTTGTGTTGGACAGTGGTCTGAGCTTCCAAGAGCAAATTATCGCCTTGTCTAACAGGACTCGAAAGCTGGTACATATTTTCAGGTCGCTGCGTGGCTCTGCCAGTCCTGAGGTGATGAAGGTAGTGTACCTAGCTTTGTGCCAGTCCATTCTAGGCTACTGCATAGTTCCTGGGGAGGTGCTGCCAAAACACACATGTTGATAGTGGAGCGAGCGCAGAGGTGTGTTCTAAAGGTGTGCTGTTATAAGCCTCGTCTCTTCCCAACCACCGAACTGTATGAGTTTTGTCAAGTGTTGACGGTGAGACAATTGTTTATGCTTGCAACGGTCCTTAGGCAGCATTCTGAGACGTGCTTCAATGGTGAACTCTCCAAACGAAACCATCTTGTGGCTGAATCAAGGTCCATAAAGACCTCCTTCGTTCGACGATTTTACTTTTTCCTAGGACCGTATCTCTACAACAAGTTTCACCAATTGCTAGACATTCACTCTCTTAATTACCACAACTGTAGGGTGAGGGTTAGAGCCTGGCTACTCCAGCAAACCTATTTGATTATTGAGGAACTGTTGGTTGTACCCTCCTAATTTTAGTTCAATTTATCAATTTATACTTTCTTTAATTTTTAAATTTATTTTCTCTTTTACACATCCCTACACATTTGTACACACTAACGCAAACTCACACACGCATACGCACAAACACACATGGCACTTGCACACTCTCACATATTCAGGTGCGCGTTAAGTGCACATTCACACTTGCTACAGAAATCCGTGTAACTATCATTGTTTTGTGTAATGTACGATGTTTGTTGCTACATGGGCCGATTGTGGTCAGTTTTTTACATCTGTCAGTGGGGCGCTGGTGACCTGTAATTCAGGTCTCGTTACCTACCACAGGCACCAGCTATCCACACTCTAAACTACTGAATATTGTCCATACCATCTTCAACTGTGAAATGTTTTAGTTTTAGTTTGTGGATTGCAAATAAACCAATTATTATTATTATTATATTATTACAATTATTATTATCCCTAAACAATAACTATACCTACTAATAAATTATCATAACTTGTATATACCAAAAAGTATTTTGGAAGTAGTCTAACGCAATACAAGTGGTAAATGGCAGTATGGTCAAAAAACTTTAACCTTTTATATTTGTTATTTTATAAACTGTACTTTAATGATTAAAAAAGTTACTTTATGATACAGTTTTGGACAAAATCTCATAGAAAAATCTGTATCATAAAATAACTTTTTATAGTACCTACCTTATATGTTATAAGCTTTTTTTGTCAAATTTACAAATCATAATTAGAACTTTTCGCCATAAGATTAGGTAAAAGTTATTATAGCCTTGCCTTACCAATTTAAGGAGTAATTCCGATACTCTAATTTATATTTCATTATCTGCTTTTTTTAGGGTACGAATAAAAAAATGTAGTATACCTTATACACATAGCATTATAAAGTATAATATTTAAAGTAAATATGTAATAAATAATTCCTGGCTGTTGGAATAAATTTGGGTTCGGATTAGTAATTGGTTTTGGATTAGGTATATGGTGCCCGGTAACAATAGGCTTGCCCCCTAATAAGTGGGATCAATAAAACTACTGCCACAATGTGAGTGTGTAATGCTGCCTTCCCCTACGGGATCTCACTATCAAGGGGCGCACCTGCCCATCAAAGGACGAGGCTCTGTAAATCATAACATTCCGATTAACTGCATTAGGCACATCGCCCATCACGTGTGACCAAGAAAGTTTGCCGTATTGACCTAAAAGATACTGTTCTTCTGTGGCAAAAAAGGAACAATTTAATTGTATGCAGTTTGTCTTCTTTTTCTTTTAGGTACGTGGCTACATCGTTCATCTATGATTTTGCTAATGTCAAGGTAATGCTTGATATTTCCCGCACAGGAGAACTAGTTTACTGTTACTGTTTACTAGTTTACTCTGAACTAGTTTACTGTGTGGGACAAGGAAACGTTGTTCGGTATTGTAATTGAGCGTCCTGGTCTGTGTTTTTGCCATAGACAGCATATAGGTACTTTGCCCAGCGACGTTTTTCAATGTAATGTGGCGCCGCCATTGGAACGCCAACTGAAATGAAATAATATGAAATGAAATGAAATGAAATGATTTATTTATTTGTATAGATCACTAAATGGCTCTTACAAATGTCAGTAAGTACTTAAAATAAAAAATATCATTTACATGTACTGCCAGATTCGCAAAGCAATAAGTAGAACCGAGAGAAAGAACCTGGCAATAAAACTCTCGGTCACTCTTTTTCAATAATTGACTCATTTACACATTTTTTTTAAAGTAAATGTGGACGAATGTACATTGGTCTCGTGTCAAAATCAATAAGCGTGAATAAGGCAACAAAAAAAAATGTAGAACTAACGTGAAGTAACTTATACTTGGAGAGCTGTAGATCGCAATTTTTTAAAGTCTTCGTCTGTAGTCTGAGACCAATATATCATACTGTCTCATTGAATGAGCGAGCGAAGCGTGTCTACATTTGGAGACTGGACAATTTTGCTTTCACATGTCTGTGTCTGTGTTCCAGGCTAGCGTCCACATTTTATGTCCGATCTCCACAACTGTTAAATAGTTTTACATCGTGAGATGACCTCTTTTTATTAAAACAAAGAAAAAAACGTTTTATTCACAAGAACAAAATTTGCGGTAGCAAGATATACCAAGAGAGGAAGTAAAAGTATGTATAGGAATCATCGATGCCGGGGTGCATGCTATTACATGCTAGTGCATGCCACATTTGCCAGGAATTTGGTCTCCTCACAGCTTAAGTTGACTAGGGCGATGACACTTTGACCAGCGATAATTTAATTTTCAGAAGAACCCAGTGACACTGAAAATCGCATACCCATCCCTTAACTTGCCAGTTTAGTAATAAAACAAAAAAATTGTAATCAAATAAAATAAGAAAGAGGCAAAAATATAAATCGCGTTTGTAGGTAACTGCCCTAGATAAAGTCTACATGGCACTGAAAGTTCTCTACGCAATAATGTGGCCTACGGAGGCTACAGACTACGTGCGTAGAGGCTTGGCCTATACCGTAGACCCGCGTAGAGCTACGACGGTAGGTACGTAAATATTAATTGGTGATTTGTGAAGCAAGTGGGTATTCATCTAGAATGAGAGCTAACATTTTATTAAGAGCAAGTTATGTTATGTTGGTAGATTTAATTGAATCTTATAGTAAACTAGGTATGCAATGCATGCTACTAATTGCAAATGTTGAGCGAAGCAAATTTTCTTAATTTTTTTTAAGCTCTATTTTCATGATTTCAGAGATATGCACTCCCGGGTATGATGTCGACCAGCATGCCAAATTTGGTCAAAATCGGTCGAACCGTTTCGGAGGAGTTGGCACACAAACGATTTACACTTGTCGTCTAAGATACGCTACGCTTCGCTCCGCTCAACAAACAGTAAAATATTGCGGTCAAACAAACACAGAATCATGTCTTTCGAAGGGGTAGGCAGAAGTGGTTATCACGCTAAAATCTTGCCAGTCAGTTTTATGGTCCCAGATTGGTCTCAGCATGTGTATCACGTCCCGGTGAGGATTACTTTCTACCCAAGAAATGTCGATAGGGTGGGCATATTAGCCCCCTAATGGTTAATAACATAGGCAGAATGAGAGATAAGAGATTTTGCATCCTACCTAGTATTAACGGAATAATGAAATGAGACTAGTACTTAGGTAATAACTAATAGGTAAGTACTAAAGTCTACCAGCAAAAAATACTAGGGTATTTTATTCTTTATTATATACATATGTGACTAGGGTCAAGATTAATTAGATATCCACCACGTATCAAAAATACATGAAAATGTAGTATAAAAACCATCAAGTAGCAGGCCGTCCGCTATAGCCGCTATCTACCCCAATATGATAGATGTGTTGATATAATATTCTATGATAATCAATTTATTGCCTTTCGAAACGAGAACATTTTTTTAGGACTATGTAAATATTATGTGAAATGAAAATCTGTGATAACTTTGAAATAAATCAAATAAGTAGAATCACTTGACGACTGAATAAGAATTAAAAACCCTTGACCTCCTTGTACACTGGAGTGTTATCGGTTTCATATTCATAGCTACCTAGTACCTACACCTGAGGAGGCAGGGGATTCCGCAAAACTGCAGCTCAAAAATCGATTAAGTCCCAAAGCGAAGTTGAGGTCTCGAGGTGGAGGGCCCTCTCGTGGAGAGTTTTGGAGTATAGTGGAGGCCGGGCGAGTATGCGCATGCGCGGGGCGGAGGCACGCTCTGACGTCACTCGTCGCGCCCGGGGCGTCGCGCCAGTGCCGCTCGCGACCGCGCGATCAGTCACGCGCGACTCTCGCCCCATATCGTCTGAACACGATCACGAGCTTCCAATGTTAATTCACTGTCACAAACAAACGGTTATTGTGCCTAAACGAGCCCCAGGAGGGCTTTGAGTGCGCCCTCTGCGATCTGCTCGCGCACGCACGTGGCTAACTTGACGTGACAGTTGCACCCTGTGAACCCGCGCTATTCGCAATACATTATTTTGTTATGGCCGTTTAACACATTGCTTGTATGTAGGTATACCTCTATTATACACATACACACACACACACACACCATGAAACCAAGCAACAAAGAGCTGCAATAATTCAATTTGTGTGTGCATCCTACACACACTAAGCTTACATTATTGTTACACAGTTACTATAGATCATAATTTTATAATGTTTACATTGTAGATATTTTGACAAAACCCTAATCTATCTATAGTCATTCGCCCTTTTGCTTAAGTACGTTTTAAAGAGAAGTGTTTCAAGGTCATTATCTATCTGCTGAGCTCCTCAACCACGACCACTGTTCTTAACTGGTATGATCTAGATTGTAGTACCTATAACATAATCTGAAGTCTTTAAAAAATGTAAAGAACATGGAATGGAAGAAAAACGCTAATTATCATGGACATTGTATTGTCATATTTAATCCCCCGTTATTATCAGTAATCAAAATATTATTCTCAATTGACAAGTAAATGATATCGGATACCTAAATGATATATAATAGGTGCCATACCAAATCCTTTACGTATTCTTTATGTTCAAGTACCTATTCATATACCTACTTACTTTTTATATGGTTGGCAACACCGTTTTCTGTTTCCTGATGTTGCTGTATGACATTTCTTTAAATGTTTGTCACATTATGTAAATATACATAATAATAATACTTCAAAACCTAGAACGGAATTGAATACTTTTTTATGTACGTGATATACCAAAATACATCTTATCTCCATCCAATTAATTTAATTAGCTTAAGGCGTATAAGGATGTAAAAAGGAACTCGCTAAGATTGTCAGGGCCTTATTTTCCCTCTTCAGAGTAGAGCACCTACAGACAGACAGACGAGACTCTAGCAATATATCTAGCTAGAGGAAGGACCTCCCTTTTGGTTGAATTTGGGTGAGCCTTCGAGCAATGTATACCCTGTTATAGAAAACAGCTTAACTAATATGTAGGTATTAGGAGTAAAAGAGCCATTCAAATAAAGAAGATGAATATCAAAATAGACACTTGATTATAAATGTATGGAATATTTATGATAATGGTTATTCAAATTTATGAAAGTTTATTGAAAGTAACGTTGCTAAATGAAGACTTATAATAAAATATTTTAATTATGTAGTAGCGTGAAAATAACAATCTGTTTTTGTTATTGTTTTTACTAGAGCTTAAGCGGAGGTATATTACTTCACCCTATTGCATGCTAATGCAACAAAACTTCAATGAAATATACTTACTCTTAAACCTTTCTTATCAATATTACTCTATCAATTGCCGACACTTTACCTACCTATGGAAATCTGTTCGGTAAATTTCGATGTGTTTGCAAAAGCCATGCCTATAGATGCGGCCTGTAGGGAGACATGGAGGGTGCGACTTGAGCAACCAAAGTGGGGAACCACCGCCATCGCGGAGGTGAGACCGATCATGGATGAGTGGCTGCAGAGCCACGGCATGGTGACATTACATATCTCACGTCGTCGATCATTACCCGGCACGGATGCTTCGGTAAGTAACTGCACCGCATCCATCGTGAGCTCACTCCCTAGTGTCAACACAGCGAGGCCTCCGAAGAAGACACACACGTTGGTGGAGTGCTCAGCGTGGGCAAGTAAGCAGCGGGACCTCGTAGTGGGTCTGGGCGTGGATACAATATCGCTGGAAACCATGCTGCAAGCCATGGTCTCCAGCGGCTCGCGAAGGAAGTGGCGGAGAGGGAGCACACCCTCCCCGCTGAGTTTCGAAGTCAGCGGCCAGGGCGCTGCTGACTCATCTACGCCCAAAACTATCGACCTCCATGATCGGGGCCTGAGGATGGCGGGCTAGCCACCCGCCGTCCTTACAGAAGCAGGCTAGAAGGATTTGTAGCGGACTAAAACCTTGTTCGCAAGAATTTTATGAATAAAAAAAAGTAGCTTCACTCTTGGTCGCTTGTGAACTTTCAGATAGAGAAAATGATTTGAGTTGCTTAGCGACATTCTGTTATTCTGTTCTGGTTTTTTACATAAGTTATACTGTTAATTTTCTGTTAATAAATAATACCTATCATTCTTCTATAATAATATAATCGTTCATTGACTTTTGTGTTGCTAAACCATCTACCTAATCTTTACATAAGTAGAACGGAATTGTTTACTGGTAGTAGCTACTGAACAATTCAGAAGAAGGTATATTTGCTACAGATTCACTCACCGACGCGGGATAAAACCCGACTCCAACGATGCGGGATACAACCATACCGAGCCCCAGACAGAAGCCACACAGGTGGCCAAAGTCTGCCGGGTGCCACAGGAAATTCTTCCTAGTGCTAGGTCATCACTGGCAACACTCATTGTACGAAAAACTTATTTCGTTTTTTTTTGTAAAAAAAATATCGTATAATAACACATTGCGGACATTATTCAGCAGGCGTACCACTCTACAATCCACATAGTCATGAATATCTAGCAGTAGGTAAATATTGAAGCAATAATGTTGATGTTCTTAAGGTACTTTGTGACCCACATGAATAAATATAACATTTTCATTTCACTACCACGGATATGTGACTTCTAAATTCGATCCACGAGAAATATTCATAATTTGAATATTTATTACAATTCAATAAAACCTTTTTATAACTTAAATCTCTTATAAAAGGTTAAAATAATGCCTTTCGCTGGAGTTCCTAAGCCTACTGTATTATTCATTTCCACAGCGGCGTCTTTAAATGAAGATTTTAGAGATTACCTATTCAATATTCATGGTGTTCACACACATACTGACAGTGCCTAGAAGGTACTGCTGAGAACCTCTATCGCGTACCAATTAGGAAACTAAGTTAGTTACGAGTACCAACATAAATAGTATCTTACTTAAAAGACTACCTACTTTGCAAATCTCTTTCATTGCAAAATATTATGTCACTAATTAAATTTTACAATGTTACTCACCGCATTTACCCGTCTATCTGTGCCTCAAAAACAAGAAATCAATATGATTTACATGTGATTTGTTTTCTACCGGTAGGTACTGTGTGATTCGATAGTTTATATTCATTAACAAGTTTAAATAAATGTACAATTATTAATTAAAGCTTTGCACTTTCATATCCACTGTACTTAATAAGATAAATCCAGATAAATCACTTAGACGTTTAATGTTAAAAATATTTAAATACAACTTTTTAAATTTTAATATTCTTATAATAGATTACGAGTTATCTAACGGTAAGTTTAACTAAATATTTCATTTTCATCTACTTACATTACTGAAATGACTGCCTTCTTAAACTAATGTTCAATCTCACAGTTTCAAATCCCCGGGGATTTCGTACTATCACATCAGTATTTTGCAGTAGATAAACGTGTACACTAATGTAAGAACCACTTAACGGATCTTGATGGGGTTATCGTTATTGCCAAGGATGTCTCGGGGGAGTCTCGTCGGGTTTATACGTTAATAGATAATCGTATAAAAAGGTATGTTCACTTCACAATAATTTTAATCGATATACACTGTATCGAGGTGTTTGTTGTCGTTCTGAAGATATTTTGTTGCTTTGTAAACTTTCTTTTTTGGTCATCGATATCCTAAATAGTATATGGATAGGTCATAGGTACGTACTCGTATAATATATCTAACTGAATTTCATAGATTCTTAGTTATCTCTGTTTGGGATTTCCTCTGGTACAAACACCACAATACGTCAGTCGGTACACTTGGCATGTTTACATTTTGTTTGGAATGATTAAAATATAAAGACGGCTAATCCATCCGTGACCATGGCTCTTGTAACAGGGTTGAAACGTCGGGTAATAAAGAAGTATGTATATATCTCAATAACCGCGTAAAAGATCCGTGTCTTAAGTTCATAATGTGTACAAAACGCGAAAGTTTAAAAAGTATTTAGCAGTTCATTAGGTACAGTCTGATTTTGAAGTCGCTGGGCACAATATTTCAAAAATCGCTTAATATAACAATCGCCAAAATTTAATGAACATCACATCCAAAGAACAACAATGTCCGCCGATTACCATTCGCATCATTGTCATTCGGACAAAAAGAGACAAGACTATAATGAAAGAGATCGAAAATGAAATTCAAAATTCACATTCGAAACAAATGACATGGTAATGACGTCATGCACGAAATGAAAGAGACGGAACATTATAACGAAAAGATGGAATTAGAGTATGTTAGTAAATTCAAAATTAAATTCGAAACAATTGACATGGCAGTGACGTCATACAAGAAAGGAAGAAGACGGCAGAATAACAAAAGAGATGGAAGATATCATTTATGTAAATTCGAAATTTAAATTATGTTTCATTATTTACAATAAGAATTACAATATACATAATTATATACTAAAAACATTTCCATTATAAAATCATAAAATATCGTTTAAAAAATCATCCGCGTCATTGCCGACTGGGAAGGTTCCCAGAATGCTGGCTGTGTTGCCACGTTGGATGGCGATACTTATTCTTTGGGCCAGAAAAAAGCTAGCCTTCTGGTCCTGAGAAGCATCGATTAAGCGTTTAGCAATGTCCCTATAAAGGCGGCGAGCACTCGGACCCCATGACCCCAGTGTCTCAACCCCAAACGGCTCAAATATGTAATCGCCTGCTAGGTAAGCATATTTACGCCGTTTGAGGCCTTCAGCCGATGCAGCAGCAGCGCCGGCACATCTAGATGTGCTTGGAAGGTGTGAAGGTGCTAAGGTGTCAACGCATGTAGCGTCCCCAAAGGCCTTCCCATCTTCCACGGTAGTAACGACATACCGTCCGGTCCGTCGGACGCCACTGGAAATACCTTCTGCTTGTAACCAGAGACGCCCGGCAACGGACGTTAGAGCAGCCGCGGCCTTGGACCGCGGAATTAAAAAAAAACATATCGTCCGGTCTCTTTCCATCGCTTCGTGCTAAACCATTTGGTTCACGTACGGCCGGAAGACCTGCGGTGGAAAGAGATATTGACAGAAGTGTCAATTAGTGTATTAATTCTCAATTTACAGAGCGGCAAATCCCATAGTCGCTGTGAGCCTAGGCGTGAGGGCAGGTCAGTGTCGGGGCAAGACATCCTCCAAGCATTTATGGCATCGGTCTTACATCGCACCTCGGAATCAATGTGTATTTGACAAAATTTTCCTGACTAATTTTTCGATGCTATGGACCGACGACAGAAATGCTGGCAGACTGACATCTGTGACTCTACGAATACCTAGCCCGCCCAAGCGAACTGGAAGAGACGCTTGGACCCAGGCTCGGTCATTAATATTTACATTTAAAATTTTACACATAGAATTTTGTATTAAGTTGTCTAGTCTGCCCAAAATTTCTACATTTTTCCAAAACGGAGGGTATGTGTAAATTTGGGTACGAAAAGACAAAAACGAAGAATAGTGAAAGCTCAATGAATACTGATATTACATAGACTATCAATAACCTGATCAAAATTTTGAATTTTTTCCTCAATAAAATTGGAAAAGCTATCTTCTAAAATCACATAAATTCTGTTTCACATTGTAGTACACTACTTATTCAGTATTGAGTATAATATTTTGGGTTATGAGTATAATATTTTGAACTTAGTGACAAAGGATAGAGTACATTTTATATACGGAGACAGGGACTCTATAGTAATATAACATCAGTAGTATTATAATCACATTCTATAATGGTTTCTCTCTGTCTTTCTGCTGTGTCTCGTATATCACAGTAGTGTTGCCCCAAGGTGTATATACTTATATGTACTATAATTATGTATGTATTACGCCCGTCGCTAGCTTGTGGCAGCACTTTACATTATGTTCAGGGTAACGAGGCAAGGTTGTTCATATTTTAAAAAAATCTTCTTCTACTTCAAATAATTTTAAATAATCCAACCAATCATAAATGGTAGAACTGTTTGAATTAAGACTGGTTATAGTTCTTATGCATTGAAATCACTAATATACCGTATACGTATACCTACTTACATGAATATTTTTCACGTATGAGAGAAGATTTTCATTTCATCACTGTATCCAATTCTGTGTCGCATCGCCCTTGAGATTATTACGAGGCTCGAGATGACATTCATATGTACGTATACATGGTACAACTCTTATATTTGATACTGTTTTATTTTCAAGTACGTGAGGAGAATGAACAGCAATTCTTATTCAAGTGTAAGATATATCTTTATGTCTTTATCTCTTGAAATTTGACGTAAAAGTTGTGCAAAACCTCTCGTTTCGCCTATCTACTGATGAACAGTAGCTAACGTACTTAACTGTGCCGTCCTTAAAGCTTCTTAAAGGAAATCCAATTTATAGTTTCCCACAATCCTCCATAAATCTTTACTAGAAGTGTGTAAAAAACAAACACGAAAAATTTATTAGTAATTCGTTATACCTACATAATTTACACTGACATTTATCCGAAGAAAATTCTATTTTATAGGGGCAAACTTCTTTCGTCCATTAGCAAACGGTAAACTGTTTTCAGATTAAGTGCTTGGAAATGTGTGAAGTTAATGGAAATCCGTGGTAAACCCCTAGTAAGCGATAGACTCCCCGGTAAACACTCCTGGCTACTTCGCCTGTGTTACTAAGAACTGAACGGTTAGCTTAAAAGTACTCACAGTGTGTTAGTAATGGTATCGCACTAATAAATGGTAATAGCAAATGGGAATTTATTGTATCTTTTATTTCATTGGTGTTAAAGGTATTAAAGATTTTTAGACCCAAGTTAACTTCAGCTACTAGTAGTGTACCTGGCCATCAACAGACGATGCTCTCACAACCATAAGTTTGATTAATACATCGCCGTCCTCCAGAATTAAGGGGTACCTATAAGTTATACTGGCGAAAAATGGGTGTATACATGGGACACACTAAAAGTTTTGCACTTCTAACTAATCAGAACTATTTGAATTTCGAATGTTATATTTTTTTAAACGTTGCAACCTTCTTAGTAATAAAAAAAACAATTGGCGGGAAATCATTTGTCAATTGTTTTTTATCACATCAAAGTTAGCAACAAAAATGGGATTAAGTCGAAAAAGATTTTAGAGCGATGATTTTTTATGATTTTTATAGTTCTCTTTCTCCGCAAGAGTGTGCTGCTCGTCCTCAAAATGCTTTTGGGAGAGAAGCACCTTGTTTGAGCACCGTGAGGCGATGGTTTGCTGAATTTGAGAGAGGTCGAGTTTCTTTACATGACGAATTTCGTGAATCTGCCGTCAACGAAAATAATGTGGCTACTGTTAAGTGGTTAATTGAAGAAAACCCGCGGATTACCTATGAGACAATTCGAGTACTATAAGGGATTGGTATGAGTCAAATCCAGAAAATTTTACACGAAGAATTGAAATTTCGGAAACTTTGTTGTCGTTGGATCCCTCATGAACTGACAGCGGAGCAGAAGCGGGCAGGCGAGAAACGTTGGTAAAAAAATGATCGCGTTTTTTTTCTCAGCTACGGGTCCCATCTGTACAATTCCACTTGAAGATCAAAAGAGTGGTATTCTATCATTTGTTTACCCACGGTGTTAGAAAAAGTTCGGGAAAGACGACCCAAAACCCGCGTTCTCCTACATCATGACAACGCTTCTTCACACACGGCCAACAAAACAAAGTCATGTTTAGCTTCCGAAAAAGTACAACTCGTCACCCATCCTGCGCATAGCCCCGACCTAGCACCCTGTGATTTCCGTATTTTCCACAAAATCAAAGATTTGATGAGAGGTTTCACTTTTACCAACTCCGAAGAGGCAGTGATAGCGTTCAATCAGCACGTAGAAAACATGCATTCAGATTTGTGGTCCTCCTGTTTTAAAAAATGGTTCGATCGCAATAAAAAAAATTTAAAATATAAAGGAGAGTATTTTGAAAAGCAATAAACATAATATTTTAGTTTTAACATGTTGTTTTTTTAAGTTACGCAAACTTATAGTGTGACCTACGTATTACCAATATCATTTGATCTAAGCACTAGTTTCCGTATGTTCTCTTAATTTTGATTTGATATACAAATCCTTTTTGGCACTGTTAATCCTTTAAGCAGACGAGTTTCAAAAACAATTCTTCAATAACAAGTATTCATTTTATAGATGTTTCCATACAACCGTGTTTTACTCGTTTCAACGTTTTAGATTCATTCCGATCGACTATTTTGTAACATAAACTTGCAGAATATCATTATTTACATAACAGTCACGTCCATTCATCTTCAAATCTACATTAATTTAAGCCTTTAAAAAATGAAACTTCATTCTTTTCATTCATCAGTCATAAAAGAATTAACGCGGAAGCTCGTAGGAATACAATAAAAAAAAATTCAGAGAGAAATTTCAACCATTCAAAAACAACGTATACGATGAAAGCTTAAACAAAATAGTGTTTAATAGTTCTGAAGTACATTATTATTAGACGGAACAATAAAGACAATGAGAGAGTGATTCAGAGGGTATTCCCTCAATCTGAGAGCAGTGCTCGTTGTATTATAGTATGAAGGGGTGGTGGTGAAGCGCGCCCTGGGCGGGGGCGGCTCGCGGCGCGCGCGCTGTGATGTGATGGGCCACGACTGGTGCTTCCGACGCAAGAGGAAGCGCAGTAGCAGTCAGGATGACCACCCGCATCACACCCGGTAACTATACCTTCTACATGCACTTCATATTACCTATTATATTTTAGACTATGTGTACTGTCAGTTGATGGCACTTGATGAGACAAACTAAACAATATCATGACAAAACCACACTTTTCCACTAGTTTTACTATTTATTATTCACTGACCGGTTTGTTTGTTGATTAGACATTATAATTCACCATTTTACAGACATTTTAATATTTCTAAAACCGGTGAGTGAAGTGAAAAAGTATGTGGCTTTGTTCAAACCATATTTAGTATGGCAGTATCTTTTAACTGTTTCTTTGGAGATTATATCCCACCAAGTTCTTAGAGGCCCGAAGTGGTAGGTACACCTTACAGTTAACAGCTGACGGTTTAGTGTTAGGTACTGGTTTATATCTATCGTTTCAGGAAAACAAATGCTACTCGTATTATAATGTATATTTATTTGGGATTCGCTTAATTTCTTGTAAAATGTGAACAAGGTCATCAACGAATAAGAATACATTAGGTATGTTATTATTTGATGTGAAATTAAATATGTGTATGTAAATAGGTGTGTATTAAATATTGGATAGAAACAGGCGTTACTTGGCGAAAATCCATGACAAAACAATGGTAAGTAAAAATTTTTTAAGAAAAAACTTTTTAGCATTAATTAATAGCATTAATTTTTAAATATAATTAAATTAAGAACAGCTGCTGTTCTCTCTGAGACAGTCTTGATAATGCCTCGTTTAGAGGCGAAACAATTGTCGACGTTTTGTTGTCCTTTTGATTCTGCGAAAAATTAATGCTATTAATTAATGCTAAAAAGTTTTTTCTTAAAAAAATTTTACTTACCATTGTTTAGGTGTGTATTAGCTTCTTACTTTCGTAACAGTAACTTGTTTAATGTTATGTGAAGACAATTTAAGCCACAGTTAGTTATCTAACTAATGAACGAAGTCAAAATGTTAGCTAAGTTAAATTATGATAACTCAATTTCAAATATTGATTTATGTTTCAAAAATCTTTTTGTTACAAAAATCGTTTCATTTAACATTTAAATATTGTTAAAGCCCTTTGCTAAGGAAACAAGTAATAGTTCCCGAATTCACGAAGTCCTTTTAGTTGCAAAGTGGCTGAGTTTTATAAGTCCCTAAACTATTGGGCCTTTACATTTTCAACTTATCTTTGTGTATGAAACTATTTCATAAATTTGTTTATAAATGCTACGGAACAAGTTTTAAGTCGGTAACTTTTACCGGAAAAGGAGTTCTGACCCCCAACGACTGCCATAGATGTTTGTATGACAACCGGGACGGGCTTGACGGCTTGAGGCACGGAGGGTTATCAATGGTAAGAAATGGTCACCCATCCTAAGACCGGCCTGACTCGATGTTGCTTAACCTTTGCAATATGTTAACATTGTCGGTTACCTCTAGAACCGGGACGGGCTTGACGGCTTGACGGCTTGAGGCACGGAGGGTTATCAATGGTAAGAAATGGTCACCCATCCTAAGACCGGCCTAACTCGATGTTGCTTAACCTTTGCAATATGTTAACATTGTCGGTTACTCTCACGAGTAACCGACCTATTGCTCGCGCGACCGTAAGGTCGCGCGAGCAATAGGTCGGTTAGCAATAGGTACATAATGCAATGTTGTAGAATAGCAACATTATTACACTCACGTTGAGACCTTTAACCATTGAACGAGTTTAGTGAACACTAACATTCACCGAAGTGAACCTTCGACCATCGCCCTCCATGATCGGGGCCTGAGAACGGCGGGATAGCCACCCGCCGCCCTAACAGAAGCAGGCTAAAAGGGCACTCACCGACGCGGGATAAAACCCAACCCCAACAACGCGGGATTTTCATTCCGACCAAACCCCCGAAGAGGCCAAACAGGCCAAAGTCCGCTGGGCACCACTGGAAATGACTTCTGGTGCGTGCCAGAGACGCCCGCAGCAATGAACATGGAAGCGGCCGCGGTCTCGCGGATTAAAAAAATCATTTAGGTCCCTAAAAATAACCACTTTATCTTATACTAGTGGAAGCTCGCGGCTTCGCCCACTTGACAAGTTATTTACTAAAAACCTTCCTCGAGATTCACTCTATCTATTGGTGAAAACCGCATCAAAACCCGTTGCGTAGTTTTAAAGATCTACGCATACATACATACGGAAGCGACTTTGTTTTATAATATGTAGTAGTAGTGATAGTGATGATGAGTATAAAGGAATATATTTCCACAAAATGGCACGTCAAAGACCACAAAATAGAAGCCGGTTAGTTATTACTCCTGTACGGAGACGCAACCTTCCGCTTTATCCGGCACAATGAGCATACGACTCTTGCAGTAGATCTTCGTGATATAGTATATGGTTATGTAGGGGCAGCAGCAGGCTATCTCAGCATTTATGAAACATCAGTTTACTACCTGATTTCAGCGTGGAATAGTTTTCTCATTCCCAATTCTAACAGTGAGAAAAGTAGTCAACAGTCAGAGATAATAACGTCTCTAACCTCGAAAAAAGTTTAAAATCGACTTAGTTGCACCGGAAATTATCCCTCCCTGAAATGTGTACTTACTCCCTTTAATTATTGATTTGATTTTGATTAAATTTAGGATACGATTCTGCAGTAATACACGACTTGATGCAGTTGAAGGACATCAGGTTGTTTAACCTCCGTATTTTATCTACCTTTTAGTCTTAATACACAGCGTTAGTTAGCAGTGATGGACGTGGTAATTGCATCACATGCAATCCTGCAGTAATTAGCTTTAGACACACACCTAATAATACAGTACACAGCACAAGGGCACAACTATCACAAACCAAGGTAACGTTCATTAGGCAGTTAGTACAATACCAGAGAGACACTTTCCAGGAGACCACATGAACCATGAATTACATTAAGTACCAACTTGTATGTTGTAAAGATAGTAGAAGTACACAGGAGGGGCTCGTGGTTTAGTCGTAACCGACAATGTTAGCACATTGCAAAGGTTAAGCAACATCTAGTCAGGCCAGTCTTAGGATGGGTGACCATTTCTTAAGACACAGACCCGTCCGTGCCTCGGAGAGCACGTTGTCATACGAACATCTATGGCAATCATTAGGGGTAGTTGGAGCCCTAAATCAAATATCCGACCGGTGGAGCGGTCTAACTGAAGGACTATGCTATGCTGACTATGCTACAGCCCATGGGTTGTGGAGGTCAGATGGCAGTTGCTTCACAGAAAATATCGAAGTTCAGCCGAATCGCAGTTAGACTGAGACCAACTGAGTTGGGAAAAACGCTCGGTGAATGATGGAAAGATAGTGAAGTACACTTTATTTACAGAAGCACAGGTTTAACCACACTGCAATGAAATGAAATGATTTATTTATTTGTATAGGTCACTAAATGGCTCTACAAACGTCAGTAAGTACTTAAAATAAAAAAATATCATTGCTTCTATATTTATATGTACTGCCAGATTCGCAAAGCAATAAGTAGAACCGAGAGAAAGAACCTGGCAATAAAACTCACGGTTACTCTTTTTCAATAATTGACACATTTACACATATTCTTAAGACTAAATGTGGACGTATGTACATTGGTCTCGTGTCAAAATCAATAAGCGTATATAATGCAACAAAAAAAATGTAGTCACCTAAGTACAAAATATGCTACAATTACGGCATTTTAGGAGGCGCCTGCACCATGCTCAAGCCAGACACTTTTATCGTTAAGGTAATCAACTGTCTTATAATATGCTTTTTGACATAAAGTGGTCTTTATAAAGGTTTTAAATTTATTGTCGGGCATACAAAGGACCGATTCAGGCAATTTATTATAAAAGCGTATACCTTCCCCCTTGAGAGAATGACTAACCTTGCTAAGCCGATAACACGGAGGGAGTAGTTTATTTTTATTACGTAGATTTCTGTCTGTAACGTCACTTACTTTAGTATAGCTAGATATATTTTTCCTGACATACAGTATGTTATTCAATAAATATATATTGGGAAGCTACAGTTAAAACATTAATATCTTTAAATCGCTTCCTACGAGAATCTCTCTTACCTAAACAATAAATGGCACGGACTTGCCATCTTTTGTAATATAAAAATTGTTTCTATATCTGCTGCATTTCCCGAAAGTAGTATTCCATAGGACATCAAGCTAACTGCCTCCCTCACTGATTGTCGAACGCTAAAAAAACGCTACGTGTATAAATAGATTTTACGATGTGAAAAATGTATATTTTCTTTTTAGGAATAACAATAGATTCTAAATTACAATGGGGTGGCCATATCACCATTTTAGCTAATAAGCTTAGCTCTGCTGCATATGCTGTGAGACGGATTAGGCAGCTGACAGATGTAGCTACTGCTAGGCTAGTTTACTTTGGTTACTTCCAACCAAAGTTAATAGATTTTACGCTGTGAAAAATGTATATTTTCTCATTTTGAAAAAAAGTCAGTTGAAGCTTAAAATCTGAGAAGTTTTCTGCCGCAGGATTTTTTTGAATTCGATTAAAACTCGCGGAGATAAAAAAAAAATTGACCATTTTTGCGCTTTAAAATGGTTGTAACTTCTTTATAACGCATTTTTTCGATAAACCACAAGAGTAAAAGTGTCTTATTTTGCCCGTTTTACCCTTAGAAATCATTTCCAATATAAAAACAAACTTTTTATCAGTTAACAAATTAATTTGTTTCTAACAATTAATAGCCCACCCGCACAAATTTTATTTTCTTACCAATTGACTCCTTTTGGTCCAAGGTTTATAAAAAGTACAAACTTGTATAGGCGCATTCAAATTTTCAGTGATTGGTCAGTCATTTTAGTTTTTCAGGGGGTTGGTGCTTGCCTAATAGGTTGTTTGTAGAAAACCAATTTGAAATATCATTTAAAATATTATTAACATTATTCGCATCTGTACTATGCCGACTTACTTTTATTATAAGTGATGTATCATCCGCGAACATTACTATGCCAGCTTGTGCCTTGATCATGCAAGGCAAGTCATTAATATAAACCAAGAAGATAAAAGGTCCTAGAATTGATCCCTGAGGTACGCCTATTTTGACGTTAGTTCCGTTTGACTTAACGTTGTTCACATGAACAGTCTGCAACCTATCTGCAACATAAGAGACTATAAAATTAGTATTTACATACAACTATTATAATAATATATAGGTACCTAGATGTATAGAGAATGAAGAAGGCTACATCGTCCATAGCTGACCGATGTAAATGTCGATAAAATATTCGCGGTAGATGGTAGCTTCGTTTGAGAGAATCTATGCCTTTCCAAAGGCATAGATTCTCTCAAACGAAGCTACCATAATATAAAAAAAAAAAGAATAATAAAAATAATAATAATAAAATAAAATAGACTGTACCTATCTAGATACGACCAAATAGGTTATGTCGAATTAAACAATTAAACAGAAACATTACACAAAAAACACTAAAATTACGCTATCTAACATAACTATGTTCAACAACCTAAATCTTAAGACGTCTAGCATTAACTGCGAAGTGGAATAGGTAGGTATAATAATACGACAGACAACGACAGATATATTACTTACCAAGGTAACGAGCAGTGTGATGGTCGCAGTGAAATATACACTGCCAATTCTACCTAGCTCTAATACCGTAGTTGTGTTTACACCGTCGCGCGTCTGTCGATGTTGGCACACATTAATTTCAAGCATCACTACAAATTCCTTTTGATTACTACATATTTGCTTATATTTTTACTAGAGGACGCCCACAGCTTCGCCTCTGACAAAATATAAACTAAAACCTTCTTTGAGAATCACTATTAGTGAAAGCAACAAGTAAATCAATCCAGTAATTTGTGAGTTTATCTCGAACAGACAGACAGACGCTGCGGATAACTTTGTTTAATAATAGTAGTATTATTAACCACAATTCTATTGCATCGAGATTTAAAAAAACCGGCCAAGTGCGTGTCGAGCCACGCATAAGATAGGGTTCCGTAGATAACCATAAAAGCGTCTATAACTCCTGAACTAACAGAGTTATACCATTCGTTATAGTTTTCCTTCAAAGTCCATTACTTGGACTACCATCATGAATTTTTTCAGGTTCTTCACGCAGGCCGTTTAGATTTTAGAGGGAGGGGGGACGCCCTGTTTTCGCAAAAACATGCCCTTCAAAGTTAAATATCTTGCTAACGGATACATGACACCCCACACGATGGAGTAGAGGCGAGAAAAAACTATCATCCCCACTTTACGTGTAGGGGAGGTACCCAAAAAAAAAATCTGAATTTGATTTTAGCACTTTGTCGGCGTAGTATGTATATATTCATGCAAAGTTTCATGTTTCTAGCACTAACTGTTTGGGAGGAAAGCCGAGGGCGGACGGACGGACATGACGAAACTATAAGGGTTCCGAGATTTTTACTACGGAACTCTAAAAAAACATACACATACTCATAGCATTGTACGACGAGAACAATGCTGAATGATAAAAAAACGCAGTGTTTCTCACCACACAACAGGGGAACAATAAAAACTACGATTCCACTTCCGCTACTACTTCTAAATATCGTTTAGATCTGTTTGAGAAAAAATGTCGAATAATGCAGCTAAAATATGTTCACTCGTATCTGTGCATAAACTGACGCTCATTTTATCACCTCACGATGGTGACTTTTGCACCAAACTGCCATGAGACAACTAACATTAAAACAGAAAGGTTAGACACAGGGGCGTTCATTGCTTACATTGTTGGTTCCACGTAAACAGCAACTAACTCGCTTGCAGGTTCTGTGCACTTCGGGTACGTATTGCGTCAGTTCGAAAATGTCTTGATGAGAAGTTGATGAGCCCAGACAATGCGTTAAAAATAAAATTATTATAGGTTTACTAAGAAAATGAGCAAAGACCAGAGTCATAAATTATCCAACATTTTTGTTGCTCGCTGGTTCTATACCTGTTTTGTTTGATAGAATACTGACTGTACACTGAAATAGGCCAGGTACCAGCCTAAAAATGATTTATAGCGTTAAAATAAATAAACGTTACTATTTTCCTTAATCAAAATTCTATTCTCGACGTGAACAAAAACATACAACTTGGATTTGACCAATTAATTCACACACACGTATACAATGTCTTGTGTTCCTCTCTGTAGCAGATAGCGCTATTTTTATGGTTCCATAGTAAAAGTCTCGGAACCCTTTTTTTTTTTTTTTTTTAATTCCGTGGCCCAAGGCCGCGGCCGCTCTAACGTCCGTTGCCGGGCGTCCCTGGTTACTAGCAGAGGGTATGTCCAGTGGCGCCCGGCGGACTTTGACCACCCCTGTGGTCTCTGCGGGTGTTTGGTCGGGACGAGAATCCCGCGTCATTGGGGTCGGGTTTTATCCCGCGTCAGTGAGTGAATCTGGTTGCGTGCTATGGGGCAAAAGGCCCCGCAGCACGCAACCCTTCTAGCCTGCTTCTGTAAGGACGGTGGGTGGCGATCCCGCCGTCCTCAGGCCCCGATCATGGAGGACGATAGTCTTGGGCGTAGTCGCGTAGTCTGGGGCGGCCTGGCCGGCGACTACGGAACTCGGCGGGGAGGGTACGCTCCCTCTCCCTCCCGGCCGCCTCCTTCGCGAGCATGACTTGCTCGCAGAAGGACACGGCCGCGTTCCACCTACTCCCGCTGGATACCATGGCTTGAAGCATGGTCCCCAGCGAGAGGGTATCCACGCCCAGACCCACTACGAGGTCCCGGCGCTGACTCGCCCACGCTGAGCACTCCACCAACGTGTGGAGTGCGGTGTCGTCGTCGGAAACCTCGCAGTGTTGACACCGGGGTGTGACCTCACGATGCATGCGAAACAGATAGCTACCGAAGCATCCATGCCCGGCAACCATCTGCGTCGCACGGTACGTGAGGTCACCATGCTGCCTCTGCAGCCAATCATCCATGATCGGTCTCACCGCCGCGATGAAGATGGCATCCCCCTTGGGTTGCTCAAGTCGCACCCTCCATGACTCCATGAGATCCTGGCGGAGTTGGGACCGCTGGTCCTCGATTTCTCGAGACGCAGGCCTGTGGTCCCGCTCCAGCGCCTCCTTGCGCCATTGGAACAATGACGCAAGGGCTCTCGCTTCCAGGTCCCATGGAGGGGTCCCGGCTAGGAGACATGCAGCCTCTCCGGAGATCGTGCGGTACCCCCGTACGGATCTGACGGCCAAGGTTCGAAGTGGTCTGTTTAACAGAGTCACGTTCCCCTTGACCGCCAACCTATCCGCCCATACGGGAGCCCCGTATAGGGCCATACTCCGCACGATCCCCAGGTACAGTCTCCTGCAGGAGGCGTTGGGTCCCTTTAGGTTGGGCATCAGTCGCGAAAGCGCGACCGATGCCTGCGTCACCTTGGGGACCAAACTTCGGAAATGTGGTCCGAAGTTCCATCGGCTATCAAGTACGATCCCTAGGTACTTCATCGAGGGCTTGATGCCGATGCTAACGCCTCCCACATTTATGCTGGAACCTTCGGGTGGACCGTTCCGAGGTCTGTGAAAACACAGAACCTCGGACTTGTGCAAGGCCACCTCCAGTCCCAGCTGCCGTATCCGACCCACGACTCGAGCAACACCCGTCGTGACCTTGAGTGCTGCCTCCTGGTACGTTGCACCCCGCGCCGTGATGAGGGTATCGTCGGCGTAGCACGTTACGCCGACACCCCTAGGCAACGCACCCCGCAGCACCCAGTCGTAGCCGATGTTCCACAGAAGCGGCCCCAGGACCGACCCCTGCGGAACACCGCACGACACATCTCGCCGAGCTGGCCCGAGCCAGCTGGGGAAAGCTATGGCCCTCTCCGAGAGATAGGCCCCGACAATACGACGGAGGTAGAGAGGCGTTTCGTGATACACGAGCGCCTCCCTAACGCAGCTCCATGGCAAGGTGTTGAACGCGTTGGCGATGTCAAGAGACACCGCCACCACCACCTTGCCCTGCGAGACTGCTTCCTCCGTCAGGCTCTTCACGCGCATGATCGCGCTCACGGTGGAGCGTCCCCGACGGAAACCGAACTGGTTATCCGCCAGGTCTGGCCCCACACTCGTGAGATGCTCGACGAGGCGTTCCGCGATAATTCGCTCAAAGAGCTTACACACCTCGTCGAGCAACACGATCGGCCGGTATCCGGACGGTGAGTCCACCGGCCGCCCCGCCTTACGGATCAGGACCAGTTTCCCCGTCCTCCACACCTTGGGAAACTGGCCCCTTTCGAGGCATGCGCTAAAGAGCCCCATCAGTCGAGGCCCGAGTTCTTCGAGGGCCAGGACCCATGCACGGCCAGGAATGCCGTCGGGTCCGGGGGCAGTGATTTTCCGGCGTTTAAGCCGGAGTACTGCCGCACCTAGCTCCCCCACCCTGACCTCGGGCACGTCGCCCTCGCCGGCGCCATCCGCGTCGGGCAGAGACAGAGCCATGCGCGGAGGGACGTGCCCCTCCGCGCTCGTCGGAAACAGGGAGCCCATGACCCGCTCCAGCTGCTGCGGCTGGAGACTCTGGGTCAGTGGGGGCGCCCTAGGTCGGAGTTTCTCCCTGACCTGTAGGTACGGGCGCCCCCATGGGTTCTGCTGCAGGGTCTCCAGGAGCTCCTCGCGGGCCGCCGTCTTGGAGTCTCGGAACCCTTATAATTTCGTCATGTCTGTCCGTCCATGCTCGGCTTTCTTCCCAAACAGTGCTAGAAACATTCTAAACGGCTGCCGTGAAGAATCTGATCAAAATCGTGATGGTAGTCCATGTAATAAACTTTGATGGAAAACTATAATGGATAGTATAACTGTTGGTTAGGAGTTACAGAGGTCTTATGCGCACTCGACACGTATTTGGTCGGTTTTATTTAAGTACTTACTTAGTTTCCGGCGTACTAGATGTATAAGTATGTACATTATTTAATATCAATAATTATTTGATATTACTACGTCACTGTCTAATGTTTTGTTGGTAGAAGGAAAACCAAGTCTTCTTTATATAGGTAGGTTAAGGATTATTATTGTTTTGTATTGTAAGAATCTAAAGACTTAGAAATTTACGTGTTATTTATTGTATATTTACATAAGGCAGTATCAGCTTCGCATGAATGATGCGCGAAGGCCAGCTAGTGTCGTCGGTCAAGTTCACTCTGTGCCACGTGAACCCTCAGCCGACCTACGTAATACACGAATAAGGCAGGGAACTTTGTACTCTAGTTTTTTCTCAGTCACGTTTAAATGTTTTCTGTAGCGTGTGTAAAGTAGAACTGATGAATACAACGAGTAGGTAGTTACTTGATTTTGTTCTATCAAATTACATTTTAGTAAAGGAAACATTATAATTAAGGATATGAGACTTAAGCGCCTTGTTAAATGTTTTTCGTGCCTAGTTGGAACACTTATCTTTATATCAAATGTTTCAACATTAATGTTGTATTTTCAACGTAATTATGGCAATTACTTATAGCGATAATATTATAATGTAAGTGCATTATATAAGATAACAAGTATTTTATTATCAGCTTGACCCCAATATTAACACGAATATTAAGTACGATCGTGAACAAACAGCACACATAAATAGAGATTAAGTATTTTTTTAGTTCTACTTATTACAAGTTTGCATTCTTGGTCGTTTTTATGAAGGAAACTGTTATTATAAAGATGACAAAAGTTTCCACTAGATGGTGTAGTCACGTGAACCTGAATACTTAACTAACGAGACTCTAAATCAATGTAAAACGCAACTTTTATCGCTGAAAATGTAATATCATGGGCTTATCGAATGTATTAAACCAAATTCAGTGACTGTGGTTCGCGGCAAGCTTCAGTGAAGACGTTAGATTCTCGCTTGGCCTAGAAAGGAACGCACTTTCCATGTTAACACATTGTGGCTCTTACTCCCGAGTCATAAGCACCATTTCGTCCTGAAAGTGCTGTGGTGACTTGCGACTTCCCCCTAAAGAAGTTGCGTACCGGCCGGCGTACGCATGCGGCTCGCCCTGTTCGACCCCCAGTAAAATGGCGGAGCCAACATGGCCGCCGGGCAGCCGCAGGATGTTCTGTGACGGTACTCCTGTCCGAAACGACGTTGACACGATTTGCTGCCGCGCTGCACACCTTGACACGCACATCCGCACAGATATTACCGTCGTCGTTGTGATCGATTCGCCGCTTGCAGCGCCACGACACGTCTGCTAACGCGCGTGCAACAAGTGATTTGAAAACTGGACAATTAGTTAAATGTTGCGTTGATAATAATTTATAGCAGTGATGTAATTGTGGGTCATATTAAATATAGAACGTGCCCTTTCAGTAGTGGCGGCGCGGGTGAGCCAAGGAGTGAGTGACGTCGACGCTCACGTTCCCCGCGCCGCGCAACGTCAACACTGCCGGCCGCATCATGCAGCCCAGACAATCTGACATGCACATAAATTGTACCAACACGTTCGCTTGAACAATTAGTGGCACTCTGCAATCTATAACGTGATCTTCATGCACATGACCATTTGACTGTGGTGCATAATGTGACAATAACAAAGACAATTCAACCCCAAAAATGTTTGATTACATTCGGATCATGGAATTACCGACTTAATAACTATCAATAATGACGATAACACGAATGCAGAGTACGAATCGTATGCTAGTGAATTCGCCGCGGAGCCCAGTGTAGTATAAGCCGCGAACGCGCGTGAATCGCGGAACGGCGCGCGCCGGCCGCACGTGCTTCAAATAAACTAACATGTTTATGCTGTCATTCATGGATTATATTAGTAGTGATTGACTACTTCACGTGACCGTGTCAGATACCAAGTGAACTCGTGCCGATGTGTTGGCTGTCACAGAAGTGTTTGTGGGGCGGTGGCAGGGGCGGAGGGTGTGTGTTGACAGTAGTGCGATAGTGGCAGTATGTTGACGTTGGTATTCGCGGTGTGGTCGGCAGCACGAGCGCTGGGCTGGGCCTGCGATACCGTCGCCACTTCGCCTGAAGTGGAGGAGGTGCCGGTATTACCGCGGCTCCGCTCTGCTCGCGCCTCTAGCGACCTTTCGACACTCAGCACGACCACCACTAGTTCTAGTCAGACCAGTAGCAGTGAACCAAACAAAAGGTCGATGTTTCTGTCACTTTCGTTGTAAACAATGTTTGTTGATATGCCTACTAGATATCAGTGTGTCCCTAAGACCATGCTACATGGAGGGAATTTATCTTAAATATTGTAGGTGGACAATTTTACTAAAAGGAGACTTTATTTTACTTTTATTTAACTGCATTCATAGATTTTTGGAAACTCACCTGTGTGAACCGGGAATCGAACCGACCAAATGGTAAAATAAACATTTTATTTTACGCCACCCATCAAAAAGCTTTATGGGAAGGATTATTAATTTTTAAGAACTTTCACTATCACTATCACTACATATTATAAAACAAAGTCGCTTCCGTACGTACGAGTATGTAAGTATGCTTAGATCTTTAAAATCACGCAACGGATTTTTGTGCAGTTTTTACCAATGGATATACTTAGTGGTTCTCGAGGAAGGTTTTTGTGTACCTATATAATTTGTCAAGCGGGCGAATCTGCGGGCGTCCGATAGTTTTAAATAATAGTAATGCCATGAAATATTACATTCATTAAATCAACGTTTCATAAATTTTTGGTAGGTACAAATTTTGAAAGTGCCGCATCAAAAATGTACCTGATTCTGTTAGAACTAATCCTTGCTAGCATTAGCCCTCGGTTTGTTTGGACCAAAAATTTATGAATAAATATGGATGATGTAGTACTTTTATAAATGTAATATTGCATAGCCTTCCTTTTATTTAAGATGCTTAGTTTGGTTGAAACAAATAGTCGTTGTTATGAAGCCTTTTGAGTGGTGTCGTAAAATAACATGTTTTGTTTTTTTACCATTTAATTTTGGTCGGTTGGTTTCCTGGTTCACACAGCTGATATTTCAAACTAGCAACCCGTAGCGCAAACTGCGCAAGTAATAATTTCTCTGAATGAAACATACAGACAAACATACATACAAATTAACTTTTTGTCAAATTTCTAATCTTATCGCACCACTTGAGACCACGACCTTTCCAACGGTGTGCCACACTTGACTGTGTGACTCTTAGTTTAGGAGGAGGCGGCTTCACTGGCGTATTATATATATAGATTCTATAAATGCAATTAAAATCGTTTTTTTTAATAAAATAAAGTTCCCTTTCAGTAAAATTGTCTAAGTACAATATTTAGGGTACTTTCCCTCCATTTGGTATGGTCTTGAGACCTGTATAAACTACTACTATAATAAATAACTATAAACTTCACATTTATACAAACAGTACTAGTCACAATTACTTAAGTGCCATATTTACCTACTAGTAATAACAAATTATACATGAATCAGTCATATGATCCTAACAATGCGTTCGATTCATAATGCAAAGTGATAAGCAACTTGTTTATTGCTTGTAAACAAAGTTTGTAAATTCGAGGCTATGTATCTAATTATAACTCATAGATAGGTACCTACTCAGTGCTAGGGTTAGGGGGGCTAGGTAGGGTAACGGCCCAGGGTCCTTTACGGGGGCACCTACGTTTGGAACCGAGATCTGTCCTCCGTGCTCTATACCCTGAAACCTTTAGGTAAAGTAGAGGTTTAGGGAAGGTAAGGTGATTTACTTATCTCAGAAATAAAAGATCTTTAACATTGAATGTAAATCGTATGTAAGTCTAACGTCAATAAATAAATGGAAAAGTCACAAAAATCTCATGGCGGTAAATAAGTACATAAATATCCACCAACTGATGGTCGCCCCTGCACGCCAGCGAGCGAATTGCATTTTTCCGATAATTCTGCTCATTTTTGGCTTTAAAACATCTTTGTATTAGACTTGTATTAGATACATTACAACAAGTAAATTATACAAAAGTGAGAAAATTGTCAGTAAAAAATGGCGACGCATTAAATATTTTTACACAGTAGCACAGAAATCAATTAAAAAGTGAGCTGAAACAAAGGTTAGGCCTGCCTATTATCTTCGGTATCTATGACAGTACAGCTGCGTCGATACAAGCCAAATAAAAAGATCCAATGGACCAGAATAAGACGGGTATTAGAGACATTCCTTTAAACTTGTAGGTTTGACCGGGAACGATTCTATATAATCGTCATAGCGCTCTAGTTGTTTACAATGATTGTTAAATCAGCCGTAACTATGTTCTGACCTATATCCTTTATATCCCATAATTGATTAATAAGAATTACTTGTAGGATATTGTCCTCCTTTAACCAATCAATACACGATTTTGAATTCAATTTCATGTCTCATTTATATTGTTTTGCTTAAGTTTTGAGTTTTTGTTCTCGTGCTACTGTTTGTTCATCTATAATATCATAAAGCTGAAGAGTTTGTTTGTTTGAACGCGTTAATCTCAGGAAGAACTGGTTCGATATGAAAATATATTTGAGAAGTGCATTTATCGAGGAAGGATATAGGCTATATAACATCACGCAAGATCAAAAGGAGCGGAGCGGCGGTGAAATATGGTTTAAAAACGGGGAAAGTTTATTTCTTTTGAGAACTTCCGTTGCGTGTGCTGGTCAAATGATTAATAATACTTAATGTTATGTTAAAATGACTTACTAAAGAATTTTTCCTCTTTAAAAGTTCTAAAAAAGTCCACGGTAGCATACATCTATATATTAAAGTTAACTCACTATTACATATTTTATGGGAGTGAAATTCGTTCTGAAAAAGAAATTTGCGAAGCTATATGTTATTACTACGCGACGGTAACAATAATTACAGGCGACGCCGACGGCAACGGGAAAATTTCCAAATTACCACACGGACGAAGTCGTCGGCGACCGCTAGTCAAGTAATAAATTGGTATATTTTGAAACCGGTTTATAAACTATATTTAACATTCAAGTATTATTTTAATATACAATAAGGAAACTTCTGAATTGGCACACAATTTAAATTTATACGAAAATTTAAATTGTGTGCCAATTCAGAAGTTTAATAACGGATAAACATAATTTAGTCTACAACCTATCTTGCGAGTATACCTGCTTATATAGGTTTATAGAGGCAAATTGTCATGATCAATATGCACGTGTATCTTTTTAAGTCCCCGCCGCACTCTGATAAGTCCATTGCTGAGAGCCCCAGGTCGAACTCAGAAGAAAGTCGTGGCTACTCGTGACATATTTTTGATTGACGTGACAAATTCCTAAAAATGATAAATATTACTTAAAACTAGACCAATGCCAGAGATAAGTCTAAATCGGTCTAAATCACATAAGCTGCAAATCGATTTTATAAACTAAGTATTTTAAGCTTTATAATTTTAACCTTAACTTAATTATTAATATCAAAGCGAAAATTTACATATTTTTAATTTTTTGAACAGTTTCAACATCTATTTAAAAGCCTTTAAAAATAGATCTACGAAAGAAAGAAAAATCTAAGCTTAATAATTACTAGTGGTTCTGTGAACCTTAGACTTCGGGAGCTTTGTTTAGAAAATTTATCTTTCAACTTTCTTTATTACCTACTCTTTCATTTTTCATCCAATCCAAAAAATATCATTCACATGTTATTCATTGTAAGCAAGGAGTGTGTGTGTAAAGTTTCATGAAAATCGGTTGATAAATACGGCTGCAAACATGATCTGACAGAACCCGTAGATGTAGAGATGTAGAGGTAGGTACAGACGAAAGAAATTCTCCCCAGTCTGCAAGTTGAAACGGAGACTTCGGTCGCTCAGTAAAAAAATCGCACTTGAAATGTTAATGTTCGTGCTACACAATCCGGTCATTAACTGATGGATAACCACTTGGAAAACCTCAATTTTAATTTTTGAACTCCGGTTACTCCTATCCTGTAGGCGCCTGTATTTTATCATTCCATAATTTTCATATTTAAGAAGTTAAAACCATATAAATTTATTAATTAAAAGCCCGAAGTGGGCGAGCTGGAGTAGCCATTTTCAGGCATGTTTTCAACCATCTAGAACAGTTAAAAATATTGGTACTTCAGTTTCGGAAGGTAGTACTTTCTTGGGAAATTTCCTCCCCTTTTTGGATATTTTTTAAAATTTAAATATTTATTGAGATATTTGCTAAAAAGCAAACCGCATCACTTCATTGTTTATAACTTGTGTAATTTTTGCGAGCGGACCTTGAATTTGCTCAAAAAATATCTACCTACATGCCATTCCGAATCGAATGCCACCTCAATCATAATAATTATAGGACAATTAGAAAAAGTTTGAACCTAAAGACATCGATGTTATATTATTAAGAAGGAAATTATAAATAGATCACAAAAACTGATATCATCGGCGGGATTCGAACCCATGGCCTTTCCCTAACAGGGGGACTGCTCTGCCAACTGAGCTCCGATGACCACTACCGACAACATCGAATTTTTGCTTCATATCATATTCATAATTTCTACATCGCGCTATTAAGGTTAGCGTTGGATCCACCTACCGCAGTTCTACCGAACTGACGGTACCAGTGTATATAGATGATATCAGTTTTTGTGATCTATTTATAATTTCTTTCTTAATATTTTAAGAATAGTTTAAGCAAACTCATTGCTTTGAAATACAAAAATATATCGATGTTATATTCCTACAAAGACATATTAATTGATCGAAGCCTTACAAGCACTTGTGAACTAGTGTAATAGTTCACTAAAATTATAAGAAAAGTTTGTATGCTTGTAATGTCGAGCACGTGCTTTTAGAGCCGTTATTTTGGCAGGTTCCCAAACCTATATTAGACACTAGCTGTTGCCCGCAGCTCCGCCTGCGTGTTAAGCACTTTAGATCTACATAATTTTTTTATTTATGAAGCGATTGAAAACCGAACCGCAAGTTCAAATCAAAAAATCAAATAATTTCTGAGATTAGCGGTTCAAACATTCAGACAAACAGACAAAAGTTCTAAAAACCATTAATAGTGAACTCCACTGCGGGTGACGTAACCATTTCTGAAGAGCTCTTCAATCTGATCCCACCCTCTTCCTTCCGATCCCGAACAACGCGTGCCGGGCAGAGATGCCACTCCCACATAGTGGATAGCATGTTCGCGAGAACCGAACGTTTTAACCGTTCGTTTTTCTGCCGAAAGATAGTGGCCTGGAACGCCCTGCCTGTGCACGTGTTTCCTCCCACATATAACCCTGGGTTCTTTAAGCGGAGCGTGAAGAGGCACATCAGTAGGCCGTCAAGTTGAGGGCTCTCTATCGTATGTGCTGTGAGAGTGGCCCACAATCGCTAGACGTCGTCACGACTTACCACCAGGCGGGCGGCGTCAAATTGGCGAACCGAATATAAAAAATAAAAAAAACCTACGACAAACTTATTATTTGCGGTTGGTACAGTACTCGGGTCAAGGGATCGAACCGCAAAATTAAGTTTGTTTTTTATTGTATATACTTTTCCGGGATAAAAAGTACCCAGTGTGGTGCCCAGGATATTAAAGAATAATTATACCAAGTTTCATCGTAATCGAACCAGTAGTTTTTGCGTGATGCCTGAACAGACAGACAGACAGACAGACAGACAGACAAAAATTTTTTTAATCACATTTTTGGGTTCGGTGTCGGTCTAGTAACACCCCCTGCCATTTATTTTTTTGATATCTTCAATGTACAGAATTTTCACTTCTACAGATTTATTATAAGTATAGATTATGTAGGTACATTGAAAAAATATCACAAGAATGCGTTTGGAATTTTGATATCGTCTATGTAAATTTTTGTTCAAAATATTTATTTCAATATTTTTTGTCATATATCTGGATCAATAATGATATGGGTTAGTAAAACACCCTGATTCATGATTGTTTGCTGACATAATTCGTTATTCAAACATCTGGCCTGCTACTCGTCTCTAGTTTGACCGTTAATACACAAAACCCGATACAACTAAACAGACCTAAAATGGCTATATAGCTAATGGCCGGCGGTCCACAGTACAATTATTGGTGTGTTAATATTACGAACTTTCAAAATTACGGAAATCTGGTCGGAAGAGAATCTGTACCTACCTATACAGATAATATTGTTCATTTATAAATTAAACTGCACACAGTATGAACGTAGGCTGTTCAAGTTACCTTGGATATATACCTGGAATATCAGAAGTATCTTCCTTCTATTTCATACAGCATACACCTGTTATATTCTAGTTCCTTCCTTTCCAGTGAGGCATCTATTTATCTTTCCCATTTATTTAGGTGAACTGAAATGGCGATACATATTGGGATTTTTTTGGAACAAAATAACTCGAGCATGAACGACACTTCACCGATAGATTCGCTCATAAGTATTTTTTCTTCTACTTCCTGTTTATTCCTTTTTTTAAATAAATCGGTTTTACGGTTTACACGTGATTGGCGCCTCGTACACAATCAATTTCGATCGTGATCTGCGATCAAAATCACTGATCGCAATCCAGTTTGATAATGAACGAATTAAACTGACATAAAATCTAGATACATATTTTGAAATTCAGATTGCGATTCACTGATCGTAATCTAGAGTAAACGTTTAAATGCAAGATGGCGTCCGTAAGCATTTTCCTCATAATTAAAAGTATCCTGGCCTGTTAGGTTATATCAAAGAATCAAAGAATCAATTTCGTTTATTCAGTTTAGGCAGAAAAAGAGCACATATGAATATAAAAATTTTACAATTTTATGTCAAGAAATATTATAAAAATACTAAATTAAGTTCATAAATAACCATTTGAAAATGATTATTTCGCTTGTTCGGTAAGTTGGTTCTCCTGAGAAGATACCAGCAAGAAACTCAGGTAGATTATCCATTTTCTTTTATATTTAAAGGAGTTATCATTAATTGTTGTAAGCTATCGAAACATTTTTCCCCGAAGTAGTTTCAATTGTCAGCTTCAGCAGTGAGTTTGATTTCATTTAGTAAGCTTAAATAAGTGTTCAATTTTAACATTGAGTTATTATTATACGTAGTAATAATAACTCAATGAATTTTAGAACTTTATGCACAAGGTAGTACGTAGGTCACACTATAAGTTTTGCGTACTAAATAAATACTTTTGCGTGTTAAAACCAAAATATGTTTATTGCTTTTCAAAATACTCTCCTTTACATTTTAAAGATTTTTTCATGCGATCGAACCATTTTTTAAAACAGGAGGACCACAGATCTGAAGGCATGTTTTCTACGTGCTGATGGAACACTATCACTGCCTCTTCGGAGTTGGTAAAAGTGAAACCTCTCATCAAATCTTTGATTTTGGGGAAAATACAGAAATCACAGGGTGCTAGGTCGGGGCTATGCGCAGGATAGGGTGACGAGTTGTACTTTTTCGGAAGCTAAAAATTACTTTGTTTTGTTGGCAGTGTGTGAAGAAGCGTTGTCATGATGTAGGAGAACGCGGCTTTTAGGTCGTCTTTCGCGAACTTTTTCTTACACCCTGGGTAAACAAGTGGTAGAATGCCACTCGGCATTAACACTCTTTTGATCTTCAAGTGGAATTGTACAGATAAGACCCGTAGCTGAGAAAAAAAACGCGATCATTTTTTACCAACGTTTCTCGACTGCCTCACTTTTGTTGGCTTGTTCTCATTTTCAAACACCCATTCACAAGATTGCTGTTTTTTTTCGGGTTCAAAACAATAAATCCACGTTTCGTCTCCTGTGACAATGTCATAAACAGCATTAGAATGTCCGTGGTCGTACTTCAGTAGCATCTGTGAGCACCATTCCACGCGAGCCCGCTTCTACTCCGCTGTCAGGTCATGAGGGATCCAACGACAACAAAGTTTCCGAACTTTCAATTCTTCGTGTAAAATTTTCTGGATTTGACTCATACCAATCCCCAATAGTCCTCGAATTGTCTCATAGGTAATCCGCGGGTTTTCTTAAATTAACCGCTTAACAGTAGCCATATTATTTTCGTTGACGGCAGTTGAAGGCCGCCCTTCACGAAATTCCTCATGTAAAGAAACTCGACCTCTCTCAAATTCGGCAAAGCATCGCCTCACGGTGCTCAAACAAGGTGCTTCTCTCCCAAAAGCATTTTGAAGACGAGCGACACAGTCTTGCGGAGGGAGAGAACTTTTAAAATCATAAAAAATCATCGTTCTAAAATCTTTTCGACTTAATTCCATTTTCGTTGCATACGTAGAACTTTGATGTGTGATAAAAAACAATTGACAAATGATTTCCCGCCAATTGTTTTTTTTTATTACTAAGAAGGTTGCAACGATTAAAAAAATATAACATTCGAAATTCAAATGGTTCCGATTAGTTAAAAGTGCAAAACTTTTAGTGTGCCCCATGTGTAAGGGGTGGTGTCATGTTGGCTTAATTTAAGAATTCGCGAGAACTAATACTAAGCACTCGTGTCACAAAGTGGGGAAAAAGTACACCCTTTCTGGTTCAAAACGATAATAAATACACGGCATATTTCTTTAAAAAAAACCGAACCTATAAACAATAATTCACCTGTTCAAAACATTATTTCATCTGTTGTAATCTCTCACAACAAATTCAAAGAAATCAACTGTTGGTAATATTATTATGTTGTTTGTGTAATGAATGTTTATGACAATATTCTCTGGCAATACGAGTATGTTAAAATAGATGCTTATGACTATATTTTCTGGCAATACCTATGTTATACCTTCAAAAATACGTCTGACATTTGAACTAGTGGTGGTCGATACTGACTGGTAGGTAATGTGATTAGGTGGAGCGAAGCGCCGCGGAGATGGAGTGCACGGGGAGCGGCTAGAAGACCGCTACGGAGAGCACCAGTGTCCGTTAGGAGACGGACTACTGGCAGGTAATAAAGGGACATATTCGGTTTCATATAGGTAACAAGTAGGACAACTAGAATGCGGAATCCCAGGTCTATAGGGTCAGAAACATATAACTAGAATGTAGTTACATACCTACTAAGCGAAATCCTAGGTTTATGGTCACAAGTCTACACAATAGTCTATATTTATTACCTATATCTACAGTATTAAGTGCCTTCGCATAGATTATAGATGATGTAGGTATTCTATGTTTTAACAATGTCTCATCATTGGATAAAACTGGAATTGTTTGATTTCTAGATTATAATCTACAATTGTGTTACCAAAAGTAATCAAAATTTTAATGCATATTGTCGAAACAAAGTAGATTGTGATTATTTAAAGATTTTAAGGTTGTTTTGCTTAATACTGCCATCTAGCGGCTCTACGGAACAATACGCAACAAAGTTGTTCATACTACGGTTCTAAAGTTTCCCCGTAGATGTCTCTACAGTTTGCAAATGGAAAAATTTTATTTGCCAGCAAAAAATAATTCCTTTTCTTCGAAAGGATAGGCAGAGTTATTGTATACACCCTCATTTGACCTGTTACTTGGTTGGTCCCATGTAATTGTAGGTCTTCCCTGTGGTGTATGGCAACGTCTCAACTATTGTGCTGCTATTTGGATCCTGGCGAGGATTTTTATGACTAGATGGCGTTGTGTGAATTGTATTGAATATGAATTTATACGTAGGTCACACTAAAGTTTTGCGTAACTTAAAAAACAACATGTTAAAACCAAAATATTATATTTATTACTTTTCAGAATACACTCCTTTACATTTTAAACATTTTTTCATGCGATCGAACCATTTTTTAAAACAGGAGGACCACAGATCTGAAGGCATGTTTTCAACGTGCTGATTGAACGCTATCACTGCCTCTTCGGAGTTGGTAAAAGTGAAACCTCTCATCAAATCTTTGATTTTGAGGAAAATACAGAAATCACAGGGTGCTAGGTCGGGGCTATGCGCAGGATGGGTGACGAGTTGTACTTTTTCGGAAGCTAAAAATGACTTTGTTTTGTTGGCCGTGTGTGAAGAAGCGTTGTCATGATGTAGGAGAACGCGGCTTTTGGGTCGTCTTTCGCGAACTTTTTCTAACACCCTGGTAAACATCTGGTAGAATACCACTCGGCATTAACACTCTTTTGATCTTCAAGTGGAATTGTACAGATGGGACCCGTAGCTGAGCAAAAAAAGGCGATCATTTTTTTACCAACGTTTCTCGTCTGCCTCACTTTTGTTGGCTTGTTTTCATTTTCAAACACCCATTCACAAGATTGCTGTTTTTTTTCGGGTTCAAAAAAATAAATCCACGTTTCGTCTAGTGTGACAATGTCATAAACAGCATTAGAATGTCCGTGGTCGTACTTCAGTAGCATCTGTGAGCACCATTCCACGCGAGCCCGCTTCTGCTCCGCTGTCAGTTCATGAGGGATCCAACGACAACAAAGTTTCCGAACTTTCAATTCTTCGTGTAAAATTTTCTGGATTTGACTCATACCAATCCCCAATAGTCCTCGAATTGTCTCATAGGTAATCCGCGGGTTTTTTTCAATTAACCGCTTAACAGTAGCCACATTATTTTCGTTGACGGCAGTTGAAAACCGCCCTTCACGAAATTCGTCATGTAAATTAACTCGACCTCTCTCAAATTCAGCAAACCATCGCCTCACGGTGCTCAAACAAGGTGCTTCTCTCCCAAAAGCATTTTGAAGACGAGCACAGTCTTGCGGAGAGAGAGAACTTTTAAAATCATAAAAAATCATTGCTCTAAAATCTTTTCGACTTAATTCCATTTTCGTTGCATACGTAGAACTTTGATGTGTGATAAAAAACAATTGACAAATTATTTTCCGCCAATGGTTTTTTTTTTATTACTAAGAAGATTGCAACGTTTAAAAAAATATAACATTCGAAATTCAAATAGTTGCAAGTGCAAAACTTTTAGTGTGTCCCATGTAGTTCGAAGTTTCGATTGGATCGATCCTACCGAGATCACGGGTTGCTCCGTTTACGCTTATTATAAAGAGCGGCTCTATTATGGGTATATAATAGAAGCACGAAGCAAATTAGCTCTATGGATAGAAGACTTAACGCTTTAGGTACCATCTACATTAGTGACTTGCTCATCTACCGACTCCACGTAGGCGGGTAATACGTACATAGGTACGTTCTACGTGATCGCTCTCCAAAAGTCATCAGTAGTCTCTATTTAAAAACCACGTCTTTATCACCGAAGGGAAGTAGACAGAGGCATTTAACACAAACATATTTTGGACAATTTACAGCCTATTGTCGTTTCCTTGAAAATTAAAAACTAAAATTATATTAATTATTGTAAGAGATAATAGCAATAATGTTGATAAAGGTCTGAACGTTAAACGTGGGAAACAAAAACGTGTTTAGTGGGTGTATGTTTATAGGTACCTACGTAAATATCAGTGTTATCTTTAAAGGATACTTGCATATCAGATGACGTAGTTACAACGTAATACTCCTTATCTTCATAATCAGGTTTCGTAATCTGTTTACGTTTTAGTCACACACTTATTAAATTACTTGTACTCGGTACCCACGGTCGTAACTTGACCTCGGATAAAAAATCATTCATATAATGTAATAGACAAGTTTTAATTTTCTTAAAAACAGAAATACTGTTTAAATGCCCATACTCTTAGGGTAATTGTGCATTATTAAGTTAACTGCGATAAGTACGAGACAATGCAATACTCTTGTATGCATTTGAGTATCGTAGGTACTCTCTAATGATCTTATTCCCCACTGTAGAGCGATAGAAAAGTGCAGAAAAACGTGAATGTTAACAGTGATATTAATCAGTATATTTGTATTGTTCCAGCTTCGATGTGGAGAATGGGGGTGGTGCAGGTGGAGGCGCGGGGGGAGCGCGGTCTCCCCTCGAGGGAGGCTCGCCTTCCACCGCGCTTGTCCTGCAGGCCATGCCGCAGCGCCGCGAGTCCTTCCTCTACCGCTCAGACTCCGACTTCGAAATGTCGCCTAAATCCATGTCGAGAAACAGCTCCATTGCCAGCGAAAGGTAAATCAGAACATTTACTTCTACACTACACAACGACTGAGTCGACATTGTCATCTCTGTCATTCCACTCACTGTAGGTACAGGGCGCTCTGTGTTCAAGAACTCACCAACCAGACCACCGCGTCTCTGAATACTGATGTCTCCAAAGACCTACGTACTGCTTTGAGATTTTATTTCCTTCAAAGACCCACTATTGACTCCAAACCCATCAAGCAGACTTACCAGTGGGTCTTTGAATACGTATATGTCCTCAAAGACCCATCGTCCTTCGTTTCCATTTAGAAAAACTACTTATTGAAAGTGTTTATAAACTTTAGCACTTCTTCGCTATAATATTTATTACCTTCATCCGGATTTTTAGCACGCAGATCACAAACAATCACCCCTTTCCCCGAAGGAGTGGGCAGAAGAATATCGTACGCAATATTATACCCTATTATTATATAATACGAGGTTGCGATAATTAACACAAGGTATTATAATAACTAAAATGAATGAGGTACTAAAATGTGGATTTTTTTAATTCTCTAAAAGAAGGGGACAAAAACTAAAATGCATTTCAAAAATATCAAATCGTATGATATCAGATTGAGCTCCAGTCCATTAGGATTTGGAACGAAAAGGCCATTAGAGGGATGCGAATTTGTTCAGTCGTGCAATACTCGTGACAAACGGGATATCTGTACAAAAGCAGCGAACAATGATACATCGATGACCCTGTTAGGTGGCTTTTCATTGATGCGCGCACGAAGTGGGTCGAGTGTTTTATATTATCACGGAGGTACTAGCTGCTGCCTGCGGCTGCGCCTACGTGAAATAGTATTTCGTTCCCAATTCTTACACGAACACAGTTCCGGGATAAAAAGTAGTCTATGTATTATTCTGATTTATGATCCACATTATTGCAGAGTTTCATTAAAATCCGTTTCTGTGGGAAGGAGTAACAAAGATCCAAACACACATCCATACAAACTCTCCCCTTCATAATATTAAGTAGTAGAACTAGGTGGTGTAGATACTTAACTTTTTCCTGCCATCCGATTTTGATAAAACGAAACCAAAATTTTATACCAAATTGACCTTAGACTTTCTGTGAATCATTTTTGTTTTAATCTTATTTTAACACTACTACAACTTACTTTAATTTACGAGTACGCACATAATGATACTATTTTGGAACGTAAAATTGTTCATAATTAGGTACTTACCTACTTGGGCCCTGCTATGCCCACGCGGAAGGAGTAATGTCCTATGTTAAGTAAATGTATAATGTTATAAGTATTATAAGCACGGATTCAATTTATAGACTCTCAATACCGTTAGGTAATATTAAAAACCTTAAAAGGCATGACATGTCAAAGGGGCTGCAAGAACTCATTACGCCCTCGTAGCGAACAGGCTACCGTTGACTGACAAATTGATGGAGATTTATGTTCAAAGTTCTGCGCAGCTTTAAAAACTTGTTATAAAGATGAAACATACTTGATTTACTTGTTGTTGATAATTTATTTAATGTAGGTATTATTTTTCTCTTTATTTTGGGCAAGGCTTGATTTTGATTTCTTTCCTTTCCATTCTAAAGTTGCCTGCAAGAGATCTCTTTTACCGATAGCCCTTAATAGTGAATTTAGTTGTAATTAGTAAAGTATGTTTTCATCTCTCATGCTCTGAAAGTGGGTCATTGCTTACCTGATATGCGGTTTGAAAGTGATACATTTCGGCCCTAGGGCGGAAAAGTAAAAAAAAATATCAGTACATCTTGTGGCGATGGCAAAAACGTATACAGCCAAAGTTCGATTAAGTCAATACAACATTCTGGTTTTTGAATGGTCATAAACAAAAAAGAGTTGAGTTACAGTAAAATAAAACGTAAATAGCACAAACATTAATTATTTGGACAGTTATACCTTAAAATGCTGAGTATTTTACTCAGTATTTTAAGGTTGAGACTCCGACTAAACCTGATTAAATCGCCCGCCGCGCCGTAACGCGTCAAATCATTAAATAAATACTCTATAGCGCTTCAATAAAATGTGCGTGAAAAAATTAACTGAAGAAATTAAAAAACTGAAGACTATTTTGCATGGAAAAATATAACTAATATCGGTATGATGACGAAGACGGTATGATCAAAAGACTACAGTCTGCCCTGAAAAAAACGCGAATGAAAAACAAAAGTTTAAAAAAATAAGCGTAAAATACAATACTTGATACGTGATCTATCTCTATTGTTATATTTTTTTTATCTGACTAATTATTTGCTTTCCTCGTATTCGAAATGAAAAGTAGAGTGTTTAACTCGGGTGAAAACACCCATTTCTGCCTCAAACTATTTAAAATATCTCGTCAGAAATTGGATGCTTGCATCGTGCTCTGAAAGTGGGTCATTACTTACCTGATATGCGGGTTGAAAGTGATACATTTCGGCCCTAGGGCGGAAAAGTTAAAAAAAAATTAAGCACATCTCGAGGCGACGACAAAAACGTACACAGCCAAAGTTCGATTAAGTCAATACAACATTCTGGTTTTTGAATGGTGACAAACAAAAAAGAGTTAAATTACAATAAAATAAAATGTAAATAGCACAAACAATAATTATTTGGACAGGTGTACCTTAAAATACTGAGTATTTTAAGGTTGAGACTCCAACTAAACCTGACTAAAACGCCCGCCGTAACGCGTCAAATCATAAAATAAAACTATAGCGCTTCAAAATAATATAAATTAAGTAAAGAAATTTAAAAACTGAAGACTATTTTGTATGGAAAAATATAACTAACTAGCTGTACCCTGTTTTTTTTTTACTGTTGCTAAAATTAGATAAAAACAATCCTTGATGCGGATTATATCATGCTAAAATTTCAGCTCGATCGGTGCAGAACTTTTTGAGTTTTTGAAGCGTACACAAACCAACATAACATTTTTATACATATATATAATAATAATAATATAGATGATTATATAGTGCTCAGAATGGATGTAGGGCTGGGTCACGTGGTACTAAGGAGCTACTCCTTATTGACATGGTCATTAGCCAACAGGTTAAGCGGAGTAGGGGCGCCCTCTCTACTGCCTGGATTGACTACAAGAAGGCCTATGATTCGGTGCCTCATTCATGGCTGGGGAGGATTTTGGAGTTGTATAAAATTAATCCGACTCTTAAATCCTTCTTAGTCTCGTGTATGGGGCAGTGGACCACATTCCTTCGTCCACCAGGTAGTGGTGAGTGCGCTGCTGGTCCGCATGACTTGATAAGGATTGAGCGAGGTATATTCCAGGGCGACAGTTTGAGTCCCTTGTGATTCTGTTTAGCACTGAATCCACTTAGCACATTGCTGAAGGATTCAGGGCTAGGCTATCGGTTTCGTAGAGGGGGTGAGGTTATTTCTCATATGGATAACCTCAAACTGTTCACACTGAAGCACCAAGATTTAGTGACATTACTAAAAACTACGGAAATTTTTAGTAATGCCCTTAGGTGGACTCAAACGGAACTAGCCGCCCTGGATAGGCGAGTCCGGCAACAACTGACATTGCATCGAATGTTACACCCACGATCTTCTGTCATGAGACTGTACATTCCACGGAAGTTGGGGGGTCGAGGATTTTTAAATGCCAAGAACCTCCATAACCGTGAAGTGTGCAGTCTGAGGAATTACTTCCTACAGAATGGGTGTGGCATTCATTGCGATGTTGTGATGGTTGACAAGGGCCTGACACCTCTTTCCTTGGCTAACGAGAACTGGCGTAAACCAAAGGTGCTAGGTACTGAAGACCGTAGGGACGTATGGAAGAGTAAGGAGCTACACGGGCGATTCTACCGGGTCTTAACAGGACCCGACGCAGACCTGCTCGCTTCGGTGAACTGGCTGCGTTTCAGTGACCACTTTGGGGAAACTGAAGGTTTTGCCTGTGCAATTGCAGAAGAGGTTATCAAGACGAACAACTATAGGAAATACATTATTAAGGACGGTACGGTCGACATTTGTCGAGCATGCCACCGTCCTGGTGAATCACTTCGCCACATTATTTCCGGTTGTTCGTATCTTGCTAACACAGAGTACTTGCATAAGCACAATCAAGTGGCCAGGATCATCCATCAGCAACTTGCTCTTCAATACGGCCTTATTGAGTCCGAGGTACCGTACTATAAGTACACACCAGAGCCAGTTCTCGAGAATGGTCGTGCATTGCTCTACTGGGACCGATCAATCATCACGGACAGGACTATTGTTGCCAATAGGCCTGATATCGTGTTGGTTGATCGGGCTCAGCGCCGGGCGGTGCTCGTCGATGTCGCCGTCCCGCATGACGAGAATCTCGTTAAGACAGAGAAGGACAAACTTTCTAAGTACGTCGATCTGACCTTCGAGATAACCGCCATGTGGGACGTAGACTCGACGATTATTGTCCCGATAATCATTTCGGAAAATGGACTAATAGCGAAGAGTCTCGATCAACATCTCAAGAGACTCTCGCTAGACTGTTGGATCAAGGGTCGGTTTGATACAGAAGGCTGTCGTCCTCGACACGGCACGCTTCGTTAGGAGGTTTCTCAGTCTGTGACCTCTACCGCTGGTAGTTTGGGCCCTGCTCCGCTACTGGTGGTGGTCTGACATGGATTTTTTTTTAAAAAAAAATTAATTTTTAATTTTTCATTTTTTTAATTAATTAATTAAAAAAATGTATATTAAGAATATAATTTGAATAAATGTAATATAGATGACAAGGCGATATGATCAAAAGACTAGAGCCTGCCCTGAAAAAAATACGAATAAAAACAAAAATTCAAAAAAAGGCGGGTTGTACAATACATATACGTGATCAATCTCTATTGTTAAATTTGTTATATTTTTTTTATATGACTTTTATTTGCTTTCCTCGCATTCGAAATGAAAAGTAGAGTTTGTAACTCGGGTGAAAACACCCATTTCTGCCTCGGAGGCTTTCATCCCTTGGTTAACAATCTACTATTTATGTTAGGTACATGCATAGATAGACAAACCTGTTTTTAATTGGAGTAGTAATAGGTAGGTATGAATAACCGAATGAACTATTTCATAACTGCTGGACGTGGAGCCTCGGGTTTGATCTCCGGGTCAAACAAATGATCGGGATTATGATTGAATAATGTACGTCCTACACTTATTACATTAAGGTCTCATATCACAAGTTTATTAGAGACTAAATGCGCACATTGCACATTGTACAATGTGTATATTCATTAGGTACCTGTTATGTATTAATATACAGTATACACATTACAGGATGAGAGTGTGTAGCGCGAGTAATAAATGTAGAGCTCCAATGAATATAAAGTAGCAATCTATGAATTACAAACCAAGAGAGCGTTAGCATCTCATATACTCGAGTTTAAGTTTCTTTAGGTATCTAAGTGGAGTCTATCTATCTAATCTAGGTGGGGTTTTTTTTTTTTTTAATCCGCGGCCCAAGGTCGCGGCCGCACCTACGTCCATTGCCGAGCGCCTCCGGTAGAGACTGAGAGAATTCCCGGTGGCGCCCGGCGGACTGTGGCCACTGGCGTGGCCACTGCGTGGTGGTCGGGTGTTACCCCGCATCTTTGGGGCGGGTTTTATCCCGCGTCAGTGAGTGAAGGCGTGCGTGGGGTGCAGCCCCACATCACGCAGCCCTTCTAGCCTGCTTCTGTAAGGACGGTGGGTTGCTAATCCATCGTCCTCAGGCCTCGATCATGGAGGTCGATGGTCCTGGGCGTAGTCACGTCTGCGGCGCCCTCGCCGCACACTTCGGAACTCAGCGGGGAGGGTACGCTCCCTTACACTACCGGCCGCCTCCTTCACGAGCATTACCTGCTCGCAGAAGGACACGGCCGCGTTCCACTGACTCTCGCTAGAGACCATGGCTCGTAGCATGGTCTCCAGCGAGAGCGTATCTACGCCCAGGCCCACAACGAGGTCCCGGCGCTGACTCGCCCATGCTGAGCATTCCACCAACGTGTGGAATGCCGTGTCTACGCCGGAAGTCTCGCAGTGTTGACACGCGGGTGTGACCTCACGATGCATGCGAAACAGATACTCACCGAAGTTTCCGTGCCCGGTGATGACCTGTGTCGCACGATACGTGAGGCCACCGTGCTGCCTCTGCAGCCACTCCTCCATGATCGGTCTCACCGCCGCGATGGTGGTGGTTCCCCACTTTGGTTGCTGAAGTCGCACCTTCCATGTCTCCATGAGATCCTGGCGGAGTTGGGACCGCTGAGCCTCGATTTCTCGAGACGCAGGCCTGTGGTCCCGCTCCAGCGCCTCCTTGTGCCATTGGAACAATGCCGCAAGGGCTCTCGCTTCCAGGTCCCATGGAGGGGTCGCGGCTAGGAGACATGCAGCCTCTAGGGAAATCGTGCGGTATCCTCTTATTGTTCTGACGGCCAAAGTCCTCAACGATCTGTGTAACACAGCAGCGTTGTTGGCCGTCAGACTCGGCGCCCATACGGGGGCCCCGTACACGGCCATACTCCGCACGATCCCCAGGTACAGTCTCCTGCAGGAAGCGTTGGGTCCCTTTAAGTTGGGCATCAGTCGCGAAAGCGCGGCTGTCGCCCCCGTCACTTTGGGGACCAAACTTCGGAAGTGTGGTCCGAAGTTCCACCGGCTATCGAGTACGAGCCCCAGATACTTCATTGTGGGCTCGATGCCGTAATCTAGGTGGGGTGGATTGATGCATAAAAATAAAATGTATGTTAATAAACACAATATTTTTTTTAATATGTTTTACTCAATGTTTAGCTTTAATGTATATAAATATAATGTTTATCACGAACAACAATTGTGTAAGGTGAAACATAACGGAAAAAACACATGTTTTGCAAAAAAAAATGGCTTTAGAAGCATTCTGCCCCATCTATAGTATAGAGTGAAAGTTGTATAAAATTGTTTAAATTATACGACTTCCTTGAAAATTAATACAATTTTTTGTGTGAAATAACCATTACAAATTACTCGTTATTTAAACAAATTACCAGCTTACAGGTACAGATTACATGGTACAGAAGATCGGAGACACAAAACGATCAAGGAGCACTTTTACAACTAACGTATTTTTAGTTGACCACGAAATACGATACAGCCTGTCAAATGCCACCGGCTGACTGGATCTCGATATTACGAATGCGTTCAAATATTTATTAGAGCGTTCTAGACTTACCACTACTTGAATAAATTCAAACGATTAGTAAATAATGCTGGTGTACAAATGCCCCTTGTATCATTGTGCCCCACCTCCCTCTGATATTATTTTACTAAACATTGATTAACCTAAATTCGGGATGCCTAATCTTTGATTTGAAGCGATTCACTGTCAGGAGCGCAGTAAATTGAATAGATTTAGAAAACATCGATTCTGTCAAGATTCGTTTTTATAGTTTTGAGCTTAAGTATACTTAATAGTATTTTAGAGACATAAAATAAATATCGAAAACTACACATTTATAATATTGGTAGTAGGTTATATTAGTCTATATTAGAAGATTTAGCATTTTAGTCGGTTTGGATCTTTGGAGACTTTGCAAGTAAAACAGAATGGAGGCAAAGTTTTATCAAAACTATATACTTACAGGTACCTACTATAAACCGGCCAAATGCGTACCAGGTCACGCATAGAACAGAGTTCCCTAGTCACCCACAATGGCTTCTATAACTTCTGAAATAACAAAGTTATCTAAGCCGTTATAGTTTCCTTCAAAGTTCATTACATGGACTACCATCCGGAGGGGGAAGGTCTGTTAAAAAAAATGCACTTTAAATCTGAATATTTCGCAGACAATCCCTCACTGTTTTTAAAAGACCAATCTAATGATACCCACTTCTTATGGGATAGACGCGAGAAAAATAATCATCCCCGCTTTTTTTGTAGCACTTTGTCGGCGTAGTAAATACCTACACATATACGTGCAAAGTTTCATGTTTCTAGCACTTACCGTTTGGGAGGAAAACCGAGGGCGGACGGACGGATGGAAAGACGAACAGACGGACATGACGAAACTACGAGTATATGGTTCCGAAACTACGGCAGTAGTAAGAAGTACCTACCTAATGATTAATATTCATGGGTAATATTGAAGCAACTTATACACACAGTAAATACATAAGAACTCACTGTAGATTGCAATATAAAGGGAATATAAGCTAAAAAATATCAGCTATCGGATGCAAGGATAAAGTAAGCCAATATTCTATTACTTCATGTTGTGAAAACTAACTAGTAGCAGCTTACTCACAAATCGCTACACTTGGCGATAGCATACATGTGTATTCGCACGTAACTAGGTATACAGTGTAAATATACTTTAGAAGAAGATTCCGTGGAATCGTTTTCTGGTACCCAGGTACCAGACAAGTACCAGTACCAGACCTGGTACCGGGTACGGGAACACAATATCGGTATAAACAAGAAAATATGGCAAAAATTTGCCATATATTTTAGAGATTTCGAAAGTTTTTTCATAAAATCTAAAAAATGTCACATGACATGAAGTTCAACATCATTTTAGAGGTCTTTGACCATGCTGAGTTGATTGCAGCTGGTCTTGAGTCTCTAAGTATTACCGTTCTCGATTTGACCTCGTTTTAATCTTGACCTTGAGATCAGAGGTCAATGGTCAAGTTCATTTTAGGGGTTTTCGACTATGCTAAATCGATTGGCGTTTACACTGAGTCTCTAGCTCTCTTTTCAGTATTTAATATAATTATTAACAATTATCACACAATAAAATAACAGTTAGTGTACAAAGCCTTCCCAAATCTCCTTCTAAAAGCTAACGCACTGTGACTCCAGCTGTGAATATTGTGACGCCTATAGCTTATACTAGGTATATTGCATCAGACGCCAGCAGTATGGAGACGAACACCTCATGCTATCGCCATCACTTCTACAGAGCCTCTCACTACACTACTCTAGCACAATGTCAATGTGGAGCTGAACCCCGCATATATATGTACTTACCTACGACCCGCTTAGGTGATATAACAATGTCCTCTAACTTCGTACTATCTTCTTTTCCTTATTTTTTAATTGCTTGCAGATTCAAGGAGGCTGAGGCGGCACAACTGGACAGAGCGTACGTATATGTATTTGCCTACGCACGTACTCGTATGTAACACATCGACACCGCTTTATATGCTGTCTCAGTTTTCTTTTTCTTGGCTTGGTTTCCCACAGTTGCCTTCATAGTTTGAGCTTGCGTTTTGAGGTGGTTTTTACTTCGCTAAAGTGTGTTTTGTTGTGCTTACTATCTAAGATTGGTGTCATTTTCTTGCAAGTACCTAATATACGAGTTAAGTAGTATTTTAAACTGCTCTCTTTATATTTTCAATTTGCGTGTGTTACCTATATTGTTAATATCTTCTTTGCAAGTTCCATTGTTATTAAGTATTCACGTGATTCTATTTATGCAAATACCTGTGCGTTAGAAAATTTCGGTATGACACTTACTGAGCTTATTAGTAGATTCTCTTTATGAAATTTTCCTTCCATAAATATATTAGAAATAAATTGACGTACTATCTATGATACTCTTATATCGAATAGTATTATAGAAACTTAATAGATGATGTTAAACGTTAAATCGAAACATTGTTTCCTAGATAATGCTCGCGTCTCCGCCCACGTGTTTTACTTTATCACTCGCGTTACCCATAGGACTTTATGTTCCAAGAATGAAACTATCCTTCTATTTCTATATATCTTTCCTTCCAGGTTTTAAGCTACCTGTCAACTAAATGATAATCAAATCAGTTCAGTGCTTAAACGTTGATGGACAAACTATAATAATACCTTAACGTCCATAAAATAAGTTATAATATTTGTGAGATTAGTAGGATGTTCATAGGCCAGCTATAATAAGTTGCACTTGTTCCTATCGTACTTAGAGATTTTCGACGTAGACATGTCCTTGGTAAATAAAACTTATCTCAACAGCTGTTACCATAATTATTTCATAACTTGTGAATTAAATTGCGATGCAGACATCAAATTTTAGTAGTAAAATAGTAACGATTTATTCTGACGCTCGGGACCAACTTAATTAGACAATGAGATGATCCCAATAATATCCCACGAGACCACGATGATGTAAATACCTAGTTATTGCTCTCCTTTTAATGGTAGAGTTGACCATTTTGATTTTATTTAATGCGTCAGGAATATGATATTTAATCCGAAAAATATCTATTACAACATTGCAATATCAAAATGATGTTATTACAGGTATTTACCTACGTACAACCTTCAGATTCATACACTGTTTTTACTGTAGCTATTTTTTGGGCGCTGATGTCTCCAGAGACTACCAACCTCCAAAGCGTCTACATAAGTGTTGATCTGAATAATTTAACCCAATTTAGGTACCTACCTAACTACCTATATCTAAGTATTGTTCTATTATTCGATCTGAATCCGGGGGAATGACTCGAAACGTTATGGTCACGATTGCTGGTAGCGACTCTTATCTTGTCTCAATTATTTAGTTAGACTAAACAATAATTATGAATTTGCTATCTCTGGTCGATAATATCTGAAATTTACAATAAGTCTGCAGGTTATATAAATACCTATGTTAATACCTAAACAATTAACAAATACCCGACAAAAATGTTAAAGTATTAGCAAAAATCCGTTGCGTAATTTACAATAAGAAAAAACACAGCCCTTCACCACTGTACTAACCAGGTGGACTTTAACTAATATCACTACTACTTTTATAAAATACGCCATAATAGCTCGTCATGAATGGAACAAAGTCAACTTAAACAGGATTCGCAGGTTGGCGTAAAATAAATCGATAAACGACCGCTGCGTGTATGAGACAGGCGTTTTTCCGTCTGTGCTTGTAAAATTTTTATTATCATAGTCCTATGATTAGGTACTTTTACCTGTGTTCTTTGGAATATTAACAATATTCATGGTACACCTTGATATCCGCGACGAACATTGATTACTGGCGCCCACCTTAGCGCCAAATTTATCCTCGGGCGGCGGTCGCGTGAAGTCGGCGATGGCCGGGCGTCGTGTCGGGTGAGCGAGTGGGACATCGTCGTCGCCGTCGCGCCTCGCACACCTCCCATTGATAGTCCGCGCGGGCTGCCGGCGACACGCCATACTCTATGCCCAGAGACTCGCGATGCACTCAATCTGGTCCTATTCGTCTAAACCCCCACTCTGACATAACCCCTAACTGTAATTTGACTGACAAAAGCACCGGTGCTCAAGAATCGCGAAGTGATCGGTATACATAATAATTGATTATCACGGACAAGTAATACCTAATAACGTGCTTATATTATTTTCTTGAGTGTTTGAGATTTGCAGTTCAACGATTGGATACTGTCGAGGTCGTTCACCGATCTAGACAGGTTGGCCCGGTCCCCAGTATATATACTGCACGCAACGTTCTACTACTATAGCTGCGTTTATTAATCGGTGCCAAGGATAAAGTCTAATGTTGATCAATATATTTTTGAGACGCTATAATTTATTTGATAGAGCTACATATTAGCCCTGTGATATTTTAAATCAACTGATTTACGAAAACAGAAGTATACTTAAATAGTTGCCGATAAGGATTGGCGAATGATATAAAGTTATCTAAACACATGTATGTTGAAGTGATAGATTTTCTAAATGATTTACATATTATTCTGAACAATTTACTATATCTTTGTTGATCTAACACGAAACACTGAGTGTTTATCTGTGGAATTCAACCTTACATGAGAAGTACAATCTATAGCACGGTGTAGAAAATGCAATGTCAGAAAGACGAATGTCGACAAGCTCGCAATAGACAATCTAGAGTGCGTATGTGTATGTTGGTTTGGTATGTAGTGCGTCAATAGTGAGAGGGGACAAAGAGGGTGATGCAGCGGTCAGGGTCTCAGTCGGATCGGCTGGGTGCCGCGGGCGGGAGCGCGGCGTTTATCCCAAAAAGCTCAGCATCTGAGCACAGCATGTCTACCGGCGTCGCGGGAACCAGTGCCGGTGGCACGCTGCCGCGTACACTCAGCACTAGCGTTCTCAGGATCAAAAACAGATCCACGTTCTGGGAGAAGTTCTGGGACGAGCGCACCCGCCGAGATGCGTGAGTATCGATCCCATTCTGTAATAGGTAGTACCTTTGATTGTATTGAGCGTAACTATTAGGTACGCTCTATAAGCTCGATATATTCCTGATCAATATTCCTGAGCCCGTACTATAAAGGAAGATGAAAACGTCGCGTCGTCGTAACATTGAAATTAATTCCTTCTTTATTTTTTCGGACAGTTCCAGTTTTAATTTTTAGGGTTCCGTACCCGAAAGGTACCATCCATATGCCACCAGGCTGTAGGTAAGTATCCCATAAACCGTCATAGTTAGAAACTTGATTTCACACATAACTTATGTATTTCTGTTGTCGCTATACCAACAAATACTAAAAAACAGAAAAATATTTAAGGGTGCTCCCATATAACAAACGTATTTTTTTTTGCTGTTTTGGCACGAAACCCTTTGTGCGCGAGTCCGACTCGCACTTGGCCAGTTTTGTATATTCATCATTCGCTGTTATTTACCTATCATACAACACAAGCACATAATACAATGTTTTACTTGCAACAGTATTATAACTAGAACAAGTGAGATGTTCCTCACTTACCTGAGTCTACAAGAGTTTCCCTTACTACTCGTACTCGTAGAGTCAATTTGTGGTATACCTATTGTCTAGAGTAATTGTACGTGTGTAGCTATATAGTATAGCTCCGCCGCTAGTATAGCCGATATAATAAAAAACTACGTTAGCCACCGCGAACAATTATGCCTGTAGTGATAATAGCGCATGAAATAAAATAGAAAAAATCTGTTGTAATTTAACTTTGATTTTTAACCGACCTCAAAAATGGAGGTTCTCAATTCGACTGCTTTTAACTTTGATTTTTAACCGACCTCAAAAATGGAGGAGGTTCTCATTTCGACTGCTTTTAACTTTGATTTTTAACCAACCTCAAAAATGGAGGAGGTTCTCAATTCGACTGCTTTATTTTTTTATGTTTGTTACCTCATATATCGGGCATGCAGTCCTCAGCTTATGAAGCTTCGCCCCTGCCTATTGTTAATCGGATGGGAGATGAGTCAGACTACTTTTCATCACTGGGAATTCTCTCAGTGTCTACCGGAGGCGCTCGGCAATGGACGTAGGTGCGGCCGCGGCCTCAGGCTAAAAAAAACTACTTTTCATTATGATTTGTGTTCTGTTTTGCTCACATTACTCTTCATAAAGGTACAAGTACGTTATGTATACTTTGCCTACAGATATTTGAGAAAATTTGTCTGAATTTGCTTAAGAAGGAAAAATATTGCTTTCTGTGAGAATCTTCCGTAAGAACATCGCAAACGCCCTCAAGCTACATTCCAAATCACGTAAATAATGATGAAAAGTATACATTCAGCATTTTTATTTGTAAATCACAGAAATAATATTGCTGTTCTCTATAAATCGATTTTATCGAAAAAGTTTCTTTTATTTGTAAGTATTTCTTGCTTTGAAGGCAGTCCAATTACCTACTAAGATGGAAAGTAATAGTCAAACACAATACTACGAGTTGCTTTCGCTCACCACAATGCAATGCAGTCAATAAGGAACAGTGAGGTCCGATTACCGGTACCTAACTATACGGAGCTGGCCACAAAGTAACTATTGTTTATCCTTTGGAACCCACCCGATGTTATCCGGGTAAATCGGAACCTATAATGAGGATTTAAGACCACTTATGTTTATAGACATTTTACAATCACAAGAAACTACCTAAATCAATTTTTCCCAAAATACACAATTTTTTTTTTAATTCCGCGGCCCAAGGCCGCCGTCTTTCTTACGTCCGTTGTCGGGCGTCTCTGGTACACACGCAGAAGGTATATCCAGTGGCGCCCGGCGGAAAACACACACATAGATAACCATTCATTAAATTAAATAATATAAACAATGCAAAATCGAACTACGTCGATTCTTCACATCGCCCATATCGCAGAGCCTCAAAACAAAAGTCTACGAGCAATGCGTCCTGCTGGGCATGACCTACGGGACCGAGACGTGGACACTAACAGTGAAACTGGTCTAAAAACTGCATGTTGCACAGCGAGTCATGGAAAGGGCTATGCTTGATGTTTCTCTGTGGGATTGCATTTGTAACGAGGTAATCCGTAAGAGAACTAGTGTCACCGACATAGCCCAGCGCATAAGTAAGTATGCAAGCTAAAGTGGCAATGGACCTGTCATATCTGTCGCAGAACCCGACAACCGCTGGACCAAGCAGGTTCTGGAGTAGAGACCGCGAATCGGCCAGCGTAGCATTGGAAATCCCCGAGGCTCGGTGCAACGACGACATTAGTCGTATAGCGGGCGTTGGGCGGATGAAATTGACCCAAGATCGGAGGGAGTAGTGTTTCATTGGAGAGGCGTATGTCCAACAGTGGACTGATGTGGGCTGATGATGATGATGGAGATGATGAATGCAACATCAAGCTAAACCCAAATCCCGGTCTGATATGTGGTATGTAGATAACACGTAATAAACAATAGCAACTATTCATTACTTGGTTGATATTTAAATTTCAGGTGCATGTAATACAGTACAGAAACTGGCATTGCATTGAATATAGGAGAGAACACAAAATAACGATTTTAGAGTTTCAACCTACCTAGGTCCCTACTCGCCGCTTTCAAATACAAACGATACCTATCTAAAAATGAAAAAATCAAGCAGGTAGGTAGTCAAATGAAGCAGTCAATTTTTGTTCAAGCCTAGTGCGCCCTGTCCCACGATTTAATTTAAAGTTTCAGTGACACCATTACATACCTAATTCGATGTTCCCGTCCTATTCGATTAAATGATGAAAAGAGCCCTTTGAACTGTGACTGGTACAAAATTCAAAGGTTGTGTAGACTTCGCTGAATAATAATCTAATAAACCGGTAATTTCGGCAAATGAAAAGGTACTTATTTACAAAATCTTGAAAACATTAAAGGAATTTGAGGTCCAAGTCAATCTTACATGCTCTCGATGCTGAATGGCGTACATGTCTGTGGTGGTAGGCACCTAAGTCTACTCAAAGTTCTCGGGAACAGCAATATAGGTAGGTAAGTATTGCGTGGGATCGGGAATAGGGAAAGTAATGTTAGAAAGATAGGATTAAGGTTTATTTTAAATTAAAATGTTTAAATCTTGCCTTGGCGACCTACTGGTGAGAAAAGTGCGATATAATGTTAATGGAAAATAGTTATCGTATTCAGTTTTAGTTTTATAATGCTAATCAAGTAGCCAATAAAAAAACAACTTTTTAAAATGTCAGAAGTCTTATCGTAAAACATTGCGCTTGGTGAGCTTACGTTCCACCATAAACCACCCAGCGCTTACTACATGTAATAAAGTGGAGTAAGCTTCTCCCTTACTTTATATAGGCACTTATCCACACAATGGTCTTGTGGGTAGTAATTGATAACACGTGTACACATGTAGCCGAGGCTACTGTATTTCTAATAATCTCTATATATAAAAATGAATCCCTATTTCCCTTGGTCACGACATCACGCGTGAACGGCTGGACCGATTTGGATAATTTGGGTCTTAAAATATTCGTGGAGGGTCAGGGAAGGTTTATAAGCAAAATTTCAGGCGGTACGAAGTTCGCCGGGACCACTACTAGAATAATAAAAGCTACTAACGTAATATTAATGAATGTTATGAAAACACTCTTTAATTTTAATAATGGCCTTTACGTATTTTGTTAAAGATCTTTTCGCCTTTAAATATGAGTGTGGTTCATTATAAATTGTTATTTAGAACAATGTTAATTAAGTTTATTGAAGAATGTATTATTTTAAATCCAAAACAAACACATATTTACTCTGAACTGAACACCATTCTCAGTAGGTTTTAAACTGTGCAGGCTAGTAAGATCTACAAGAAGTACCTTTAGCAATGCCAATGACTTTATTAAACTTTTTATAGTCATTCCGATTAAATGTAGTATACTCGTAGGAGTTAAAATATACCAAAAATGTCAAGACAGGCAGATTAAAAATCATGTAAAACATTTTTTTAATTTCCACCTTGTATGTAAAATATAAGATCTAGGATGTCTATTATACATACTTGTTATCATGGGGATTTAAAGCATATCTAATAGCATAGCAACAACTGTTTAAAAAGTATGTTCTCGATCAAATAGTGTTTCTATATTACAAAACGCAAGTGCTAATACCTAATAAACATAAGATTAAATCTAATCTTAATCTGTAATTAAATCATAATCTCTCAGTAGGTACAAGTCTATACAAGGCTTTGTCAACAAAATATCAGTGAATCTTTCAATTTGCAAATATTCAATTATAACGGATTGTCCAACGAGGTTTGCGTCTACTAATAAAATCAATACGGGCGTCGTTCACCAAATCCCCACACGCACTTAGCAGAATAAGTAGTCCCTGAGGCCCTTGAATAACATCCACGATGAAGTGGATAAAACGTAGGACGCGCTGGAAATATTTCACAAACGAAATTCACTTTAATGACTCGTATCGTATTATATTATGACTAAATCTAATACAGCTCTCAATCTGCTGCTTGTAATATTCTATCGCTCCTGTCAGGCAATGGCAAATGTACTAAGTGTATTGATTGGATAAAGTTTGAAACAACGCAAAGCTTTCGCTTCCAAAGTGAGTTGAGCTACAAACTGTTCTTTGAATTGTTTTAAATGGAGATTTCACGTTCCTTTGTTGCGAAGCGAAATGCATAAATGCAAAAATTACTACTTGCGTCGTATGAATATGTAGAAACGTATTCAAGTTAACGTCTTACAATACAAATACCTATGTGTTAAAAACATGATCAGTTATATATTTGAACTATATCTCTATATATAAAAATGAATCCCTATTTCCCTTGGTCACGACATCACGCGTGAACGGCTGGAGCGATTTGGATAATTTGGGTCTTAAAATATTCGTGGAGGTTCAGGGAACGTTTATAAGCAAAATTTCAGGCGGTACGAAGTTCGCCGGGACCACTAGTTTCTTATAAATATAAAAAAGTAAGTTTCACTTATCATCATAATCATAACATAGTATACTAGTGGTTTTGTGAACCGTAGACTTCAGGAGCTTTGTTTAGAAAATTTATTTTTCAATTTTCTTTATTACTCTTTCATTTTTCATCCAATCCAAAAAATATCATTCACATGTTATTCATTGTAAGCAAGGAGTGTGTGTGTAAAGTTTCATGAAAATCGGTTGATAAATAAATACGGCCGCAAACATGATCGGACAGAACCAGCAGATGTAGAGATGTAGAGGTATGTACAGACGAAAGAAATTCTCCCCAGTCGGTAAGTTGAAACGGAGACTTCGGTCGCTTCGCTCCCTCAGTCAAAAACAAAGTCGCTTCCGTTCCCATGTATGTATATAGATCTTTAAAACTACGCAAAGGAGTTTGATGCGATTTCCACCAATGGATAGAGTGGTTCTCGAGTAAGGTTTTTGTGTACATAATTTGTCAAGTGGGCGAAGCCGCGGGCTTCCGCTAGTATTCTATAATTGAAAGTATTGTGATAGTGTAATTTTGAGTATCCCATGATCAAACTTATGTTCATAGTTCGGTTTGTATTTAATTATAGAAGACCAATTTAATACTTAGCGTGCGTAAGTAGGTAGGTATACTTATGAATATTTAAAAACGTTTCTAATTAAATTCTACGCTGTAGGTCTCTCTTTACGCACCTGATCTATCTAAACTACCTGAGTTTCTTGCTGGTGAATGACCAGTAGAACCAAATTACCGAACCAGCGAAAGAATCATTTTCAAATGGTTTATGGTTTATTAATGTACTTAATTTAGTATTTTTATAATATTGCTGCACATGAAATTGTAAAATTTTGACATTAATATGTTCTCTTTATGTGCCTAAACTGAATAAACGAAATTGATTCTTTGATTCTACGCTTTAGACTCTACAATCTAGCGCCGAAGAGGCCCCGCCCTCCTCGCTCCACCGCCGTCGTCCTGACGGTGACGACGGTAGGTGTGGAGAAGGGGGTGGGGTACGCCGACGTACTGAGGACTGTGAAGTCCTCAGTCAACCTTTCGGCCCTCGATATACAGGGGGGGCTCCGGTGCAAGAAGACACGCACCGGGGCTCGCCTCCTCGAGGTCTCCGGCGCCTCCAGCGGCCCTAAAGCTGACGCCCTAGCGGCTCAGCTTAGGGACGCGCTGGACCAAGAAGCCGTCCGCGTCACCAGGCCCACCAAATGCGCCGCATTGCGCATCACGGGTCTGGATGACGCGGCCACGACGGAGGAAGTTGTCTCCGCCGTCGTGGAGGCGGGCGGCTGCCCCCGTGACCAGGTGAAGGCTGGAGATATCTCCTTCGGCTCCACTGGTCACGGGATGACAGTCGTCCAGTGCCCCGTCGCGGCGGCACTGAAAGTGGCGGACGGACGAAGCCTCCTCGTAGGGGGCTTCCTAAAGGCGCAGGTGCACCTCCTTCGTGCCCGGGAAACCAGATGTTTCCGGTGCATGGTGGTGGGGCACTTAGGAGTGCAGTGTACAGCGGAAGTCACCGTGGGCGATCGGTGCTTCCGCTGCAGCCGGCCCGGTCACAAGGCAAGTGCCTGTGACGCCCCGCCTCGCTGCTTTAGATGCGAGGCGGAGGGCAAGACCGCGGATCACCGGGTAGGCAGCACAACCTGCGCCGCCTCGAGGCCAAAACCTCGTCCGTCCGCTGAGAGCGGTGGGGGTGCCGCCCTTGCGCGGCCAGTTGTTTCGCGGCGGGATGCGGTTATGGACGTCAATTAATGTCTGACGCCCGTATCCGTATCCTGCAAGTGAATTTGAACCACTGCCGTGCTGCTCAGGATCTTCTGTACCAGAGCATCCGGCAGTGGTCCATAAACTTAGCCGTGGTCGCCGAGCCGTACTACGTCCACCCGGGAAGCCCGGTGGACGAGGACGGCTCGGCCTGTTGTATCTTTGGGGGGTCCGCCGCAGACAACTCGCGCCTTGCGATCATTGCAAGGGGCCGCGGGTGTGTTGCGGCGGACTATGATGGGTTGGCAGTCGTGGCCACCTACATCTCGCCGAACATTGACGAGTCTCAGTTTGAGCTACGGCTCACTGAGCTCGACGTCGTCTTCGCTGCGTGCCGTCCTCGCCCTGTCCTGCTCCTGGGAGACTTCAACGCCTGGAGTGAGGCGTGGGGCTCCCGGGAAACCAGGGACAGGGGGAGGCTTCTTGAGGACTGGACCAGAACACGTGGTCTGGAGGTCCTCAACCGGGGGAATGTCGCCACCTTTTGGCGGCGGGGGGGGGAATCGATCGTGGACGTAACGTTCGCATCCCCTGACCTCGCCGCCCGTATTACAGGCTGGCGCGTGGAGGAGGGTGAGGAGACGCACTCGGATCATCGGTACATCCGGTTCGATGTCGTCCCCCCACCTGACCTCCCACAGCCGGTGGCAAATCCCCCGGATCCGCGTTGGGCACTTCACCATCTGGATCGGGAGGCTCTCCTGGAGGCATCCATCGTGCAGGCCTGGATTCCAGCGCCGGACCGGCCTGCCGATGTGGATGCCGAGGCGGAGTGGTTCAGGAGAGCCATGTCGCAAATCTGTGATGCGGCGATGCCTAGGGTTACACCCAGACCGGCCAGGAAGCAGGTGTACTGGTGGTCGCCGGAGATTGCAGAGCTGCGCGCAGCATGCATCTCCGCCCGCCGCCGGTACACCAGGTTTCGCCGGAGGCGTCGCCGCCCAGACGACGCGGCAGCCCGAGAGGCGGAGCTTTTTCAGGCATACAGGGAGGCTAAAGGTAATCTCCAGGAGACGATAAAGCGGGCCAAGACGGCGGCCCGCGAGGAGCTCCTGGAGACCCTGCAGCAGAACCCATGGGGGCGCCCGTACCTACAGGTCAGGGAGAAACTCCGACCTAGGGCGCCCCCACTGACCCAGAGTCTCCAGCCGCAGCAGCTGGAGCGGGTCATGGGCTCCCTGTTTCCGACGAGCGCGGAGGAGCACGTCCCTCCGCGCATGGCTCCGTCTCTGCCCGACGCGGATAGCACCAGCGAGGACGACGTACCCGAAGTCAGGGTGGGGGAGCTAGGTGCGGCAGTACTCCGGCTTAAACGCCGGAAAATCACTGCCCCCGGACCCGACGGCATTCCTGGCCGTGCATGGGTCCTGGCCCTCGAAGAACTCGGGCCTCGACTGATGGGGCTCTTTAGCGCATGCCTCGAAAGGGGCCAGTTTCCCAAGGTGTGGAGGACGGGGAAACTGGTCCTGATCCGTAAGGCGGGGCGGCCGGTGGACTCACCGTCCGGATACCGGCCGATCGTGTTGCTCGACGAGGTGTGTAAGCTCTTTGAGCGAATTATCGCGGAACGCCTCGTCGAGCATCTCACGAGTGTGGGGCCAGACCTGGCGGATAACCAGTTCGGTTTCCGTCGGGGACGCTCCACCGTGAGCGCGATCATGCGCGTGAAGAGCCTGACGGAGGAAGCAGTCTCGCAGGGCAAGGTGGTGGTGGCGGTGTCTCTTGACATCGCCAACGCGTTCAACACCTTGCCATGGAGCTGCGTTAGGGAGGCGCTCGTGTATCACGAAACGCCTCTCTACCTCCGTCGTATTGTCGGGGCCTATCTCTCGGAGAGGGCCATAGCTTTCCCCAGCTGGCTCGGGCCAGCTCGGCGAGATGTGTCGTGCGGTGTTCCGCAGGGGTCGGTCCTGGGGCCGCTTCTGTGGAACATCGGCTACGACTGGGTGCTGCGGGGTGCGTTGCCTAGGGGTGTCGGCGTAACGTGCTACGCCGACGATACCCTCGTCACGGCGCGGGGTGCAACGTACCAGGAGGCAGCACTCAAGGTCACGACGGGTGTTGCTCGAGTCGTGGGTCGGATACGGCAGCTGGGACTGGAGGTGGCCTTGCACAAGTCCGAGGTTCTGTGTTTTCACAGACCTCGGAACGGTCCACCCGAAGGTTCCAGCATAAATGTGGGAGGCGTTAGCATCGGCATCAAGCCCTCGATGAAGTACCTAGGGATCGTACTTGATAGCCGATGGAACTTCGGACCACATTTCCGAAGTTTGGTCCCCAAGGTGACGCAGGCATCGGTCGCGCTTTCGCGACTGATGCCCAACCTAAAGGGACCCAACGCCTCCTGCAGGAGACTGTACCTGGGGATCGTGCGGAGTATGGCCCTATACGGGGCTCCCGTATGGGCGGATAGGTTGGCGGTCAAGGGGAACGTGACTCTGTTAAACAGACCACTTAGAACCTTGGCCGTCAGAACCGTACGGGGGTACCGCACGATCTCCGGAGAGGCTGCATGTCTCCTAGCCGGGACCCCTCCATGGGACCTGGAAGCGAGAGCCCTTGCGTCATTGTTCCAATGGCGCAAGGAGGCGCTGGAGCGGGACCACAGGCCTGCGTCTCGAGAAATCGAGGACCAGCGGTCCCAACTCCGCCAGGATCTCATGGAGTCATGGAGGGTGCGACTTGAGCAACCCAAGGGGGGTGCCATCTTCATCGCGGCGGTGAGACCGATCATGGATGATTGGCTGCAGAGGCAGCATGGTGACCTCACGTACCGTGCGACGCAGGTGGTTGCCGGGCATGGATGCTTCGGTAGCTATCTGTTTCGCATGCATCGTGAGGTCACACCCCGGTGTCAACACTGCGAGGTTTCCGACGACGACACCGCACTCCACACGTTGGTGGAGTGCTCAGCGTGGGCGAGTCAGCGCCGGGACCTCGTAGTGGGTCTGGGCGTGGATACCCTCTCGCTGGGGACCATGCTTCAAGCCATGGTATCCAGCGGGAGTAGGTGGAACGCGGCCGTGTCCTTCTGCGAGCAAGTCATGCTCGCGAAGGAGGCGGCCGGGAGGGAGAGGGAGCGTACCCTCCCCGCCGAGTTCCGTAGTCGGCGGCCAGGCCGCCCCAGACTACGCGACTACGCCCAAGACTATCGTCCTCCATGATCGGGGCCTGAGGACGGCGGGATCGCCACCCACCGTCCTTACAGAAGCAGGCTAGAAGGGTTGCGTTCTGCGGGGCCTCTTGCCCCATAGCACGCAACCAGATTCACTCACTGACGCGGGATAAAACCCGACCCCAATGACGCGGGATTCTCGTCCCGACCAAACACCCGCAGAGACCACAGGGGTGGTCAAAGTCCGCCGGGCGCCACTGGACATACCCTCTGCTAGTAACCAGGGACGCCCGGCAACGGACGTTAGAGCGGCCGCGGCCTTGGGCCGCGGAATTAAAAAAAAAAAAAAAAAAAAAAAGACTCTACAATCTACAACCACGTAAGTGGCTACAAAAATTAATATCGCAAAAATGACATGCGAATTTTCGTAAAAATTTACAACTAAACTTACCTATTCTGTTTTTTATTCTTTTTTTAATTAGAAAATACTGAATGCGTAGAATTAATAAGAAAAAAAATTTACAACCTTACTCAAAATAACATTGAAAATCTAAGTGGCTCGCATAAACATAACAGCTAAATTCCTATACAAATACGCCCTTCGTCAGTGGTTCAAATGGACTCGTTTCCATTACATCTTGTTATGGAGACGAATTTATGTAGGTATAATACAATATCACCGCTTTCACGAAAGCCGGGCATAAAAGGCTATTTGCATGAATGACGCAAAATATACCTACGTTTAAACTTTTTTGAAATTAACTCAATAAGGGCTGAAGCAAAGATGTCAACAACTAAACCAGACTCTGAAAAACTGCTTTAATACGCCCTTACTTTGCTATATAGGCTTAAGAAGTCTGAAAGTAAAAGGTAAAAAAGTACAACACAATATACTTCAGGAAACAATAATGTCAGGAACAAACATTGTTACGCTATTAGCTATAAATTTAACTTATTTAAAAGTTTTGTACAAGATTACTCATGTCTGCGATTTTAACATGATACGATTGCTATACCGGTAGCCTTAGATCTAATTTTGGTCCAAGACGTTAGCTAATGTTAGCGATTAAGTTAATAGATAATACGATTTAAGCGCAGATGAATATAATTAGGTAGCTATCAACTTAAATGAATATTTATTTACAATGAGAATTACAATAATCAATCCTATCAACGTATACAATATATCAAAAGACGCCCGACGAGATCCAAGAACCATAAAGAAGCCCAAATTCGAGAGTTGATAGAAGTGAAAATTCGTAAATCATTTACGTGACCTAGGTATTTCAGTTTATATTAACTATTTCTAGTGAAGACAGAATAATTTTATTTCTTTAATCAGTATTTGAATAAACATAAATACTTATGATTGTAAAATGAGAGTAGGTACCTATCATTACAACATTGTAGAGAACTGATCAAAAGTTTCCGACATTGATATAAATTAGTTCTATCCGAGTTATATAACAAAACACTATATTTATGCATATAACTTTTGTAAGGTAGATTGCATATCACTTTCGAAATTAATTTTATTTGCCTAGTTTTTATTGCATCCAGTTTTTGCAAATACCTACCTTCTTTTTAAGAGATTGGGAGGCTAAAGTCATTAATTTTTAATATCTTTATCAAAAATATTTAGTTATCTAGGTAAATGAAGTCTACATCATTTCCTTCGCCGCAGTTTGAATCATAAAACCAATTTGTTTCTCTTTGGCAACCTGTTAAGGGCTCTTCACCAGTTAATAACCCAACAAAAGTTATTGTTCAATAAAACGAAATGTAGTATAAGTAGGTAAGTATTTTTTTTTCAGTACTTTAATTTAAATACAATAAATTCTAGTGGAATGTGTACCTATAGTCGCTAGTAGGTACTATTCTTCATTATGTGCTGGGTATAGTGCAATGGAAACTATATTTTTTTACGTGTAGTTCATAAAGCTCCCATGGTTACAACTTGAGCTCAAATTTTCACTAAAAACTTAAAAAGAAACTTTTTTTTCTATCGATTTGCCTGTCTGTTTGCTCCGGCTAATGTCTGAAACTGCTTGACCGATTTTAATTGCAGATTTCTGACGTTATAAGGAGTAACTTAGGTTACTTTTATTTTAGAAACAGATAGGTAGGTACAGTTCGCGAGTACTAAGGTGAGCTTTGCATTTGTGTGAGTGATCACGAGCAAAAAAGCTGTGTGTAGCTGTGTGTACAGCACATGTGTGTATAAAACAAGTCACATTATACGTGCCCTCACACAAATGCAAAGCTCAGCTTACGCCACGCGAACTGTACCTACCTCAATTCTTAAAATAATTAATTTGTATGAGTACCTGCTTTACATATTATACTAAGTACCTACCTTACTCTTGATCCACAGAATGCCTACGAAATATCTACCTTCTCTTTCAAATCCTAGGACCTTCATTTCAATGTTAATATTTAAGACATATCTATTAGTAAAGTATAACTGTTACTGCTCGAATTTAACACCTCATGAAAACCACATGAAACCGTCAGCTGCACGGAACATCACCCTTAGAAAGCTTTGAAATAAATCTAGTCTGTATAAAAATTAATAGAATTAACTAAAATCCTTTGATTATATTATTTTCAAAGCTAAAATCATGAGCAGTTTACCATAAATAAAAAACTGCATGAACTGTTATCTCGTTTAAACGAATTTGTATAAATCCTATGGGATTATTCACTGCGCGGGTTTAATCAGTTCTATTTTGAGATACCTAATCATCTTGTACCTACACAATCCCAGCCGACCCTTAGAGAATTCTTCACTAACCACAATTTGTTAATTTGATTTCTAGAACCATAACAAGTCATTACATCCATGCATAGAACATCAATCTTATATTTAATCTATGAGTTGATAACTTATTTACGTTATGCTTTTTAATTTATATCACACTACCAGAGACACTACGATATTTTAAATCCCTAAACGTCCGATGTCAAATGTCACTGATATCTTTGATTATATATATGTCTATAATCAAAGACTGATATTAATATATTGATTTGCGATTATCGGGCGATTTAATTCTAAACTTTAACGGCAGGCGTCCCATAAGACAAAGACCCATAAAATTTATAAAAATCAATAAAAATGTAGTCTGCTTACATCAACCATATGAGGTTAGTAATAAGAAAAGCACCTACTCTGGTATTCATTCGTATAACTGTATTTGAGTGGTTTGTTTGAAGCTGTTGGGGATTCAAGTGTTGAAGTTAATTAAGGCACCCACTGCCGATACGCCCATAAATTCAAATTGAGTAGACTTCTATTGTGGATCCGGCCCAAATGGATGTCTTCTGCGGCCAACCATGGTCCGTGGACGGAATCCAAATGGTGGTATCTTCAGTGGGCGCCTTTATTGACTTGCACCCGACATCAGTTGCTAGTTTCGGATGTAGGAAACTAAACTCAATATTTTTTTACTTGCAGTGCTCACTTGATCACGCTTTAAATGTTATTTTGTACCAATAATTTATATGAATCGACCTCTTATTTTAAAACGTTGTTAAGTAACAACGAATACGTATCAAGGTTATCAAATTCAATCGACAGATAAACACCATATACCTACTTCTACGAGTATTACAGTGCCGTTTGATACCTTGATGCTGTGCTTGATGTTTCGATTGGATTATGGCACGAATAAAAGAAACAAATTAGTACTAACCTCAGACTAGAAGAAGAATTCAGATCAATTAAGCTTATTTTAGAGTTTTTTGAAACGGAGTTCTTTACGCAACTTACGGTCCCCTGACCGCACTTTTTTTTTAATTAATAAGATTGAATCAATTCTGCCTTTCAGATTTACTCAAAACTCGAAATAATTCATGTACCTACAAATTAGATTGCGTTTAATTTGGTAGCGCTCCTTATGCATATCCATAACTTTTGAACTGGGAAATGAGACCGTACAATAATAAAATTGTTTATTAAGTATGTTGATTTGGGTAGCACAATCAGCGACATTGTAATCTCGAAATGAGGTTTTATTCAATTTACCGTCCGTACGTGATTTGGCTCAGACCCGTGTTCTGTAAAACGATATTAAATTAGGAATTCTATCAAATCTAATCCTGGATAAGTACCTACTAATACCGAGTGTATTAAACTGTGCAAATGACTTTAGCAAGGACGAGGCATAATGTTAACCAATTAAAAGCCAGACATGAACAGTTATTTAATGGTAGAAATTGTACTATCTACGATTACTATGGCGATAGGCTGATCATGGTGAAATGAAAAGAGGTGTATCACCATGGGTCGAAATTGTTGTCATCAATTTTACACTTGACTGGTTCTTGTTTACCTATAGGTATAAAATTTGTCATTACAAAAACATTCTAGCTATTTTACTCTCATTTCTTTTCTTCCGATTCATATAATCCAGGATTCCTTAGGTGGAGTGTAAATAGCGTCTTTCGACGAACCGCAAACTTAGAGATGTGGTGTCATTTATCTCTCATAGTTGACTTAACAAGTTAGTAAGGGTGTTACTTTTGGGTGATATCGACAGCCATGCGTTTCGTTACACGAAGTCGCTGACTTGACCAGTAGTGACTTGTAGTTGAGAAGGTATTAAACCTTCTCACTAACGACCAACGTCATAGCTCATGATACGTTAGACACCGGTTAAGAAAGCCCGGGCTGACTAGATTCCGGTGTTAAGTAACCACTCGCCGTCAAGTAGGCAGTGTGCTTGTTGCTATTAATGTAGTGTAAAACAAATATGTACTCATATTACCAGTATACAGCTTATTTGCAATATAAAGTCTGTTGCTATTTATAGTTGTTCTATGGTCATAAAGGGGCCGGGCCAATTGTAGTCTCCTACGGAATAGTATGTTCCTCTGACTGTCAGCAGTCGACAGCCAAGTGTCCTGAATATTTTATTAGACCGCAGTCATTTATTAATTAAGGCCAATTGACTTGTTTTGTCACGGTGTACAATAAAAGAATAAACGTTTCTAGTGTAGTAAATATATAGTTATTATTTGTAGTAATAATAACGTATACATACTGAATATACCTATAAACTTTTCGGTTAATTCCAACTAATTCATAGATACTTCGATATTGAGATAAATTAGGTAGTGTAATAATGTCAGCTATGGTTAGCTGCAAGATGAATTTAAGTTAAATACTTAGTATTATAATTATGTTTGACTCTCGTTGTTCTTTACTCTAATAATCACTGTACAAAGCACCTCCAGCAGAACCAAAGTACTCTGTAGGTAGGTACATATTTTTAAGACGATTCAAGTAATCTTTATTTTCCTTTAATTTACAAGAATGTGTACCTACCTACATATTCATCCTATCTTTTTATCGACTGTTGTATCTAGGGCTCTACCTGCACGCAATGCACGTGCTGCCATGCTGCTTGAGTGGCGACTGGCAAATATACCTACCCTGTGGATATATTTGGTCTCGACAACGATGACTGCTATTACGCGGGACCTGCATGCAAAACGTAGGCGTTAAGAACGTCACTGTCTACCTAACGTGTGTCTGAAGAAGGACGTGACTCCGTATTTTTGTTTGATTTGTTTTTCGTGGTTGTAAAAAGCCACTAGTCAAATGCCAGTCTCATAATTTTTTACTACCCTAATAATCCTAATGTTTTATAGACGTGTTTTTAAAGCAGGTACTTTGCGTAGGAAGAATATTCGAGACATACGATGATAAGCTATGGAAAGACCCCTTGAATCAATTGATAAATGTTGAAGGAAGAAATGAGATAGCGCTACAAACATATGCCGGTAAATCAATACGGACGCCCACGGAGTAGTTTGTTGTCGCTACAGGAAAATAAAACATGATTGATTCATTTCATTCACGCAGTTATAATAAAAACACAAATTAATGCTTATTGGTCTATTTGCGTTGATAATCGTTACAAATTATAAACAATGACCCGCATGTGTTCGCGATAAACGCAAAATATAATGAACAGGTTTTCACTGGTTCCCTGGTTTTCACCAATAGGGTAGGATAGTCATTCAAAAGGAAAATGATACGAGTATATTAGATGTTCATTGGAGATTTGTACAGGTATTGTTTGTTGAAAAAATATAATGTTTAACACGTAAGAAACGGATTGATCTGGTTTCCTTTAGTTTTTTACGTTAAATTATTTTAAGTGTCATTGACATTGAATTAAATAAAAATATTACAGTCAACCCACATTCAACATCAAGTTCACAGATGACATACTAATAGTTAAGTATAGGCACAGAATAGGTATGTGCTTAATAGAACCTAATTGTTATAGGTATTTTAATTAGAAACTGGTCTAGATTTAAAACACAAAAGCCATTAGATAGCTTATCCTCAAGTAAATACAATTTTTTTATTTTAAGTATCTATTGGTGTCTAATAAAAACATAGTAAGTACACAGTTCAATAGTAGTAGTAGGGAGGTAGATTACATTCATTAGCTTTTAATAGAACATGGAATTTAACGCATGACTTGTTTCCTAACCAGTTCTTAGTCACAAGTATTTTTATAAGAACCAATTATTTTGAGAGTTCATTGTCGAAAATAAGAACCTAAAATTAACTTAAACGAATGACTGGTAACATTACTTAATGGACGGTATCTATTCTATCTAATAAACGTTGCTTTAACGTCCCTGCTGGCCATCATTTTCAGTTAATTATACCGGGCTAAATGAGACTGGTGAGTGGTGACCTTTTAAATATTGTAGTCTTCTTTTTAAGAGACATTTTGATAATTTGCTTAAATATCTCAGGTCTCAAAGACGTATATTTAAAAATGTATACCCATAAATAGACCGAATTCACAAATTCCTAACCATAATAATCATAGTACTAATGAGCTTTTGATACCGAAAAGCTGATGTACCAATAAAAGTGTGTTATCTCCTATATTCCAATTGAATAAATCGTCAATAAGTAGTCTAGTAATTTTACAATTCTAAACAGTTTATTGGTCACTACACGCACGTGGTTTATTAACTTTAATAGTCAACGTAGTGAAGCCCACTTTTCTCGTTAGTCTCATCCTGTCTTTGAGTAGTCGTTGCTTTCCAACTGTTACACTACCGCTTCAATCTAGCCTTGGACATTTGCAATAACCTTTTAAATTAGTTGATCTAGTATGAATTAAGTATTGACTTTGTTCCATACAAATAAATAGGAATTCTCTTTTAATCAGTAGGTATAAATCGACTAAAATTATTAATCAACGTTCTGCTGCTATTTCATTACTATATTTTATTTACGGTCAAAAGGTACAATAAGTTTATGAATATGTTGTTATTTAAAGGTTATGAATTCTTGTCTCACTTGTTTATCTAAAACGGTTTTTGTATTAAAACGAAGTTGCACTCCGTCCAACGTTTTTCTGCTCAAGTCTAATCAGCTAATGTAAGGCGAAGCTTTCAGGACAATAATATTGAGATACATATTCGAGAGGGGAATAGTAATGCATTTAAGTTAGTAATATCCGTTATGCATAGCCAATTTGATAAACATGACTATTTACTAATAAATTGGTTTAACGTAGGTACTTAGATATCTATATATATATTATTTCTATGATATAAGGTCGATCGGGATACAAAAAAAGGTTGTTTATCGTTTTACTTATACTGAAATAATCAGGCGATCAGAAGAAATGTTTGCGTAAATAATATTCGTACTTACCTACCTCGTAGAAAGTAGACAGCTAGTCCCAATATATTGACGATTCTAGCTATTGGCTGTAGGTCTTACTACTAGGTATATCCTCAATGTTTCAAGTTTCTAAACTTTATTGCTACTAAAATTCATAAATAGTTCAATGATAAATAATGGAGTATATTACTCAATGTTACATCGAGCTCTTTAACAGGTAAACATGTGATCAGGGAGCGGGCATTACTCCAAACAAACTAGTCCGCCAAAATTATTCCCAACTTTATGACAAGCTATGTGTCATCAAATCATGTGAGCATAACTATAAAAATATCGTAAATACACATAACCATTTAAAATTTCATCTCCGTTGCATCATACACTCGTTTTTCTGTAGTGTCTTTAAAATAATAAAATTAATAAGAATCTGTAACGGTACACAATAGTTAAGTAAAAGCCAATTGATTTATACTTCTTACTGTCAAGTTACTGACAACATGATACTTATCGTCTACTGTTACCTTTAGGGTTAGTAATTGCTACATCGATGTTTGAACTGATTGGCCCTATCGTTTACTTGTAGAAAGGTTTGTCACTTAATTAAAATGTGCTCTTCGAATATTTTCCTTTATTTGAAGCAACTACGAATTTAAAGCCTTTATGACAGATATATTCGTTCCCCATGCCCATTACCGAAATAAAAAGGTTCATATAGCACTCGGGGGCAAATAAGTGAAAGAATTTAATAAATCAGTTATATGTAGTTACAGAGATTTTACAAACTTTTAGCTCTTTATAATATTAGTTTAGGTACCTACCTACCAACGTACTCTTGAATATTATGCGTGAACGTGAGAATTCTTAAATCCGTCTACTAAATCAATTGTTAATTTGTGAACGCGTCCATTAATCACGTATTATGAAATTTGCTGAAGTCAAAACATTGTAAACAGAAATTCATCAATAAGTAAGTAGCTAACATCTGGATAGTTTATTACGACAAGTCATTACTCTTGTTAATGTAAGCTTCACTGGAAGAAAACTTAATAGATTACAAAACCGTTTGCTAGGAACCGAACAGCACAATTCAACTTCAAACTAATTTAATGTAGCTCTGTGTTTGAAAGCGCTTCAGTTGCTATCTACCTACGTACCTACTCGAACAGTACCTGTAACTCAATTCAAATTAATCATTCCTCCCTCAGTTACTTTAGGTATCAAAGCTCTCCTACAGGAGACTGTACCTGGGGATCGTCCGGAGTATGGCCTTATACGGGGCTCCCGTATGGGCGGATAGATTGGCGGTCAGGGTGAACGCGACTCTGCTAAATAGACCTCTGCGAACCTTGGCCGTCAAAACCATACGGGAATACCACCGCACGATCTCCGGAGAGGCTGCATGTCTATTAGCCGGGACCCCTTCATGGGACCTGGAAGAGCTGGAGAGCCCTTCCGTCATTGTTTCAATGGCACAAGGAGGCGCTGGAGAGGGACCACAGGCCTGCGACTCGAGAAATCGAGGACCAGTGGTCTCCGCCAGGATCTCATGGAGACTTGGAGGGTGCGACTTGAGCAACCAAAGTGGGGAACTACCGTCATCGCGGCGGTGTGCCCGATCATGGACGAGTGACCTCACGTATCGTGCGACGCAGATCGTTACCGGGCATGGATGCTTCGGTAGCTATCTGTTTCACATCCGTCGTGAGGTCACACCCCGGTGTCAACACTGCGAGGTTTCCGACGACGACACCGCACTCCACACGTTGGTGGAGTGCTCAGCGTGGGCGATTCAGCGCCGGGACCTCGTAGTAGGTCTGGGCGTGGATACACTCTCGCTGGAGACCATGCTTCAAGCCATGGTCTCCAGCGGGAGTAGGTGGAACGTGGCCGTGTCCTTCTGCGAGCAAGTCGTGCTCGCGAAGGAGGCGGCCGAGAGGGAGAGGGAGCGTACCCTCCCCGCCGAATTCCGTAGTCAGCGGCGAGGGCGTCGCAGACACTACTACGCCCAAGACCATCGACCTCCATGATCGGGGCCTGAGGATGGCGGGATCGCCACCCGTCGTCCTTAGCAGACTGGGGAGAATTTCTTTCGTCTATACTCATCTCTACATCTACGGGTTCTCATGTTTGCGGCCGTATTTATCAACCGATTTTCATGAAACGGTTCACAGAACCGCTAGTGGTACAGTAAAAATAAAGTTCACGATGGCAACATGCCCGAGCTAAAAAAGAAAATATTAATGTAGGTTAGCTTGGACGAGCTTGCACTTATGGCGATGCGAGTATTTACCTTAACATTATCCCACGCGCACACCTTTCTGTTAATAACACCCGGAACGTAGAGGAAAATTACATTGCATTATCATGTGAAGTAAGAAGATATAGGTATGATATGCCTATTCACAAAAAAAACGTCTTTACTGATTGCTTAGGCTATACCCACAGAGACGCCCGGCAACGGACGTTAGAGCGGCAGCGGCCTTGGGCCGCGGAATTAAAAAAAAATTAAAAAAAAGGCTATACCCACTCATTAATGCTTATTAGCATATTTATTATTTAATCGTGTTTTCATAAATTAAAAAACTGTCTTGTGAAAATATAAAAAAATCTTACGCAATATCATCGTCCTAGTTATGCATGAAGGAAGACCTATATAGAACCAGTTAACTATGACGATATTTGATTCGCATTTGAATATTGAACAATTGCTGGACACCTCAATATAACCGCCGACTACGAGCTCTGATGAAGCCTCAATAATTTTTGGGGCTAAACTTTCAATAAAATTTGTACTCAAGCCTGAAACAAATCTGTTACCTGTAGCTGATTTTAATAAAACCCTTAGATAAGCTTGACAATATTCAAATTGTTTAATACCCATGTATATTCATTAGGTTTATTTTTGTCCACAGCCACGGAGAAGACTTGATCGTGACGCCCTTCGCGCAGGTCCTGGCGAGTCTGCGCAGTGTTCGTAACAACATCTTATGTCTCACCAACGTGCCAGTTTCCAAGTAAGCATTTCTTTCGTTAACAAAACTTAATTAGGTAAGGGATTTAACAAGTATAAAGACTGAATAATAATTCAAAGACCGAAACGGAGAGAGAGAGAGAACCAAACATAAGATGAATGTACACCAAGTTTAAATCCCTGTCCGTATTTGGAAATCTTTTCCTTCTAATAAAATGCAATTTTTAGATATATATTGTGTCAAATTTATCTTGAGTCGACCTATTATCATCATTGTTATACCATTAAGGTCATGAAGTACCAGTTATCGGACGACAATGTGAAGGTCACTGTCATAAACCTTGACCTCTAATTTGTCATGACCCCAACGCTGAACTACGGTATAAAATAAAATTGAAGGTCACTGTTATTTCAATATTAAATAGCTATTTACACATATCCTAGAAAAAAGATAAACCTTAATGATCGTTTTATGATGTTAACGATAAATTCAAGTAAATATTTAAATATGGTACTTGAATGTGTACCAAGATTTTTACCATACTTATATAGCGTTACTGAAGGAATGGAATAACTGACATACTTACACAATTTCAGTTACTGCTATTCTTTAAAAAAGTATGAGTGTCAGGAGTGCTTAATCTTAAAACGTTTAATGGACTACCCATTAAACGTTTTAAGATTAAGCACTCCTGAGTTTAAATGTTCCGCATGTTGTTATCTCATAAGTACGTGAATCTTTACTTCGTCAAAATGTTTACATAATCTCTTGTGCGCGAACAAATCCAAGGAGTTTCTATAACGATCTCGAAATCTTTAGACACCGCGTGTTCAGTTTTAGAATTTCAATTTTAGTTTCTAATAACATTTTTGGATCTACTTACTACCTGTTGTAAATTATCTGATAACGTTAACATATCGACGTACTCGATGTAGGATTAAAAGCTTTCGCTGCAAACATATAAGTATATTATTGTAGATAGCGTTGTGGGAAAACCACATTTGTTTACTTGTACTGCATTATTTCTGCTTAAAAATATGTGAAACTTCAAAACTGCACTGTTTTTGTTCACGTAAACCTTTGTACGAGTAAACATGTTTTCTTGTCTAGCTGTTGAAAGATTTATCGGCCATTCAGTGGCCACATCCAAAGCTACCAGTGATTCGGTTGCATTCTATATTTTACCGGGCGCAATGTTCCGTAGTTTGATACAAACTAGGACAAACACGCCATTGGATTCAAACTACTCTGCTGTCCGTTTTAAACAAAAGTAAAACTCAGTAGTATAATAACATCTATTGTGTGGTCATTTAATAAAGGATCTTTCTTAAAACCTACATAATTTCTGCGTTCGTACCAGAGACGCCCGGCAACGGACGTGAGAAGGGCCGTGGCCTTGGGCCGCGGAATTAAAAAAAAATACCTACATAATACCATAGAAATCTTATCCCGGGTTGTTTATGGTGGCATTCCTCCAAAACGGCTTGATTTTTTTCGGACAGATCTTTATGAATGTTACTGTAATTATATTTAGTACAAATAATTATTTTACGAAAAAAAGTGCTAAAATCACGCCTTACCCTATTTTGCGTTTGGCCCAAACATTTAAATAACATTGAAAACATGTGCCAGTTGTACTACTACATTAATAACTCGTGTGAGTTGAAAGGCTTGTCTATTCATTACTGGCTCTGCTGATGACGTATTATGACGTCGTCATGACGTCGACTGCCATGGTCGATGAGAATATGGGCAGATAGTCAACACACACGTGACCACCAAAAGACACTTGACATACATGCCGCCGGTGATGCCGCTTTCGTCATAACTAAATGCATCAGTATTAAGATTAAAGATTATCAGATGCCTATGCCCGCCGCCGCCGCCGCCGTCTGAGTATTTCATCTAGTAATACAAGATCTTGGAGTGATTGGATCACCATTCACTCTAAAAACAAATTTGTTGCTCAAGTTCAACTAATTTAATACAACATTATGTGCCACATACTTATTTGTTTATTCGAATATTAAAACTAGTAATCGCCCTTTAGTTGAACAGTAAACCTCGCGAACATTAAAACATTATTTGGGCGTTTCCCCTCCATTTCTCCCCCAATCAATTAGGCGATGCAAAAATTGTTTTAAATTGTGCCAAATTTCGTGGAGATCGGATGAAAATGTGGCTGCTAGCCCGGAACACACATACAGACAGACAGAAAGACAGACGGACGAAAGCAAAATTGCAATTTAGACGCTACGCTTGCTCGGTCAAATAGGTGAGAACGGTTCTCACATCTCAATCTCAACCCAACCTAACCTAGGTATACGGGACTCTGGTAAACATAAAGTTCCCGATAAGCAGCAATAAGCTCGCCACCTATTACGTTGGACTAATTTAATAAATGGCGAAATGTGGGCGTATAAACTGCACCCAGAAATTGAACCATGTTCATCAGAACATGAAGTCTCCGGTTGAGAATCCCTTGACCTCGTCTTTCACTGTCATATCCAAGGAAGACAAAAACCAGATCGATAAATTACCAACAGACGTAGATCAAAGAATGCGGTATGCTTCGACCAATCAGCGGTATCGGTTCTATAATCTATGTTGGCTTGTTTTACTTTTAAAAACCCTCATAGTAACATGACAGTTACATTGAAAGGTTACGCTTGACGTCAACAGATATCAAGGATTTTATACGTTGCAAAATGTGTAATAAATAATATCTATCCTTATAATCGTGTATCTAAATCGCATTTATTTGCGTTGAACTTGATATTGTTATGGTAATGAGTGGTACCTGCCGGGAGTGAGGGTACCTATAGTTCACCGGGAAGAAATTCCTAAGGCAAACTGAAATCACCAATGAAATATTAGGTATAATATTTTATTGGTGAGTTTAGTTTGCCATCTCTAACAATTTGACATATTCAACCTTTTTCAACCATTGCCAGAATCGTAAAATTTAAAATTTTAGAACGTTCGTAAAATATCCTTCCATCGCGTACATTACCATAACTTGGTTACAGAGAATCTATCTCTTTCTCTCACGTGAATAATTTACAAAGGATTTACAATTTTCACTTTCATTTGTAGACAATTGAATTGACCAGGTGAATTAATTCCAAGCTTGATAACTTTCATTATTTTAATGTTAGAAAGGAATATAAAACTGATGGCATATGTACTACATCCATTTGAGTTAAATGCATCTAATAAATAGACTATTGAAAAAAACCGGCCAAGTGCATGTCGGGCCACGCATAGAGTAGGGTTCCGTAGTCATACATAATAACCACTATAACTCCTGAACTAAAAAAGTTATCGGATCCGTTATAGTTTATTACATGGACTACCAGCACAAATATTTTCAGATTTTTCGAGCCAGCCGTTTACCGCTCCGTTTTACCAAAAAATGAGGTATAAAGTGAAATATCTAGCAAACAAATACTTAAATCAAAAAATCGTCTTAGCAACCTCTCAAAGTTTTTAAAATACCTATCTAATGATACCCCACACTCCGGGGTAGACGTAAAAAAACAGAATTCTGGTTACGTGTAGGGAAGCCCCCAAAAAAATATTTTTCATGATTTTCTTTTAGAACTTTGTAAATGTAGTAAATACATAATATCTATGCAAAGTTTTATGTTTCTAACTCTCACTGTTTAGGAGGAACGCCGAAAACAGACGGACGAACGGACATGACGAAACTATAACTACGGAACCCTAAAAACGATAGATGTATTAAGTTAAGACCACGTGACGGAAGGAAATAGACCTTATGTGGGTACAGTTTGACCCACAATACAGTAATCAAAATTGTATTACTACACAACGTTTAGTAATATTTAATATTACTAAACGTGTAGTTAAGTACTCGTATATTTATTACGTAGCGTAGTAACTAGATTACGCCTTGTAGCGCATATTGGCCTTATCGTGACCTCACTAGAGTAACCGGCCATACGTCTTGAACTTCTCAAATTAGATACATGGCCAACATAGACCAAACAAAGCTATATTTTTTCTAAATATACGATTGTTATTGCGATAATCTGTTTATGATACAGCTATTGCAGACAGACATTCCAACTGTTAACAATGAAAATTTAAAAATAGAATCTTTTTATCTGTTTTATTTTTCTGTTGCCATAATTATGTGCCTAATCATGTTATTTGGTTTTTATTAGTATGTTCTATGGTTTGTTATTGTCTATTAGATATTTTCATAGGAACCGTCTAATAAGTAGGTAGGTACTACCTACGCAATAGCCTCGATAATTTGGAGCTGAAACTTAGGCAAGCGGCAAACTCCCTGAAAAACTAAAATGACTGACCCCAATCACTGAAAATGCCTTGGACCAAAAGGAGTCAATTGGTAAGAAAACAAAATTTGTGCCGGTGGGCTTTTAATTGTTATAAACAAATTAATTTGTTAACTGTTAAAAAGTTGGTTTTTATATTGGAAAATGATTTCTAAGGGTAAAACGGGCAAAATAAGACACTTTTACTCTTGTGTTTTTTTCGAAAAAATGCGTTATAAAGAAGTTACAAATGGTCAAATTCAAAAATTTTTATTTCGGCGAGTTTTGATCGGATTCAAAAAAGTCCTGCGGCAGAATACTTCTCAGATCTTAAGCTTCAACTGAGTATTTTTCAAAATGAGAAAATATACATTTTTCACATAATATAAATAATATATAATAAAATTTCACAAATAGCGTAGCGTTTTTCAGAGTTAAGATACACTATTATACGCATGTAGAGTCGTGTCAACTCGTATAAAGCGCGTGCAATTTGACAGGATTCAAACGGGCACTCAATAAGGAACTCCAAATTCAAAAAAAAAACAAATTGTTTTTCTTTTTTTTTTTATTTGAAATCATTGAAAAATTATCTAAGAACTTTTTGCTCTGATTTCTTACTGCCTCCGGATTGTCGAACGCTAAAAAAACGCTACGTGTATGAATAGATTTTGACGATGTGAAAAATGTATATGTTTTCATTTTGAAAAATAGTCAGTTGAAGCTTAAGATCTGAGAAGATCTTAAAAATGGTTGTAACTTCTTTAAAACACATTTTTTTTTTTCGAAAAAACTTCAAGAGTAAAAGTGTCTTATTTTGCCCGTTTTACTCTTAGAAATCATTTTCCAATATAAAAACCAACTTTTTATCAGTTTATAAATTGATTTGTTCATAACAATTAATAGCCCACCGGCACAGATTTTGTTTTCTTACCAATTGACTCCTTTTGGTCCAAGGTTTACAAAAAGTACAAACTTGTATAGGCGCAATCACATTTTTAGTGATTGGTCAGTCATTTTCATTTCTACACACTTTTTCGGGGGTTTGTCGCTTGCCTATAAATGTAATGAAGTCGTTTAAACATTTACTGAATCAAGTCTACGAATCACTCTTATTCGTATATCAATTTTTAGCTAAATTATTTGACATTAGAAGCAGACCCATGGTGATGAATAATGATGCATTAGCACAATGCGCAAAAATTTACACTAAAAAAATATTTGAGTTTGATTTGTCAACAATGTATTGGACACCGACACTGGTAGAGCTTCTGATAAAAAAAACTTTGGGGGTGGCGTTTAGATGTGTTCAATTTTCTTAACTAAATAATATTTCAGAAGTATTCTTATGTGCGACTTTATCATACTACTTGCATTACACTAACGTTTGTGTTGTTATCTTTACAGATCTCGAAGATCTTCGGGTGTGGCTACTGCTGTTACACCGCAGCCGAAGAACCTGAATCCTGGAGGTAAGGGGGGTCTTAACAATAACGTACAACTATGTCATGATTTATATCCACCTATTTTGGACGACATTTCCCTCGAACACATTAATTTCTTTGAAACACAATATTATGTTTTTGAGTATTTTTATTTAAGCTGATAGGTACTATCTCTAAATATAAAAATTAATCCCTATTTCCCTTGGTCACGACATCACGCGTGAACGACTGGACCGATTTGGATAATTTGGGTCTTAAAATATTCGTGGAGGTTCAGGGAAGGTTTATAAGCAAAATTTCAGGCGGTTCGAAGTTCGCCGGGACTACTAGTATACTATAATAATATACTGTGTTAAGGAGCACAACACAAACTTCGTGATGAATGAATCCACATACAAAAGAGACAAAAGTAATAGTGCGTGGGCCCTAGAACATTGAAACTTATTGATTAACAGCAAGCTGATTTTTGGTAAGTAGCTTTATTTTACCGAATCCTAACCCTACTTATTTAAAAAAAAATAATCTCAAATCAGGTAACTAATCCGCTAATAAGGGCGCCAACGCACTAGCAACCAGGCCGCGGCGCCGGCGGCCAGGTCGCGGCGGCCACTGAGTTCTGATTTTAATAAGCAATCGCTTATAGACCTACGCACTTAGCGGCCGGCGACCAGCGACCACCATTGGCCGCGGCGCGCAATAGAATGGCCCGCGACCAGCGACCACACGTGGCCGTCGAGATCATTACTTTATTTTGAAATTCATTCAGTGCTACCGCATCGGCCGCGGCGACCAGACGTGTATCGCTACAGAGTGGTATTATTTTACAATGTCCGATCAAATAAATAAATCTAACTACTTTGAATATTGCAAAGTAGTTAGATATATTTATTTAACTATGGACTTCCGAAAAGTAACGCCTGACAGTATTAATGTCCGATCATTTCGACACGGAAAGGTTCATAGTCGAAGTCGAAAGCAGAAGAGGTTTATGGGATATATCATGGGGTTTGACGCATTTGGTGGACTTCTCAACTTGTACACCATGCTCAAATGGTGAACTTAGCAACTGGTGCACTTCTCATATGGCACACTTCGCAACTGGTACACTTCTCATATGGCACACTTCGCAACTGGTGCACTTCTCATATGGCACACTTCGCAACTGGTGCTCTTCTCAATCGGTGCACTTCGCAAAAGGAGCTTTGGAAAAATTGTCTAAAAATTAAAGAATCTTTAGTTATGCGTAGCTAATTTTCTTAAAAATATAATCAACAAATACCTTTCAAGTAGGTACAACACTTACTTAAACTTAAACAATTTTCAATAATAATATAAAAAGTCACACGAAAGTATAATAAAAAAAATATGTAAGAAGAAATATTAGATTTACAAAATTAAACACATCCTTGTAAGTCGACTGAAAGTATTGGCCGCTCGACATGTCGCGGCAGCATACGCACTGGGCGACCAGGCCGCGAACGTGGTCGCCGCGGCCTGGTCGCTAGTGCGTTGGCGCTCTAAAGCGCTGATCGTAGAAACTTAAAACTTGGAAGGCGTGTTTTTTGTATGGCGTATACTTCCGATAAGAAAGGATTTTCCAAAATTCTACTCCTAAGGGGGTGAAAAAGGGAGAGGCAAAGTTTGTACGGGACAACGTGAATCCTCAGAAACTACTGCATCGATTTTAAAATTTGTTTCGGTAATATAAAGCTACATTTTTAGCGAATAACAGGCTATTTAACATCACGACAGAGTTAATAGGAGCGGACCAGCATTGCGTGTCTACTGTGACTATAGCTTGTTGGACGTTAATAACCGCAATCTCTCAGAAATGGTAATTCCTAGGAAAAAAGTTGGAAGTTCATTTTTGTTGGTTATTTTATTATCTACAATTTTGTGCAAAACAATTTTTGATATAATTCACTGTTTACGAGAAAAATCCAAAAACCGAAAATAATCAACTTTGGTTAAAGTTGATAATTTTCGGTTTTTGGATTTTTCTCGAGACTTGTGCTAAAAAAGTTATTTAAGGTTTTAAATAACTTTTTTAGCACAAGTCGGATCAATGGGAACTTTTAATATTTGATTTATAATGGTGTAGTTAAGACCTACACCAAATTATAGCTCTATACGAATTAATGCAACCTTACAATTTTGTTCCGAACATTTTAACTGGATTAAACTGTTAGCTACCTGATTTGAGATTTTATATAGAAATATGTGTAAGATTTGGTAAAATAAAGCTACTTCATTAAGTTTAATCAATCTTAATCAATAAGTTTCAATGTTCTAGGGCCCACGTACTATTCATAGTCACAGAAAACAAAATCTTTTGTCACTAGGCTACTATACTACGAAGGGTATATTCATCCGAATTGATTAAAACACCTGCCCTTTACCACCTGATCAAACTGGAGAAAATTGAATTACTTCATTTGGAAAATCATTTAGAACAAACTGATTCGCTGGAACCCAACTATCCTAAATAATTTGACGGTTAAAATTTGGTTACATAAGCTTTGAAAAGGATAGGAGCACCTCTTGCCCTTTTCTGGTACCTATCGAGAATTTATTGACCAATAATAGTGACCAATCCAAAATTAAATAGAACCTTAACCTAAAGTTCATAGACAAAATTATTAACCAATTGAGAATCAAAAATATGTTAACTTCTAATTTAAATTAACTATTCTACATATACACCACTATTTTTTAACTGCTGCGATAATTTTAAGTGTAGCTACACTCCAGTCATACCTATCACGGTACCTAATCTTTTCTTTGTTCGATTTGAACTGACTAAGTTGAAATGTTCGGAGTTTGGGTGTTTTATATGTACGAGTATAATATGTACATGTATATATTTAGAAATATATAAGTATGTTTATCAGTGGTCTAGATTTCATAGCACAAGCCTATAGCTTAGTCTGGCCTCGATGAAGTTGTGTGAGGATGTCGAAAAATATTTATTTATTCGTTTGAAAATATTACAGAAAATATTATTCCCACTGGAACACGTCACCGGGATTAAAAGAAGCATATTATTATGTCTCTCGGGGATAATTTACCTACCTACATATTAGTAAAAGAATTTTCAAAATCAGTTCAGAAGTTACGGATCCTATTCAATGCAAACAAACAAATAAAATCTTTACTCTCTATAATATTAGTATAGACAGACAGACAACCCAACTTTTAGCGACGAAAATCCACCATATAGGTACATACTTTTCATACATATTCTATGTAGCCTATGACACTCGGTAGATAAAGATAAATATCTTTCATTTGAGATCCCATCCATTGAACTCCGTCTAGGCATTAGGCATAATTACAGTTGAACAAAGAAAAAACTACATACATTCTCATACGTGCGTACAACATTACCCCCGCTACCGTAGTCAGGTAAAAAGAAGAGTAGGACCTAGTTAGTTAGTCCTGTGAATAAGGTACCTACTGTTAAATTATTCAATATCTTCGTACCTACCTACATAATATTATTACAACAGGTTTACGCAACTACAACATATACATAAGTATTATCACAAAAAGATATATTAAACCTTCTTTTGTTCCAGCTAAGATGTTTCCACAATAAACCTGGACATTTTATTGAGGTTAGGGACTTACGTATAATATTTATGAGATGATATGAAAAGATGTCCCGAAAGGATGTTTAGATTAAAGCTGAAAACAGCCCATCAATATTCAATTTCAAGATATTGGAGACATTTTCAAAGGCGAAATAGGTTTTTAGATTTAACCCGGTATTTTATTATAGTACGTTCCCTGGTTTTTAATGTTACTTTATGAAAAGGCAAAAATCATTTTTACACTATTCTACAGCTTTATCACTTTTAACACAATCTAACCAGTGTTGCCTTATGCCATTAGCAAAGGTTGCCAAAGATGCTAATGTTATCTACAAACTATTGGATAATGTAGCTTTTTGAGGCAAAAGATTATTAGTATATTTTATTATAGCGTTTTAAGGTTCTATGCACTATGGTCATTTTGATATCTTGGTCATAACACTCATAACGCCCCGAATGGTAGCAAATAAACTCTTTTCTCTTTACAAGAAAGAATAATCTCACAGTTTCAGGTTAACTCCTATCAATTAATAACGTTACTCAGAGATATCGCTCATGTTGAACACATGCCCTCGTAATATTACACATGCTTTGTTTACTATATTATCAGTAACACGATCAATCCCGGTGCGATATAATGAGATTACGAAGAACCGTTGTGACAAGGTAAACTGCTTTACATTCCAAGTAATATTTTGTAGTGACTTACTCTACAATACACCACACTAAATATTGATCTTTATGTTTTAATTGAATTTTCAGATTTGAGTTAACTCTATTGAATTTATTACCGTATTTAAATGAGGGATCGAATTCATCAATACTTACGCATCATCCACCGAGCCTGTTCCTGACCCAGTTGGGGTCGACTTTCCAGTCTAACTGCGATTCTGCTGAACTTCGATATTTTCTGCGAAGTGACTGCCATCTGACCTCCACAACCTATCACTCTTACGGTTACGAAACTTACGGAACCTACGGTTCTACGGTCGAGACACAGGTCACATCTACGCGAGATCCCGCGCACAAGACCTGTTTACAGCAACTCTTGGGACCACACTGGCCGACCACCATGGTGTAATACTGGCCTGCATTGACCCGCATATACAGGTTGCTCCAAAATATAAAACATTGTTAAACAACAAACAATTAGCGAACCTGTTAAACCAAGAAATCTGGGATGATGCCCCTGATCTAAAATGTCCAATCTCACTGTACAACTACATACACTCAAAATTCAACTTATGCTATAACCATTCCAAATTTGAGATCAAGGTAAAAAAATCAGCCTCCCGCAGTAATAATAACTGGATCACTAGAAAAATAATAAGTGCTTGCGAACACAGAGATAAATTATATAAGTTGTGGATTAAAGACCCCTATAATCTAATCATGAAACAAGACTACAACAAGGCAAGAAATTATGCTAATAAACTAATTAAACAAACAAAAAACGACTGTATTAAATCTAACATAATTTCTAACAAACACAATACTAGAATGCTCTGGCAAATCTTGAACCATATCACAGGTTGCCTTAAATGCTCAATAGATGAAACTATTGAAAATGCATTTAAGAGCACTAACCTTACTTGTAAGCATATCACTGACAATCGCATTCATCTTGCGCAATCGTTTGTAATTAGCGTAAAAGAATTAACACCAAAATGCTCAATATCACTTCTTAAAAAGTCTGAATACATGACCTCTTATAATGTGTCAATGAGATTTAAACCAGCCAATCCACAATTAATTTAAAAAATCATAATGTCATTGGAGAACAATAAAGCTCCGGGAATAGACTGTATAAGAACCATTGACATTAAACAAATATGCAATAACATAGTCTCGGTCATTTGCCAGTTAATTAACCTTTGTATAGAAAATAGCAAGTATCCTTCCCAGCTTAAGACTGGAATAATACGACCAATTCATAAAAAGGGCAGCAGAGCTGAATGTGATAACTACAAACCGATAACAATATTACCAACGATCGACAAAATTGTAGAAAAATTTATCTGCTCGGAAATACATGACTTCTATAACAAAAACAATATATTGTCCTCAAAACAGTACGGCTTCCAACCTCATAAAAGTACTACACAGTTGCTTACAACTTTCACAGATAACTTGTACAACCACCTGGACAAGAAGCGTCACATTCTAGTCTTATTTATAGACTACAGTAGGGCTTTTGACACGCTCAAACACAGTAGACTTATAGAGTGTCTTTCTGAGTGTGGTATCAGGGGTAAACTACTGGACTAGTGCGAGGATTATCTCCAAGATAGAAAGTTTGTGGTTAGGGTCAACGATTTCAGTGATTGTGTTGGAGTGACTGAGGGCACGGCGCAGGGATCTGTCCTAGGACCTCTGCATTATCTCACCTACATAAATAGTCTCGAAAACATAATAAATAGTATTGAAATGTTCCAATATGCAGACGATACTTGCATAGTGTCCGCCGGGACTAGTGTTATCGAGGCCCAAAATCGTCTGCAAGGGGACTTTGACAGACTCTAAAAATGGTCACATGATGCTGGTCTGGTTTTGAATTCACAAAAGACTAAGGTTATGTATATTAGCTCCAGCCAAAACAGAAAACCTTTTACTCCCAATCTTATACGTAGGTCACACTATAAGTTTTGCGTAACTTAAAAAAATAACATGTTAAAACCAAAATATTATGTTTATTGCTTTTCAAAATACTATCCTTTACATTTTAAACAATTTTTAATGCGATCGAACCATTTTTTAAAACAGGAGGACCACAGATCTCAAGGCATGTTTTCTACGTGCTGATTGAACGCTATCACTGCCTCTTCGGAGTTGGTAAAAGTGAAACCTCTCATCAAATCTTTGATTTTGGAGAAAATACAGAAATCACAGGGTGCTAGGTCGGGGCTATGCGCAGGATTGGTGACGAGTTGTACTTTTTCGGAAGCTAAAAATGACTTTGTTTTGTTGGCCGTGTGTGAAGAAGCGTTGTCATGATGTAGGAGAACGCGGCTTTTGGGTCTTTCGCGAACTTTTTCTAACACCCTGGGTAAACAAATGGTAGAATACCATTACACTCACGGCATTAACACTCTTTTGATCTTCAAGTGGAATTGTACCGAGAGGCCCCGTAGCTGAGAAAAAAACGCGATCATTTTTTTACCAACGTTTTTCGCCCCACTTTTGTTGGCTTGTTCTCATTTTCAAACACCCATTCACAAGATTGCTGTTTTATTTCGGGTTTTAAACAATGGATTTCCACGTTTCGTCTCCTGTGACAATGTCATAAACAGCATTACAATGTCCGTGGTCGTACTTCAGTAGCATCTGTGAGCACCATTCCACGCGAGCCCGCTTCTGCTCCGCTGTCAGTTCATGAGGGGTCCAACGACAACAAAGTTTCCGAACTTTCAATTCTTCGTAAAATTTTCTGGATTTGACTCATACCAATCCCCAATAGTCCTCGAATTATCTCATAGGTAATCCGCGGGTTTTCTTCAATTAACCTCTTAACAGTAGCCCCATTATTTTCGTTAACGGCAGTTGAAGGCCGCCCTTCACGAAATTCGTCATGTAAAGAAACTCGACCTCTCTCAAATTCAGCAAACCATCGCCTCACGGTGCTCAAACAAGGTGCTTCTCTCCCAAAAGCATTTTGAAGACGAGCGGCACAGTCTTGCGGACAGAGAAAACTTTTAAAATCATAAAAAAAACGGTTGTCTGTAAAGTCGGTTTACTGACGATAATTAAACGTGACAACGTCTGCCGAACGCGGAGGCCGATTGTGCCTCTTTGTCGCTCGTTCCGCGCTCTCGCTTGCACTTCAAGCCTTAAATGGAACGCCTCAGAGCGAGGTAACGCCGCATGACGTCATGTTTTTTCGTGCGTGCAGCCGGCTCTATCGAATTATAAGACGTTGTCACGTCAAAAATCATCGCTCTAAAATCTTTTCGTCTTAATTCCATTTTCGTTGCGGAACATAGAACTTTGATGTGTGATAAAAAAACAATTGACAAATGATTTCCCGCCTGTTTTTTTTTATTACTAAGAAGGTTGCAACGTTTAAAAAAATATAACATTCGAAATTCAAATAGTTCCGATTAGCTAGAAGTGCAAAACTTTTAGTGTGCCCCATGTAGCACAGTGTCACGAATGTTTACATAAGAATAATCTAACATTTTCAAATACGCCCTGTAACTACCTGTAACTACCTGTAACCTATACTCAGATAGACCCTGCGAGGTCTTCGTAGTGTGGGACATTATAATGTATAGATTGTATTTTACGTATATTGGAAAAAAAAATAAAAAAATAAAAAAAAAAAAAACTGTGACCCTATTGAACACGTCGAAAATCAAATGTACCTTGGTTTAACGATTGATAACCGCCATAACTGGAAAGATCATATTAACCTAGTGTGTAATAAACTAAGAGCAATTCTAGCAAAATTTTCTATAATTAAATATTAAGTTCCATACAAAACCCTCCTCATTCTCTATAAATCGCTAGCAGAATCCATAGTATCATATGGATTATCAAGCTACGGAAGGACATTTAAAAGCCACCTTGACCAAAGATACGTACTTCAATTAAGAATCCTAAAAGAAATTGTTCCTGAAAATATAAAAAAGAATTACACAAATGACTATCATCAACTCTTCCAGTTCTGCAACATAATACCGATACATGAGAAAGTGAAACTAAACATTCTTAACGAAGAGTATTTCAATGAGAATTTTAAAAACCCTAAATCGTCGGGGGACACCAACGCAACCGTGTAACCCGTAGGGTTCGTTTAAGGAGACGCGAGCTTCACGTGTGGCGTGGCTTCTTGTTCGACTAGTTACAAAGAGCAAACGTGTGTATTGTTTGTAATCATGGACGACATCATTGATATAGTTTGCTTGAAGATAATTATAACTTAAAAAGTATTTTATTTGCCGCTAGAGCGGAACCCAGGTTCACACCAGACGAACGCGAACAATTTGGAGAATATGCAACCAGTTAGTAAGAACAAAGGGTTATGAGGTATTTCATGGATATACACGAATGTCATTCCCACTGCATACCCCGCACCTCTCCCACCCTTCCATGCCGCGTCCTTTGCGGCGTCACCCGCCGCTTTATCCGCCGCGTTCTCCCATTGCGAAACTCGCTGGTTTACCCGCCGCGTACTCCACGGCGTCGCCTGTCGCTACATTTGCCGCGTCCGACGCGGCGCCGCTACAACTCAAACAAACGCTTGCAAAGACGCTTCTCCTTGAACGCTCCAAACATTGCCGTATGTTTGTGTTTCTGGCGGCCCGCTACGCGGACCGCACCGCTCGACGCGCCGCGTCTCCTTAAACGAGCCCGTAGTGTCACTAATAAGAAACTTTCACTACCTCGCTATACAAACCTGTACGGGAAAAGAACACTTAAATATAAAATAGTACCCCACTTAATAAACCAACTTCCTATGTCCCTCAAAGATAAAATCACCAACAAAAATTTAAAACGAAATCTCAAAAAATATTTTCTAGAAAATTAAAATAACTAATTACTAAATGTGACTTTTTAGTTATGGAGCACCTGTATAGTCCCAGCTATGCGCTGTACTATGGTACTTACATCTACGAGTATGTGTGGCTGTTGCTCGATGCGGGCTCGTGGCGATATCGTGACGATATAGGGGAGGTAAGGGTGCATTGGGCATGTGTTGTTAAGCAATTTAAAAAATGTTTCAATTGTCATTATGCAGATGGGTACTGCAGTACCTACCTCATCAGGTCAGGGGTCTAAGTCACGTAAATGACGATAGGTCGTCGACGATGCGTAAGTGACGATATCTTCCACTTTAGCGTGGCGATATCTGTGATTTCACTTGTGATTAATCACAGCATATGATTCGTCACTGTTTGCATCTGTTATCTCGCTCAATTTAGTATAGTCTACTAATTTTACATATTTAAACTGCAACATGTGGGGGGGGGGGGATGATTGATGTTGTATTACCAGAATATAGTCCCCAGACCTACTCATAGTACCTAGATATGTAGAGGAACATAGAAACACATCCAACTGTCACCCACCGGTAATATCAAAGTTTTTGGGAAGTGGGATGGGAATTGGGATTGTTTTTTTATGGGAAGAGATGTAGTTTATTACTTGTGGGAGTTTCAAAATTGACCTGAGATGCTTACTTTCCGAGATATCAGGTACTGGGAATCTTGGGTATTTTTGTGGGATGGGAATTCCCGGGATTTTTTTTTTGCAGGCTAATAGAATAAGTCTCGGTCGGGGTGCAGGGGAACAAAAATTTGCTCAGAATTGAGCTGGGAAGCTCCGTTACCGGAATATAGGGGCTTCAAGTTTTGTGGAAAGTGGGATGAGAATTGGGAAGAACGGTAAAACTCGAAGGAGTTTTTGTTGCATCGTATTGTTGCAATTCAAATGTATGTCTTTTTCTTGTAAGCTTTACTTAAATAAATAAAAAATAAATATAAAATAAAAGAACCGTAGAAATAAACAAATACACAACATTGATCCATCTATGGTCCGTCCGGTCTACAGATCGATCTACGTGGTATTTTTATAGTCAGTCATTTCCTGAGTGGATTTTCATAGGCCAAACCGACTATGAAACGTTTTCAAAAACACTAACAAGAGTAATTTTGAGCTACTCTTAGATTCAATTGATGAAACTTTTAATATGTAAATATTACTTTTCTGATTTTGTTCCAATGTTGAAACTCACTAAACAGATAGAGGATTTTATTAGGTTTTAGTTCGTAAAAGGATCTGATCTATGTGACAATTGTATTGTAAGGTATCTGTGAAGACAACGTACATACTACATGAAAATCAAACATAACAAGATGGTAAACCCAGAAATTCCTTTTTCCTAATAAAGCGCGTCTTCGCACAAACCTAGTGTGGTTTTACTGACTATACCGGATTTAATTACAGAGATGTTGTTGTCGTAGCCCTGGCGCTGAAGGGTGTGAAAACAATATGATTGCGGTTTTCACTCACTGATGTACAAGCTCAGAATTTAATACCAGTATATATTTATTGCTGGGGTATAAACCACCACATAACCAAATATAAAATGTTTACTTAATAATGGACTGATATATAGGTACGCACAGCTGGTATATTTTGGTGAAATAAGTAGCTCGATTTTTCCTATGATTGGTTGGGTGGATCTTTCTAACCTTTCTTCTTTTTATTACCAAGGAACTAAGTATCATCCTTTTTAGTTGGACGGTAAAATGTCTGACTTATACCCCAATCTCTTGTTAACCTTATTTTCTTCTTTCATAATTTTCACTTACCAGCACTCAACTCTGCATCCGCCCAAGGTTAATAAGTAGAAATTTTATTCAAGCAGTGTAGGTAAATTTAAGAAAGAGGAGGTTCTAAGTAAATAACCTGCAGAGCAATGAAAACTGTGTTTAGAACCAACGTACCCATGTATATAAAATTGAGGGACGTCGTGACAAATTGATTAGCTCTACAGCATTAATGTCAAGAGAAGTCAGGCTCAATGATAGATGAACATATCGGCGTATCTTTGAGACACGCGAACGTTGGATTACTATAGGAAAATGACCACGGTTCGTGACCAAATAATTATCGGAATACATTTGTCGTGTACAGTTTGGAGCTGAAATGTTAGTACTGTGCTCTAGTCACCATTGGATAATGTTGTTTTTGAGCCGTATTTCTTATGCTCTTATTGAAGAGAGTTTGTGTATCAAATAAAATAATACTTGAAGGTCGAGTGCTAATAAGTTGATAGTAATGGTGGGCAAGCTTCGTTAGCTTGAACTGATAAGTAATGTGCATATACAATTAAGAATAGGTAACTGTGATTGGAGATTATACTAGTTAAGTGTGAGTATACATTTTATTTAATAAAGTTGTAGTTTGCGTACCATATGCCATATAAATAATAAAAAAAGACTAATGGTTTACTCAGAAATTCCATTGTCAGAACCGGACATTGAAATGGGACCACGCGGGCAGCAGCAGCTTTCAAATACAAAAAGAATAAACGTCAAATTGAGTACATCCTCCTTTTATGCTTTTTCGAAGTCGGTTAAAAATATAACAAAGCCCATTATGACATCGGACGAATACGTTACTTTAAAAACGGATTTTATAAAATAAAAACATCATTTTAATTTAATTTTGAAACATTTTCACGAAGCTTATTATAAATGGGTGGCACGCGGTGAAAGTATTTTGAGCATGACAGGTACTAATGACCGTCGTCGGTTACCCAACTTTTGATGTATTCGGGGCGAGTTCTGTCACTTGCCTCGCCACTCACTGTTTCGAGGAAATTATCAAATATATACTTAGGTCAGCGGATGATGCAAGTGGTGCGAAACTCTAATTGCTACTTACAGACAATGTTTTGTTGCTTCCTTAATATCAACAAAACGCAATCTGTTAGAAAAATAACTACGGTAAGCTTGGTCGTTAATTAGTAGGTATTCCAGCAATTAAGCTTGGTTTTATATAGGTACATAAAGATTCTTCAAGACTCTTTGAGACATCGTCGTATCTACGTAAACCTATATTTAATTACATTCACTCTTAAAAATAATCAACTGACTAAAGTAAACCCGGTCCAAGGTTTCAAGAACGCCAAAGAAGTGTAAAATAATGAGTAATTCTTAACTGCTTTTATTTATATACGTAACTATGTCACAGTGGTTTACTTTAGTTTTCTTTGTTTGAAATTTAAACAACAGCTTTGTGTTCCCAAGCTCAATGGACTGTAGGTCAAAGTTTCAATTCTATGTGCAATATGTGTGATTGTTGCTGTAGTTGGCAGGTATTAAAAACTTCCTTATACTAGGTATGGGAAATATTTCTCTTTGTTACCGTGGCTTTCAAGTTGGTTTCTTTCTTTTTGGATATATACGTAGGTACTCGTACATCATTATTGACTTTGGTGAGGTAAATTTTAGGAAGTATTTATCACGTGAGAAGAATTAAATAATTAATAATTGCGCGATTTGTAATAAACTTGTTGCGTGGTGTAAAGAGTTCATTGTCACTTTGGTGAATCATCTACTTTTAGATAAATGTGACCTATGCTACGTCAGTAGGTATAAATGGTTTCACATGTGCTCCATGAAGAAGAACAAGTGAAATAGAACTTTTATTTTAATCTTACGTTGCTATTATAATTTTACACCGTGAATTAGCATAATAATGTTAGATACTTATTAGAGTACTTAATTGGATTTTAATAATTAAACACAACAGCGCCTACGTCGCGGGGCACGTACCACAATATAATAGCGGTATTTTAGATAATTACAATTATTGTAATATTCCGGGAAAACATAAACACTTACTAATTATTATACACATCATTACCTACACATGTCATGCATTGTTCATAAAATGCAATGTCATGAACACGCATTCGGACCTTTTTGGTTAATGAATATCTGAACGTCATAAATTGAGGAAGTGCTATTTTTTTCATAACACCTCTGGTATTTAATTAGTAGGTAGGTATGAAGGTAATGCAGTACATACTGATGGATCTTAACCATGCTGGATGACCTTTAGGCCTTTCCAACATCTTGGGGATCAAGTCATCCTCGCCTGCACGTGGTGCACCTGCTGATAGACGGACTCTACCCTGACCTCCTATTATGTGGGGGCGGACAATGTACCTAATTGGTAAAATTTTGGTGAAATAAATACCTCTGTTTACTCCTTCCGGGGTAAACACGTAAGTATTTCTATGTGTTCTTGATCTTAAAGTAAATTAAATAAGATCAATTTGTTGTGAGAATTTTAATTGTAGGTATACCTACATATCTACAAATTAAATTACTTACAAACTCCGGTACCAAATTAATCGCAGATTAGTCTCAAAGGCTTATCGTGACTTTGAAGCTGTTTATTCTCATTGAACACAGTATTGAATTGTAAAACAGTACGTCACAGACAAACTATCTCAACCTTAAATTATATATTTCAATCGTAAACTGAGAATTGAAATCGAAATGTGTTGGATCTCAGATCATTAGGTAGGTTTATAAACCTACGGTAGGTAGATATCTCACAATACGAAGTGAATCAAAAGAATGCGACTTCATAATTTTTTTTAAATTGTATTGTTTTTCTAAATCTTTAATAATAATAGAATATATAACTTGCAATATCGTATTGGGAAACTGTAAAGATGTTGTAAAGGTGATGAAAATAAATAAATAAACAAATCATGAATAAAATAATCACGTTTAAAGCGCCAAAGATTATATTCATCTTTGAAATATCAATACTAGAAAGCCTAGGACTTAATCATTTTTATTTTTTAAATTCATTTATTATCAGGCTTTATTTTTATTAGGCATTAAGAAAATTTACAGAACTTATATTAACTTATTCTACGATCCATAGATACATACCTTAAAACTACAAATACATATAATTATATCTCTTAATACATATAATTATATCTCTTAATACATATTAACACTACCTACAGGTAAACCGCATAACTCATATATCGCCTGCGGGGTGACAGGGACACGGGAGCTGACGAAAAAGGGGATCGTGCAGGGAGTGCGCGGCAGGCACGATTATGACTCCTGATGTGGGGTCGCCGCTCCGGGTGGTAACCGGTGTGGGGTAGCGGCGGCCTTGCATCAGGGGGGTTTGGGAGCCCTTCCGTCCGGCGGGTCGGCTCCGACCTAGCCACACGGTTCTAGACGAAGCTAGCCTCTGCACTTTGTCACTTACTGCCGCACCAAATGACGCCCTGTCTTCACGCTTCCCTATATCTCATCATGACAGTGCAACAGTGCAACAGTTCCTTTTGAGGTGGAGTTCGCGAATATCCGCGGACTCCATGCGAACCTCGATACCGTCCACCATCACCTAGAGACGGCATGGCCTTCTGTGATGTTCCTTACGGAGACACAGATACGCCGCCCTGACGACACGTCTTACCTCAGTTACCCGGGTTATGTCATTGAGGAACAATTCCGCGACAAAGCCGGAGTGTGCGTGTTCGTTAGGGCGGATGTCTGCTGCCGCCGGTTGCGCTGTCTAGAGAACCCCTCCTACTCCGTCCTTTGGCTGCACGTGGATCATGGCTCTATGAGCCAGATCTACGTGTGCGTCTACCGCTCCCACACAGGGGACACTGGGACAACAAGGTTTTTCGAATACCTCAGCGAAATGGCTGACGATGCGCAGGTGCGGTTCCCGAACGCTGACCCGGTTTTCCTGGGGGACTTTTAACGGTCATCACGTTGAGTGGCTGGGGTCCCTTAGGACCGATCATGCGGGACGATCCGCCCATGCATTCGCTCTCTCCCACGGGCTGACCCAGATGGTACAGGGGATCACCCGGATACCTGACAGGTCAGACCACACGCCCGCCTTGCTGGATCTACTGCTGACGAGTCGCCCAGCCGAGTACAGTGTGTCGGTACGCGCCCCACTGGGCACTTCCGACCACTGTGTGGTGCACGCCAGCTTCCAAGTGCCACCGCCTGCTCGTGCTGAACAAATGACTCGACGACTATGGCACTACTCGTCGGCAGACTGGGACGGTCTCCGCGATTACTTTGCGTCCGTCCCGTGGAGCCAACGCTGCTTTGTAGGGAAGGCGCCTTCGGATAGCGCTGCTGCCGTTGCTGGTGAGATCAGTCTAGGGATAGAATATTATATCCCTTTCACTGATGTCGCTAGCATCCGTAAAGCTCGCCCCTGGTTCGGGCGTGAATGTGCCGAGGCTGTCCAGAAACAACAGTCGGCGTATCGCGCCTGGGTCAGGGCTCGGGCGGCACGTGACCCGAATGTGAACCGCCTCAAAGCAGCGTACAATAGGGCCACTAGGTTCACCAAGAGGGCCTTCAAGAGAGCGGATGCCCAGCGCGTCGCGCGGCTTGGTCAGGAGCTCACATCCCACCCCACGGGCAGCCGTGGATACTGGCAACTGGCCAAAGCCGTACAGTCAAATTTTTGCCAACCCTCGCTGCCACCACTGCGTTTTCCTGATAGATCACTGGCTCACAAAGCCCAAGAGAAGGCGGACATGCTCGCAGACCTCTTTGCGGCTAATTCCCGCGTCGATGACCGTGGCCTGCAGCCCCCCGCCATCGCCAACTGTGGCCACACTATGCCTGATATTGTTATCAGACAATGTGATGTACGGGCAGTGCTGCGGTCGCTCGACACGCGGAAAGCCAGTGGCCCTGACGGCATTCCGGCGGTGGTGTTACGAAAATGTGCCGCTGAGTTGTCTCCGGTACTAACGCGTCTGTACCGCCTGTCATACTCTCGGCTCGTGCCGGAGGTCTGGAAAGAGGCGAACGTACAACCGATCCCCAAGAAAGGGGATCGCTCCGATCCAGGCAACTATCGACCCATAGCTGTCACCTCAGTCATTTGCAAGGTGCTTGAGCTTATCCAGGTATCGCATGAGCTGCTTATCAATAAGCAGCTCATGCGATACCTGGAGGATCACTCGCTAATCAATGATCGGCAATATGGCTTCAGGCCAAAACGATCAACGGGTGACCTCCTGGCATTCGTCACGCATGTATGGGGTGAGGCTATGGAAAAGTACGGCGAGTCCTTGGCTATTAGCCTGGACATCGCCAAAGCTTTCGATAGGGTCTGGCATGAAGAGCTCTTCAATCTGATCCCACCCTCTCCCTTCCGATCCCGAACAACGCGTGCCGGGCAGAGATGTCACTCTCGTACCGTGGAAACCGTCTTCGCGAGAACTGAGCTTTTAAACGTTCGTTTCTCTGCCGAACGATGGTGGCTTGGAACGCCCTGCCCGCGCACGTGTTTCCTCCAACATATAACCCTGGGGTCTTTAAGCGAAGCGTGAAGAGGCACATTACTGGGTCGTCAAGTTGAGGGTCACTCTCTATAGTATTCCTGTGTACTGTGAGAGTTGCCCACAATCACCAGACGTCGCCACAGCTTACCATCAGGCGGGTGGCGTCAATTTGTCGACCTAAATATTAAAAAAAAAATAAAAAAATGACTTGTCTATCTCACTTCGCTACTTGCAAAGCTAGCAGTCACACGTTTCCATAGCTACGGTCGCTCTATGTCATATACACACGAGATTAAATCAAATCAAAAATAGTTATTAAGTTCGGTTATTAAAATAACACTTATTAACGTCAGCACATAAGAATTTACATTTAAAGCCAGATTCGCAAAGCAATGGGTGGAGCCAAGAAGAAAAAAATCTGGCAATAAAAACTTCCGGCCACTCTTTTCCAATCAGCAGTAACTACATTCGTACACAACACAACTACACAACGTATCCAGCAAAATGCTGCAACTAATACACCACGCGTGAAGTTGTGAGTTAATTTAGATAATTCCGTTTTCCGTTTAATTGTTGGATGGCACTCTTCGTTCAATGTTCAATCTGTCCTTCTTTGGAACGCCCTTCCTCTCGATATCAGAATGTCCACTAACCGTTATATTTTTTAAAGAAAAGTTCGTCAGCACTATCTTAACCTACTGACAGAGTCGTCTCAGTAACTTCCTAGTAAGTGGTCGTTATTATCTGTGTGTGTGTATGTTTACTGTTCAGTAGGTATATAATGTTATGTATGTGTAGTATGCATATGTATGCCCACATAGGGTATTCTTATACCTAGTTAAGTGTATCTATTTTATATTATTATTAATGTTGTGTGTAGTTTATTTGGGTATATATTTATGTAAGTCTTTTAGTTTCTATAGTCAAGTGTACCTTATATGCACCTACTCAGTCGATTCTCTGCATCACCCTAAGGTTGGCTGGTAGAGAACGCCTTTGGCATTAAGTCCGCCTTTGTACATATTCTTGTGCATAAAGATTAAATAAATAAAAATTATATATAAATTTCAATGTGCCTAGATATTTAATAAATGTTTACCTTACAATTGAACTTAAACGAGATAAGTCTAATAACGTAAATTGTGAATTAATTATGCCTAATAAAGCGAGCAGTTCAATTCCAAATAATCATTAATTGTGTAGTAACCTTTGCAACATAATTTGGATTTAATCATTTTTTTAAACTTATTTAATGGCAAACTTTTTACTTCGTTAGGTAGCTTATTGTAAAAGCATATACAGTTACCCTGGAATGAATCACCGATCTTTTGCAATCTCGTCAGTTTAGCAAAGCTACGAGTATGTGAACATACACTAGGTTCTCAAAAATATTTTGGGATGCAACAGTTAGAATGCCTATCGCTTTGAATTTATCGCGCACAATTAATCATCAATCATTGGACACATAATTGGAAGCCAAACAACAATGGCATTTAATATTTACAAATGTTTTAAGAAAACTAAAATAGACCCATGTATTTTAGAATAAAATTAAATCAAATTATATTACTTATTTTTTAAATTATGTTTCACCCATAAGCATAATTTTCCGGGGTACGTAGGTCACACTATAAGTTTTGCGTAACTTAAAAGAACAACATGTTAAAACCAAAATATTATGTTAATTGCTTTTCAAAATACTCTCCTTTACATTTTAAACATTTTTTCATGCGATCGAACCATTTTTTAAAACAGGAGGACCACAGATCTGAAGGCATGTTTTCTACGTGCTGATTGAACGCTATCACTGCCTCTTCGGAGTTGGTAAAAGTGAAACCTCTCATCAAATCTTTGATTTTGGGGAAAATACAGAAATCACAGGGTGCTAGGTCGGGGCTATGCGCAAGATGAATGACGAGTTGTACTTTTTCGGAAGCTAAAAATGACTTTGTTTTGTTGGCCGTGTGTGAAGAAGCGTTGTCATGATGTAGGAGAACGCGGTTTTTGGGTCGTCTTTCGCGAACTTTTTCTAACACCCTGGGTAAACAAATGGTAGAATACCACTCGGCATTAACACTCTTTTGATCTTCAAGTGGAATTGTACAGATGGGACCCGTAGCTGAGAACAAAACGCGATCATTTTTTTACCAACGTTTCTCGCCTGCCTCACTTTTGTTGGCTTGTTCTCATTTTCAAACACCCATTCACAAGTTTGCTGTTTTTTTTCGGGTTCAAAACAATAAATCCACGTTTCGTCTCCTGTGACAATGTCATAAACAGCATTAGAATGTCCGTGGTCGTACTTCAGTAGCATCTGTGAGCACTATTCCACGCGGGCCCGCTTCTGCTCCGCTGTCAGTTCACGAGGGATCCAACGACAACAAAGTTTCCGAACTTTCAATTCTTCGTGTAAAATTTTCTGGATTTGACTCATACCAATCCCCAATATTTATTTATTTATATTATATTTGGGTGCAAAGGGGCTCTACCAACATCTTTAGGGCCCCAGCGACCTCACCTGCTAGTGGCGCACCTGCTGATAAACGGACGAGGCTCGTTAATTTACGGTACCTATGGAGTGGCTTCGGCCCCTACGTGGGTACCAGGTGGTACAACAGTGTTGGTCCGGGGGGGTACCACCGTGCAGCTGTGCTAAAGCCCCCCAAGTAACCCAGCCCAGGCTGGGTTCCGTTAGGGGTTCAGCAGCTGCACCGCCGGGCCCGGGGCGATGTATGGTGCAGCAGGCATGGGACCAGTGGGGGCGAAACGGAGTCTAGTGTGGGTGGTGTGGGTCGATTCGCCGGCCAGGGAGACCCTTAGCAACGGCGTTGCCGCGGCCGCCCGCAACACAGTCATGGGGCCCGCCTGGTGCCAACCACCCCAGGAGGCTGCCCCACATGTTGCGCATAATCCTGATGTGGGATCGCCGCTCCGGGTGGTAACCGGTGTGGGGTAGCGGCGGCCTTGCATCAGGGGGGTTTGGGAGCCCTTCCGTCCGGCGAGTCGGCTCCGACCTAACCACACGGTTCTAGACAAAGCTAGCCCCTGCGCTTTGTCACTTACTGCTGCACCAAATGTCGCCCTGTCTTCACGCTTCTTCTTCAAAATCTACAATGGCAGTGCAACAAAAAAGAAATAAACGTTACACAGCGGCCCTAGGAAACCCCACAACTTCACATTTCGAGGTGGAGTTCACTAACGTCCGTGGACTCCATGCGAACCTCGATACCGTCCACCACCACCTTGAGACGGCACGGCCCGCTGTGATGTTCCTCACGGAGACACAAATACGCCGCCCTGACACGTCTTACCTGTGTTACCCCGGCTATGTCATCGAGGAACAATTTCGAGACAAAGCCGGGGTGTGCGTGTTCGTTAGGGCGGATGTTTGCTGCCGCCGGTTGCGCTGCCTAGAGAACCCCTCCAATTCCGTCCTTTGGCTGCACGTAGACCATGGCTCTATGAGCCAGATCTACGTGTGCGTCTACCGATCCCACACAGGGGATTCTGAGACAACAAAGCTCTTCCAGTACCTCAGCGAGACGGCTGATGAAGCGCAGGTGCGGTTCCCGAACGCTGACCTAGTATTTCTGGGGGACTTCAATGGCCATCACATTGAATGGCTGGGGTCCCTCAAGACTGATCATGCGGGTAGAGCTGCCCATGCGTTCGCTCTCTCCCACGGTCTGACCCAGATGGTATGCGGGATCACCCGGATACCAGACAGGTCAGATCACGCGCCCGCTCTGCTGGATCTACTGCTGACGAGTCGCCCAGCCCAGTACAGTGTTTCGGTAGGAGCCCCACTGGGTAGTTCCGACCACTGTGTTGTTCACGCTGTCATGAAGGTGTCACCTCCTGCACGTCCTGTACAAACGTCACGACGACTATGGCACTACTCGCTGCTTTGTAGGAAAGGCTCCTTCGGATAGTGCTTCTGCTATTGCTGGCGAGATCAGTTTAGGGATGGATTATTACATCCCTTTCACTGATGTCGCCAGTATCCGCAGAGCCCGTCCCTGGTTCGGGCGAGATTGTGCCAAAGCTGTTCGACAAAAACAGTCGGCATATCGCGCCTGGATCAGGGCCCGGGCTATGCGCGACTCAAACGTGGGCCACCTCAAAGCAGCGTACAACCGGGCCACAAAGTCGAGTAAGAAAGCCTTTAAGAGAGCGGATGCCCAGCGCGTCGCGCGGCTTGGTCAGGAGCTCACTTCCCATCCCACGGGCAGCCGTGGATTCTGGCAACTGGCCAAAGCCGTGCAATCTAACTTTTGTCAGCCCTCGCTGCCACCGCTGCGTTACCCAGATGGAACACTGGCTCACAAAGCCCAAGAGAAAGCGGATATGCTCGCAGACCTCTTTGCGGCTAATTCCCGGGTCGACGACCGTAGCCTGCAGCCCCCCGCCATCGCCAACTGTGGCCACACAATGCCTGATATTGTTATCAGGCAATGTGATGTACGGGCAGTGCTGCGGTCACTCGACACGCGGAAAGCCAGTGGCCCTGACGGCATTCCGGCGGTGGTGCTACGAAAATGTGCAGCTGAGTTGTCTCCAGTATTAACGCGTCTGTACCGCCTGTCATACTCTTCAGGGCTCGTGCCGGAGGTCTGGAAGGAGGCGAACGTACAACCGATCCCCAAGAAAGGGGATCGGTCCGATCCAGGCAACTATCGACCCATAGCTGTCACCTCAGTCATTTGCAAGGTGCTTGAGCTCCTTATAAATAAGCAGCTCATGCAATTCCTAGAGGATCACTCGCTAATCAATGATCGACAATACGGCTTCAGGCCAAAGCGATCAACGGGTGATCTTCTGGCATTCGTAACACATGTCTGGGATGGGGCTATGGAAAGGCACGGCGAGTCCTTGGCTATTAGCCTGGACATCGCCAAAGCCTTCGATAGGGTCTGGCATGCTTCGCTCCTTTCCAAGCTTCCGGCATATGGTCTACCTCCTCAACTGTGCAGCTGGATTGCCAGCTTTTTAAACGAGCGCCGAGTGCGGGTCCTCTGCGATGGCCAGGCTTCTCGCTTCTTGCAAGTGAATGCCGGGGTACCGCAGGGGTCCGTACTATCACCAACTCTCTTTCTTCTGCATATCAATGATATGCTATCCCTCGGGAACATTCATTGCTATGCAGATGACAGCACACTGCACGGGAGTTACTCGGTTCGTCCGACGGCGGGGCGATCTGAGATTGAGGAGGAGAGACGACGACTCGTGGCTGATCTCGACCGTAACCTCGACAGTATCTCTCAATGGGGTACCGAGAACCTGGTCGAGTTCAATGCCCGCAAAACACAGGCGTGTGCATTTACTGCGAAGAAATCCCCTTTCCTTCCCCTACTCTCTCTTCAGAATGCATTATTACCAATGAAGGACAACCTTGATATCCTTGGCATAGACGTTCGTCGAGAGCTCAATAATAAAAACTACATCGAAAGATGTATGGGGCTAGCTTCGCGGAAACTAGGAATACTGAATAAGGTAAAGAGATTCTTTACACCGGACCAGAGGTGTCTGCTGTACAAGACGCAGATTAGACCCTGCGTCGAATACTGCTCTCACCTCTGGGACGGCTCCGCGAAGTATCTGCTGGACGCTCTCGACGCTATGCAGCGACGGGCTATCCGTATTATAGATTGTCCGGAGGTAACGGGAAGCCTTGAGCCGCTAGTTCAGCGCCGAACAATAGCTTCCTTGGCCGCATTCTACCGTATTTACCACGGCGAGTGTTCTGAAGAGCTCTTCAATCTGATCCCACCCTCTTTCTTCCGATCCCGAACGACTCGTGCCGGGCAGAGATGCCACCCCCACACAGTGGATGTTCGCGAGAACCGAACGTTTTAAACGTTCGTTTCTCTGCCGAACGATAGTGGCCTGGAACGCCCTGCCTGTGCACGTGTTTCCTCCCACATATAATCCTGGGTTCTTTAAGCGGAGCGTGAAGAGGCACATCAGTAGGTCGTCAAGTTGAGGGCCACTCTCAATAGTAATGAGTGCTGTGAGAGTGGCCCACAATCGCTAGACGTCGTCACGACTTACCACCAGGCGGGCGGCGTCAATTTGGCGAACCAAATATAAAAAAAAAAAAAAAAACAATAGTCCTCGAATTGTCTCATAGGTAATCCGTGGGTTTTCTTCAATTACCCGCTTAACAGTAGCCACAATTTTTTCGTTGACGGCAGTTGAAGGCCACTTTTCACGAAATTCGTCATGTAAAGAAACTCGACCTCTCTCAAATTCAGCAAACCATCGCCTCACGGTGCTCAAACAAGGTGCTTCTCTCCCAAAAGCATTTTGAAGACGAGCGGCAGAGTCTTGCGGAGAGAGAGAACTTTTAAAATCATAAAAAATCATCGCTCTAAAATCTTTTCGACTTAATTCCATTTTCGTTGCATACGTAGAACTTTGATGTGTGATAAAAAACAATTGACAAATGACTTCCCGCCAATTGTTTTTTTTATTACTAAGAAGGTTGCACCGTTTAAAAAAATATAACATTCGAAATTCAAATAGTTCCGATTAGCTAGAAGTGCAAAACTTTTAGTGTGCCCCATGTACATTTAGAATTTTCAGCCCTCTTACTTCGCTTCACTGTGCTGTATTTAACTAAAATATGCAAAATAAATAAATAATGAACAGCCTCAAAGGTAGTATTGAAACTTTTAAAAACTTAAAGCTGCCAAACCACAGAATAAATTTGACAAGCAGTATAGAATTATCGCATGCAAATCAGGGACTATAGAGTATAATTTCGTTGAAAATAGCATAATAAATTTAACATGCACGAGAGTATTATTTACAATAAAACTTCAAACTTGTATTAAACCGAACAGGAAATAGGGTATTAACTTAATTGACTGAGGGAGCGAAGCGACCGAAGTCTCTGTTTCAACTTGCAGACTTGGGAAAATTTCTTTCGTCTGTACTTCTACATCTACGGGTTCTGTCAGATCATGTTTGAGGCCGTATTTATCAACCGATTTGCATGAAACTTTACACACACACTCCTTGCTTACAATGAATAACATTTGAATGATATTTTTTGGATTGGATGACAAATGACACAGTAATAAATAAAAAATAATACTGTTTAGAACACTCACAATTTAATATTCTGCCTCGAAATTGATAAATTATTGGTTGTAACTCGCAAAAACACCAACAGCACTAACTTGATACTGTATTGCTTGTCTCGATGACGTGCATGAACAAGCAATAAAGACTTATGTTGCTGTATTTCAAAAACTATTTGGAATTGAATATATTTAATTTACAATAGTTTTACCAGATTATAGATTACTTTCGAATCGCAAATTTAAAAAAAGTCGACAGCTGAAGTCGAGTTGTCTGACTTAATATCTTATTGTTTGAGGTGTGCGATTTTAGGTCTTGCCAATCCCGTACCGCATTGGTTTCGACATGGAGGCTTCCTCTTCTTCTTCTCTACCTTGATGAAGCCATCCTTGTCGCACGCTTTCTTTTTCAGGATCTTAGCTTTCCAGCCTACAAAAGCTTGATTAACCTTTTGGTGACTATAAATTACATTGCTATTTTGTCACAGAGGAAGCATCGTGTTCCTGTAAAGAATCCCTACCTATTTTAGAGACTAATATAGGTCTTATCCCTCTCATCTCAGTACAAATAAAATCCATTACTCAAATCAGTCATAACAAAAATCGCTACCTACGCTCACAGATATGACAATACACGGGTAGTCCGTGACCTTTAACTGAAATCAACATAGGTAGGTATAATGCCAATATTATTTGAGAATGTGAACCCTACTCAATTTATCGTGTGGGAGTCAATTACCTACAGATAAATTAAGTTGTGTAGATATAGTTAAATTAAACATTTTGTACAAAAATAAATTACGCAGTACGACTTGAGAATACGGCCTGTTATCTACCCAGATTATGTTATGTTACCCGAGGTTTATGAAGATTCTACTCATTTTAGAATATATACCGAGAGTTTTATTGCCAGGTTCTTTCTCTCGGTTCTACTTATTGCTTTGCGAATCTGGCAGTACATGTAAATATAGAAGCAATGACATTTTTTTTATTTTAAGTGTCTATACAAATAAATAAATCATTTCATTTCTAATCATTTCATTTCAGAAGTAAAATGAGTATTAAAATAATAAAAAAGTACATAATGTTTAGTAAATATTGTGATTTTTTTACCAGTTATATAGCTAATTATGTATTTCCTATTTTAATTTAAGTAGGTATTATAATTTTTTTATTAATAAAACAGTTCTAAATTTTTTTAATGAAAGTGTTGTTCTGTTTTCGGCTTTTTCAATGAAAGTATTGTTTTGTTTCAGACGAAGCATACATGAAGCTCTCATTAGAAACCGTGGAGGAGCTAGACTGGTGCCTGGACCAGCTCGAAACCATACAAACACACCGCTCTGTCTCTGACATGGCTTCGCTCAAGGTTAGTACTACTGCACACCTATTTACTCGAATGTAGATCGCGAAACAAAGATTTTATTCCGAACAAATGGACGTTGCAGCAGTTACCTGTAGCATTAGAGTAGGTACAATACAAATACCTAATGTCAGTTTTCCATATAACATTTGAATTGATATGTTACATTCAGCATGAGTTTGAGTTATTTTTTTAGTAATCAGTAATTTCCAGTACCTGTTTACGCAGAAAAAGTTATTTTACCCGGAACATGAACGAGTTACGAGAAGGAAAAATGTCCGAAGAGAGAATTACTGATTATGAGTGATGATGATCGTTTATTATAACATGTTTAATACATAACAGCTTTTAAATACTTAATTTAACATTAGAACATCGTAAGTAATGAATACCTAATTAGTTTTGACGACAATACGTCAAAATCGACAGTCTCTAAGACTAGAGGCATCGCTATTAATTATCAGTCTTTTTCAACACGCTGTTATAATTATCGATAATTACATACGGTCGTCTCGTAATCGTCACTAATTGACTAGATCATATTGTAAATTTATATCATGTTGTGTACAAGTTATATTTATGCTACACTAGTGGTCGCCCGCGACTTCGTCCGCGTGGTAATTTGGACTTTTTCCCGTTCCCGTCGCGCCGCGTCCTATTTTGAACAATTCACACAATATCTTTATAAATTGTAGCCTATGTGTTATTCTGATGTATAAGCTATATTATTGTAAAGTTTCATTAAAATCCATTCAGTAGTTTTTACGTGAAAGAGTAACAAACATCCATCCATCCATACATACATACATACTTACATACTTACATACTTACATACTCACAAAGTTTCGCGTTTATAATATTAGTAGGATGTTATGTACGACAGAAACGTGAAACTGCTGCAATTTTTCACAATCGTAGATTTATGCAGTGTATAAGTTAGTATCCATTTATCTGAGTGAAGCTGTCAGTATGTTATACTCAGATGTACGTAAACAAACGTTTTTATTTCATGTAAAGGAATCACATAGCTACATTACTCATACTAACATATGTAAATATGTCTTGGAATGTGTGACACACAATGAAGAATGTGTCGTAGTTCTATGTAGCTCATCTCACGTGTTATCATGATATATTATTGTGTAGATAATTGCTCATGATAATTCACTTGAATTGTCTTATATTGAAACTGTTACAGAATCACCGTACGCGCGACCACAAATATATTACATCACACTTAAAAGATCTGAAACAGATCGTCATTCTCGAAACATAGACGTTCGTTGTTAGGTGATAATGAAACTTTAATGGCACAATAACCACGTCAAATGTAGACACAATGTTTCATCTCTCCTCCTATATAGTAGATTTGTGAATTAGTAAGGTGTACACACATATCACGCCCATATCCCTGAAGGGGCAGGCAGACGTGCATTACACACCCACAATTTGCCAGTATTTTTAATCCCACGTAATAGGGGGCAAGCCTATTACCGTAAGTAAGTTGTATTTGAATATTTTATATCGTTTCATAGCTGACTCAAATATAATATCTTTATTGTTAATTCTGCCTTCAAATGACAATGGAACTAGTGAGAACAATCCAAAGTAAGGTAGGCTAGGGGACCTAGTTACAAAGCAGCTACATTTACAACCTGACATCAGTTAACAATAGATTGTACTGACGGTATTTTAGAAAGATCACGTAACACAAGTAAGCACTTACAAGTATGTAAGAATCGATACTTAGTTTCCGCGACTTAGACACCGCAAGATATTATGTAAATCGTTGCAATGATAGATACTGCCGACGCGTTCAACTGATTAGTTTAACCATAGAGTATTCTGTGATTGACTGAATTATTATAATTATAACTAATTATTTTCTATATTGTCTTTGACCAAAGAAATACCAGAAAACTATTAAATTACATAAGTATAGTCATTTAATCATGTCTGTTGCCCCGAAGGGGTATTGCCGTAACTAAAAAAAATCACCTTTGCCAGAGTCTCGCCTTTTGATCGGCAGAAGCACAACTTCCAGATGAGGTTGGTTTGGATCGCTAAGATCTTGGTGGTGAATTTACTTTTACTCAAATTGTTGGTTTGGTTAAATTAATTATATTTTTAGTAAATAATCATGTAATTGGATAGGTACCCACGATCCATCTTCTTTGTGAACAAAGTTATAATGATTCCGACATCAAATGTATCTATAAATATATACCTAAAATTACGTTTCAACAAATTATCAGACTCGTTTCAAACATTTAATTGCCGAACACAAGCTACGTACCTACTCCACATATGTTACCTTCATACGAAGACACGCTAAAACATAATTAGTTATACGCTAACTTTTCGTTAGAAACCGTTTATCCCAATCCCATGGATTTGATCTCCAAGGGAACAAAACTAATAATTATTGTACGGGTGTAGTTATTGTAATGGTAAAAATAATAATTGTACTGATGGAAAGGCTTTAAAGCTCTTGATCTATCTGAACAACGATATCCACTCCAAGAAATAGCTTAGTAATCAAGAAGTTCATTAATAATGATGGTAATTAATTAATAGTCTCCAATAGTAATTTTCACAAGTAGAGAGCAATCACATAAGTATCGTTAAATTAGTATAACGTGATACCTTAGAAGTCTTGCTTAATTACAAACACTTAAAGAAAATCTCTCCGTCATTTTATTTCTTATACTTGTATTTATGACAAATTAAATATCTGGATACGTCAAGGCTACATTTTTGTATGATGATGATGATGATGACTCGTGACCATGAAAATGAATCTCTAAGAAATTATACAAACGCATACATAATAAATCCCAGCTAATTACTTGTCAGTAAAACTTCTAGATTATAGAGCTGAAATTCGTCGCTAAAAACAAATGTTTCTTGTTTATTCGTTTATTCGTATTAGTAAGATATACATAAAATATTCAAATAGGCAGAACCTAAGTCCTCAGAAAACTTATAGATCCGTCGTCTAAAGATTACTACATAAATACTCGTATATGATATTTCTATAGGTTTTCCTTATTCAATTCGTATGTATTTTGTTCCTTAGATCTCTATATTTTTTCAATGTCACAATATAGATTTCCATCAGTATGCTGTTTTGACTGTTAATTTTTTAGTTGTAATCTTCGTCTTATTGTTCTGTACACAGACTTCTACTGTGTTACAAAAACAAATGTGTTTATCATACGTGGCGTTCAGACGCGTGGGTGAAGGTCCATGGACATTTACTAGCCCCTACACTATCGCAGTCACGTACGCATCACGCACAACTATGAGTGATGTGCTTTCCCGCCCGGTGAATATAATTTGATTCTGTAATATATAGATATAACACACGCTACGGGTATTGCCTTTACATTTATAAGTACACTAGTAAACGCCCGTGACTCTAACGCGTTTAATAGGTTTCTCATTCTTGATCCTCGCCGGAAACTATGGGCGGGATAAAAGGTAATCTCTGCCTCGGGTCTCAAATAATCTCTTATATGTACCGAATCTCATTAATAATGATTTTTACGTGATGTGTAATCCAATATTGTGTATTGTTTTACGTGATATGTAATCCAATATCTGCCTTGGGGCTCAAATTATCTCTTATATGTACCGAATCTCATTAATAATGATTTTTACGTGCGAACATCAATACTAATACCCAAATAGATAAAAATTAAACAGATGTGGAGAAAAATCATGGTTTCAGACGCAGAATCACTTATTTAGTGGTAGTATATTTTCTATTTATATACAAACATACAGTCACGCCTCTTTCTCATTGAGGTAGGCAGAGACTATGGAATCTAGACCTATATCGACGTACAAACGTCCCTCGAACAACAGTCCCTCGTCTGCGCAGGCCTTAAAGGTATGGTCGTCAAATTTCTTGTCTGAAACTTTCCATTGTCTTCATCAATTGGCACCTAGTTACGAATTATTTATTTACGTCTTTGCATGATTCTCACGAGCATACAATAAATAAAAGTGAAATTCGCTGAATCGTTTAGATTTAGAACATCCGCGTACAAGACGAAACCTCACTTCGCAAGAAATATAGTATAAAGACCACTAATATACAATCTTCAAAAGAAAAGTGATACGTTCTCGCAATACTATACAACTTAAGAAATCTAGCTAGAGCAACTCACATGTTAGGTATAAAACATTTTGTTAATATGTATGTTTTACTAATATTTGCGTAGGTACCTCTACCAACGTCTAGCAGCATTAAGCGCCCCGCGACTATGCTTCGGTGTTACGTTGATTGCAATTAGGAGTATTTAAAAAACAAACTACTCTGTATTATCTTCTGCAAAGAATGCAAAGTGGTTTGTTTGCTTCAGTTGCAGATATCTAAATACCGTAGGTACCTACAGCTGAAATTTATAACATCAATGAAAAATGTTTGGGCAAAATTTAGGTGTTGGGATGTTCTAACTTAAACCACTTTTAATAAATAAATAATTTCAAAGATATGAATAAAAATTGGTATGTACTGTAGACCATATTTTGGATTAACACATAGAATACTTATCTTTCTTTAGAATCTCGGTAAAGGGTTCCCGTGGCAGTTAAAACGAGAAAACGTCACTCGCATCAACCGGTATGAAAATATTTATACGCGACTTCAAGGCCGTGTAGAGAATCGGTATCGTCACTACTCGTCATTGAAATAACGTATTCATTGAAAAAGTAAGTGCTCGAAAGTAGGGCATCAGGCAGCTCGTTACCTATCTAATGGCCCGATTAGCTATGACGTCTATACCGACCTCAACGAACGAACGAAACGCCTACCGCCTTCCGCCGCGCTGCCTCGCTCATGAAGGTTGACGCAGCGTTTCCCCTCACTACACGCTCATGTTTAGAAAGTATATAACATACCTATGTCATACATAGACACATTTAGACATAACTTAATATTACATAAACTTTTGTAACTTGTGACGCTTGGGTAACAAATACGTTAAAGATTCAGCTAACAGATAGGTGTATTCAAAGTAAATTATTTGCTAGCTATATTAATATATCAATGTTGGAGAACCAATGTCTGGTGGTAAGTCTGCAAACGTATGTCAGAAAAGCCTGCAGACAGAACTGGAAGGGAGTAAACAAAAATGATTTTTTACGCACAACAATAGTACCTACTCTTTTACATTTTTATCTGAATTGTTATGGCTACGCACACGTTACAACAAAGCCTGTATACGAGTTATACGAGTGTTTCAGTGGAAAGTTTCAGATTAGTATTGCTGCGTAAAGTGCGTAAATAACAAATTGTCGCCTGCGGAAATTAAGTTTTACACGACTTTATAAGTAACAGTATTCACATTCTGTGTCCGTTCTAGTATAATAACCCAAAATAATAATAGATAGAAGCATTTTATATTTGCTATAAGTAGGTTTTATAAAGTTAATTTTTATGGATGTTAATTATAATAAATGCAAATACACGTTAGGTATCAGGCATTCAGAAACTGCAAAATTACCAGTAGGTAACGCCATTAATTAATAAGGAAATATTTTTAAGATATTCTTTACAAATGTCAATGCAGATAGGCTGATACGTCAGAGCACATCAGTAATTCTAATATGACAAGGATAATGAATTGTAGGATTTTTCTTTATTAATTTTAATGTTTTATTTAAATATGCAGCGAAGTCACCGAAATATTTTTTGTAAATGTTATTGTTCGTAAATATAGTGTTTATAAGCCATATTATGGTCTAAAATAATATTATTATAATTGCAATCAAATAATTAAGTACGACTTTTGAACCATGGACTTGTAACTTTCATAAAATGGGCGATGTGGTCGTCCGACATAACCCCTCATAAAAAAACCTTTAAAAATTAGACTCTACAGTTGTAATAATAAATTTCGTCTAAATAATATTTTAACGTTCAAAACACTGCTTTACTTTATAAGCAGAGTATACTGTATTTATTTCTTTAGTTCACTTAAAAATATATCAATCAGTCATCAATATAACTCAATTCTAGAAGTAGCGCCAGTGTGACACACCGGCAGCCAACTACGTAATACAATTACGCGCATATTCATATTGTACAGTTTTGTACATGTTCCTACATTGTCTATACGTCACTTTAATTCTAATCACCAACTCGGTAGCAACATTAGTGAATCATTGTTAGCTTTACTTTGTATCCAAGGTCGAAAATATTCATGACCTTTGCACGGGGTTAACTAAATTTTACTCACGGTTTGCGCAGAACTATGTAGGTATATGGTGGGACTACTTCAATGAATTCGTACAACATTAAGTACATTGTACTGTATTTTCACTTTGGTACAATATATTACATGCTATGTTAAAACCATATAATGCTTAAATGACCGCCATCGGTCGAATTGAGGAGAGTATATTTAGTTTTTTCATGTCTATTTATAATCGCAGGCACGTGATTTCCTTTAGATACAGTTGAAATTGTCTATCAACGAAGGTGAAATGTAAGATGTAACTATAATCAGTCACGATTTTTTATTACCTGCCACATGGAAAAGTTGGTTTCGATAGGCAAATCCAAGATGGATATCTATGATTTTCCCGAGAGCCCACAAAGCTTGAACAAACACGATAAAACCTCATTTCTGAAGTCAAATGGAATATTTCAAAGCAATCTAGGTCAAGGGCATACAATTTAACATCTGTGTGTAGCTTGTGATGTTTTCGTCTGTAGATTGGTTGATATGTATAGGACGTTATGTAGGTCTGTATCTTATCTTTCCACGATAAAATGTTATGTACAATTATTAATCTTCTTAATCTACCGATTAACAAAGCTATAATGAATATTACTATATTTAGTAAAATAGTTTTGAACGCATACACAAGAATATGTTGAGTTTCATATTGCAATAATAAAACAGAACTATGATGATGCTGCGTTGGTTACTTTCGTTCGTTTTACCCGTTGCGCTGATGTGATTCTCTGGGAGGTGAAAACGAGATAACAACTCAACGTGAAACTGGGGACTTATGCTATTATAGTAATAAATGGTTAATTCAGTACACTGGAATAACGTACAATCGCGGGCTCATTACTACCTACCTGTATACGTATAATGCACAGTTATTACTACTTATTACATCAGTATGATAATGCGTTGTGACGACTACCTGGTATTGCTGTATGCATCGTAACAGAATAAATAAGAACATTCGAATGTAAATTCAGCATGATCATTAATTCATGACGTCAACATACTTGCACCTTCGATCAATAATGTAAATCTAATAGAAACGGCAATAGATCGACTAATAAGAGATTTTTTACTGCACGTCACTTAGCAGTTACAGTCACGTGTAAGCACTTATTTTATTTTTAAACAAAAATTAAGTAAGTACGTTCATGACTCATCAACTTAATCATCATTATAATAGCATTAAAATAATTATGCATTCAAAGTTCCTCAATCGATGAATATGGTATACTTTTTACTTAATGCATTGTTCTGCTATTTTAACAGAATGCGATATGATTCGATAGTACAATTGGTTAGCAAAGCCTTGTTCATTGATCAGATGCTATAGGCCGGCCTATGTCACTCGCCTAACAATCCCAAAAAATACGTGACGTCAGCGACAACTTGAAGTTGTAAGTCAGTAATGGTTGTCTCTTGTTTGTGATACGGCATTGACCATAGAGTTGATATTGAGGCATTAACGTCATAATTATTGGTCAAATTATGCTGGTACTTTTCTGACAACACTAACGTTCGAATTATATTCTCTGTAAACTAAAGAATGTTCTTTAATTAACGTCGGAGTGCAAGTTCTGTATGTAAGTACTATTTCCTATTCTGTGCTATTGGCAACAATTGCAACTGACCCAAAAACGGTCGTAGAACGCATTAAAGTTAATAAATTGTTTTAATTAGAGTAAAATATATACATGACCAATAATGCACCAATAATTATTTTTAGTCATAATTATAATAAATCAATAACTAATTCCTGTTATCGTGTGATAACCGCGTCACAAGACCACTCCCCCAGCACGGTTAGTCATTTAATATAAATTAATATTACTAATTAGACTTAGGACCCAAACAATGACACATCTATCAGTGACGAATTAGTACGAGTACTTAACGTCACAAGTATTGGCTGAGCTTTAGAAGTGACTTCTAAAGTTTTATGGAAAATTTTACTTTACGCACTAACTTCAGTTTATAGATGTTTTTAAGGTTACGAACTCTATTACCAATCGATTTCTATCCTGAAATATGTATTAGGATTAGGAGTGCCGTAAATTATTCAAGTTGTGATTTTTAATAAAGTTAAAAATGTTTGGTAAACAGGCGTGAGTTAGGCATATAATGATCTATAAATAAAAGTGAGATTGATACTGAAATTGCTACAATGTGCTTTCAATGGAACAAAGTACTGTCAATGCAACACAATGCTTAGATATCTAGTTTAGATCATTCGATTATGACTGTACGCAGGTATCTTGATACCTTGGATCAGACAAGGTCCCAAATTAGGTTACAAGCTTGCTACTTATATGCAAATCTCTACCATACAAAGACTCGGACGAAATATGGTGCGATTTAATAGGTACAAGAGCTGATCTTAATATCGCCACAAATGAGAAAGGACGGTTTTGCTACTCATATGAGTCTATATTTTTCGCACTATCGTCGATTGCTGGACATCCCAGGTACGCCCTCGAAAGGATACCCCAGTCCAGAATGACTCTCTGAACTAACCTAAAAGTTTTCAGTGTATGGGTAGCGTGTGACGAAAAGGGATTTACTATTGTCACTACCTATACCTATTCCGACCAGTAACTATTTGTAAATTCATCATACATAATGCTATTCGCCATCAATTGTTTTAGCTAAATAATAATTTTACATTGTATTTTTTTACCAGTTTACAACCTCATTGTGGTCCAGGTTATAAGGAAGTTGTAGCAGGGAATACAAAAATTCCCATTAGTACGCATACGACAATACCTATTTTAGTTGAATGTAGCTAGGAGTACTAGTAGATAGGCAAACGATCAATTCAGCAGAAGTGATTGATGACTAGTCCATGAGATAAACTCCCAAAGAAATAACCCACTATTATACATTATCTCTACTCCCAAAGAATAATATAAGACAGACATAGTAAAGTATTTAACTGATTAGATTAAACAAAATGTACCACGTTACCACTCTATATAATAAAAAACCTGTTAACCTATATGCAAATAAATAAATAACACTACCTTAACTAAGATGGAGATCCTAAGCAAAATGAGTCGAAAAATTTCAGTTAGGTCTTAAGAAATTGATGTGTATTTAGAGCCTCCAAATTACCAATTAGATTAGAAACTAACATCAAAACCTATAAGTATTAGAACTTGTATCTAGAACACGGTGACCTGGATTATCCTCATAGTTTAATACCACAGAATAAGGAATAGCATGTAAGTACTTACATAGTAACACCAGCTATTTTACCCAGCCGATCTAGTAGGAAAAATATTAATAGGTACATAAAAATCAGGCCGCTTTTAAAATGAAGTCTTGACATGAGACCTACTGTGGCACATACGTAGTTTTTTGAACTTAAAGTAGGTACAGAGAAAAATTTTACTCATTATTTTTTTTATTACTAGAGTACCAGACTCTTGACTCTATGTCAAAAAAATGTACTACGTATAGGGTTGTCGAAAAACGAAGTCCGAATGGATTTCTGGATCGTCAAATATTGATTAGGGTCCCTGAAACAGGCTAGTTACAAGATTGTTGTTCGGTGGAACTATAGACATAGTTATTCATCCACCGAGCCTTTTTCCCGACACAGTTGGGGTCGGCTGTCCAATCTAACTGCGATTCGGCTGCACTTCGATATTTTCCGTGGAGCGACTGCTATCTGACCTACACAACCCATGGGCGATATCGAAGTTCTGTAGATAGACCGGTTGGATTTTTAGTTATTACGTCTAGATAAAACGATTTAAATGTTTACTGCAAAGAACTACCCTGTAAAACGTACGTCGGTATACATGATCACTTTTTTAGCTATATCAACAAAATTATATCATTCATCAAAAATATTTTTAGGAAACGGGAGATGAAAATTTAAAATACGAGTATAAGAGCGTACGTAATGAAAAGACAATTTTATTTTCTAATTTTGTCATAGAATTATTTTATATTTTTTCGTCCATGAGACCAAGTCTTGATGTTACGGGGTCAAAGCCTTCGAACGTTTTTTATTTTCCTTCAACCGTGACAAAATAAAGTTTCCAGTAATACAATTATTTTAGCTGAATCATTAAACAAGTATAGGAGTTTTCCTAGATTTCCTATTATTAATATTTACAGAAATTAATCCAATATCTAGAAACCATTTGGAAGATTTAAACTCGGCGATACCAAAACGGATGTTCCGTTTCAGTTAGCGTATTCATTTAGCACTCTTACCACCTTCTAATAATAACAACGATTTTGAACATCTGTTTATGAGAACAAAAGCAATACCAATTTTTTTATACGTGAGATTATTTAGATAGTTACGATTTCGCGAAGTCCGGAAATTGTAACTATTAAAATGGACTACGTGAGATCGTTTAAAGTTAGAATCAAAATTAGAATTGTTGTAAAATTACAGAAATAGGATTACATCTGGAAAATTATAATTTTAACTTAATTTTACTATTTACGGATAAAATAAGATTTTTACTGGTGACGTTTTTCCACATTGTTAGTACTTACCTATATCTCTCACACGTTTAGAACGTAGATATAAAATACCAACGACCTTTTTGTTGTTATTGTTTTAGAAATCAATGGCCTCTCATTGAAATGAATGAGAAACAATTCGACAGTCACGATTTAACGTTGATTTATGAGAACACTTGTGCCCATTTGCAATTCGAACGTTAAACTTGAATAAACCCGTTAATGTGAACAAGGCAACGGAATGTAAAACAAATAAAAATGAAAATTTCTGGGCCAAACTGTGTTTGATTTTTACGGGACCAAATGGCAACTATTCCGCACCTAAAGAAGAATCACGTAAATCGGATCATAAATCTCGGCGTAATCAGTGTACATACATAAAAAAACACACCGATCGAATTGAGAACCACCTCCTGAAGTTGGTTATAAACAGAACGGCATAGTATTGGCTATGCCATAGCGGTTGGCACGTAAGATTTTGTTGCCTTTCATCAACATTTCATCGCAAGGCAACGGGTTTGCTCCGCATTTACGTATCTGGACATCTCTGTCCATATAGTATGTAGTAGTGGGATCTTTAGTAAGTACTAAAATAAAGATCGCTTCTTAGCGAATCCACCATTAATTTTAAAACTTGTATAATAAATTTTTTGCTTGCAATATGCATTGAAAAGATATTTATCTTATCTTATAAAAAAACGACTAAATCTCAAATGATATTTTTGTAATCCTTGTGATATTTATTATTAAATTGGAACCTATTTACTAATTAGTACTAATTAAAAGTAATACAAAAAAAATTGCTATATTACCCAATGTTTCACCGATATTGCACAGTGCGAGAGTACCTATACCAAGAAGTGGTAGTCAAGAACAAAGCGAGCCTATAATAATCTATAAAACGATAGTCACGAATAGTAATTCGGGAATGAACCTAAAGAATTTTGTAATATGAAGTGATTTTCCTGCTTCAGCGAGTTTCAGACGATGTTTCAGCGGAATCGAGATTAATGTAGGAATATAATATATGTATATATAAAATTACTGGGAAAGCGTTGTACTATATTGTATTGTAGGTATATGATGACGATAGTCGTGCTACGCTTATACATGCCGCACTGCCGCGAACACTTCAGTTTGACGATAGCGCTCATCGGTAATAGACGTGCTAACGTTATTTGTGAATAAAATATAATTAGTTCTACAACGTGAGCTTATTCGTTTTGTTTCCTTTTATAATACAAACTTAATTAACATTGTGAAATGCGTGTGACGGCTGAAAGGAAAAGCATTCGATGTGCACCAGCCCGTTGGTTGAGGAATCGTGCTGTGACAATTGGACACTCAATGGACATGTTGCATTTGCAGTTTAAACGGATGCTGAACAAGGAGCTCAGCCACTTCTCGGAGTCGAGCAAGTCCGGAAACCAGATCTCTGAATACATCTGCTCTACATTTTTGGGTAAGCATTTTAATATTATTTTTAATTTTAAGATTGATCAAATAAATTGACAGACATACATACATCACGGCTTAGGGGTAGGCAGAGGTGCATTACATATCCACACTTTGCCATTATCAAATAAGTCGACGTCTAATAAATTCATCCACAATTAAGTTTATTACATTTAAACTTCAAAAAGTTATAATTCATTCACCGAGCCTTTTCCCAACTCAGTTGGGGTCGGCTTTCCAGTCTAACTGCGATTCGGCTGAACTTCGATATTTTCAGTGAAGCGACTACCATCTGACCTCCACAACACATGGGCGATATCGAAGTTCTGTAGTTAAACCGGATTTTTGATTTAGGGCTCCAACTCCCCTAATGACTGCCATAGATGTTCGTATGACAACCGGGACCGACGGCTTAACGTGCTTTACGAGGCACGGAGGGGGTCTCACTATCTTAAGAAATCGTCACCCATCCTAAGACCGGCTTGACTAGATGTTGCTTAACCTTTGCAATGTGTTAACATTGTCCACTAGACCATGAGCTTAAACTTCAAAAAGTATGTGGGATAAATCGAATATTCTCGATTTAATTGTATTATGTACATACATTAAGTTATGTTTTAAGGTTAAGTTTTTTATATTATATTACTTATACTTTATATTTCCGAAGGAGCTCTAACTCCTCCAGTAAATATTTTAGCTCAAATAAATAAGTAACTTAGGAGGCCGTCCTATTGCTGGCAAGCTTCCATTACTTAAGCGGTTTTGCCCAAATATGATAAAGTGGCCTCTACAAATAAATAAGTAAAAAGGTAAACATAGACTGCGCGTAAGATATAACCGATGTCATAATGTGCAAAATTATATTACTATTATTGTGATAGTATCCTCATGATAAGTATCTGTAATATTTACTCGTTATAAATACTAACGATTTTAAATTTCTTTTTATTACAATAATATTAAGATCCGTTTTTTTTTGTTAATCTATATAATAATATATAAACAAAAGTCGTGTTGGTGAAGAGATTAATGACTCGAGAACGACTGGACCGATTTCGCTAATTCTTTTTTTTTTTGTATTCGTAGGAGAAGGATCTTTTGAAAAAAAAAATGTGCGGAACCTGTAAAAAATTAAAAGCGGTACGAAGTTCACCGGGACAGCTAGTTAGATAAAATTGATTTAAAAAGAGTCAGTGTAAAAAGCTGAAGAATTGGCTCTATGACGAACTGATAGTAAAAGGAATGATAAACAAACTGATTTAGAGACGACTTGAATTTATAAAATGATCCACATGGCCTTTACAATTGTTTCAATAAAGGACAGTTTAGCAGTCAACACTATTCACAATAACATCTCCTTGAACAACCGCAAGAGCAAACACATTTATTAAATTGCTACCTCGATACAATAATAATTATGTAGGTACCTACAAGGTACATAATTTATTTAAATAGGTAGGTACATGTAGTATAATCTTTACAGTGTCAGTATATTTGATAAACTACAATAAACGAGATAAAACTAGATTTCAGTGTTGTCAAATTTTTGATAACAAATAATTTAGGCACGAGTTGAAATACAACTCGTCTTAGTCAAAATATCACTCTACCTGAGAATACCCAATGTTTTTACTGGATAAGGTATAAGGGTACTACGTAGGTAGGTATCCTAGATATTGCGCTCGCTGGTACAGTTGGTGGCAAATCTGGTACCTAATAGCATTACTCAGTTTACTCGTAGAACTACAGGGACAGATATTGAACAAGGGTGCACTTATTAAACTATTATAGCATATCAGTAGGTATCTAATAGGTACTATTAATATATTACTAATGTTAAGATGGATGTGTGGTGTAACAAGAATGGATAGAATAAGGAACTAGTATATTAGAGGAAGTTTGAAAGTTGCGCCATTGAACGACAAATTGGAAAGCGAGCGGCTGTCATGGTATGGACATGTTATGAGAAGAGGGGAAAGCAATGTCGATAGAAAGGTGCAAAGTACGAGTGTAGAAGGTTTTAGAAGTAGAGGTAGGCCAAAGAAAATATGGATGGAATGTGTGAAAGAGGATATGACAAGGAGAGGAGTGACTGAAGAGATGACGTCTGACAGGGATGTGTGGAGGAGAAAGACGTGTTGCGCCAACCCCAAATAATTGACTAGATATTAAATACTTTTGATATCTTCTAAAAATACATGTCTAGATAAATTGCAGTTTAAGATAGATGCCAAAACAATTAATATTGATACCTATCCATTTTTATAAAATCTCATTCATCATCAATTTTTGTAAACAGGATGTGATTTACTAATTATATTTGGACCTGTCTCGATATAAGGTCTATCGTTCTAGACTAGACGGTATCAGTGTTTTGAACACTGGCAAGTCTCACGCATGCTCAGAGGTTATCAAGCACTTCTTATCATCGTTAAACAACTGACTTATTTTTGTTATCCTTATGTATATATGGACATTATTATATTTTAAATGTATAGGTTACACATACCTATTAATTGTGTTAACTGTACTGAAAACAGTTTAGCTCCCCCGTTCTATAAAAACCCTTTTCCTAGGGCGAAAGCCTAGAATGAATCATTTCTCTTGCCCAAAGTTCAGCTCAATCGTTCGTTGAGGAATCATCCCATCAAGGTTAGAATATACCTTTAGATATAGGTATGCGTTTATCCATATACTCACCTAGTTTTAACTAAAAGTATACAACGATAGCAAATTGTTATCTTTGACAGAATGATCGGTAAGCGATGAAGACATATAAAATTTCTTTTCTTTTTGGGTAGTTTTCCCAGAACCCAAGATAGGAGTTAACTGCGCGACTTCATATATCTGTCAAGATTAGATATATAGAACCCATAGTGTGTTAATACTTATCATATAAATAGATAAGCGCCTTAATCCGTCTAATGTTCGGGATTATGGTCATCATAGTGGTAACCACTTAATCGTCTCATTGCCCTGTTGCTTGATAGATGTATGTAAAGGGTTTAATGAACGTGTTAAATATATTTTTGATAACTGTTTGATTAATAATTTATGGACAAAACTATAAAGTTTACCTTGTATTGGTCATATTATAAAAGTTTGTCTCTGCTTAGATATTGTTACCTTATTTTTACCATAAAAGTATAATCCTAAAATATTTAGGCAGCTCTTTTCCCAATCATTCCAATAATATATGGGTATACTAAGTATATTACGTAAATAAGGTGCGGAATGTTTCTTAAAATACCTTTTAAAAAATCAAATAATTAAAAAGACTCATTTGAAATATACGCAGCCATGTCGAGCCCACTAAAATTTTACAAAATCACCAAATCCGACGCCCTATGTTTTAGGTATATCTGTCAGAACGAACTCCCATCGGCATAAATGATTAGATATTTAATAGGTAGATACCAAAACGTGTACTTAATTTGACCTAAAATCGTTTAATCTTGATATTATATTAATAGCAATTTATATTATATCTACATTTTTGACATGGTTACCCAGTAACACAATTTCTGTAAGAGCATAACGTTGTAAATGTTATTGACGATATAACACATTGCTTTCCTCTATGTATTGTAAAGCTGCTTTTAGGTTTTGATATAAGTAGAAGTAGGTGCCATGATGTAGGTCACACGCAACGCATCAATCCAATTTTAGTAGATTAGTGGCTACGAACCACCATATGAGAAACCATATACACGTTTTAACATATTTTTATTATATTTTACTTCTCAATCAAATGGATCGTAATGTTGACCTCGTTACAAACAAGCAGTCGTGTATTCTACTAACTTATTGTATTTTACTTTCAGACAAACAACAAGAACTGGATATACCTTCACTACAAGTGGAGGAGACTTCAGAGCGAACCAAAAAGAAGGAAAAGCCGCGTCATGCTGGCCCAGCAACCACCATGTCACAAGTAAGTTTACTGAACTTAAAACTTCAATCAATTCAATTTCAAAATAATTATCACCTAAATTCTAATGCAAAATTTTATGTAGGTTATTATTTTTTTAGACCGTTACAATATGAAATTCTAATTTTTACAGATATCTGGAGTCAAGCGGGCACTTACGCATACAAACAGTTTCACTGGAGAACGTGTGCCAATGTACGGTGTGGAAACAGTTCACGAAGAAGAACTGGGTCGGCAATTGGGTGAACTCGACCGATGGGGTGTGGATATTTTCCGCATTGGTGACTTATCATGCGGTCGCCCACTCACGACTGTCGCCTATGCCGCTTTCACGTCCAGGGAGCTGTTGGGAACTCTGCAGGTATCAGCGCGTACTTTCATTGCTTTCGCCATAACTCTGGAGGAACACTATTGCCGCGACAATCCTTTCCATAACTCATTACATGCCGCTGACGTGGCACAGTCCACACACGTATTACTGAACACCCCAGCACTCGATGCCGTTTTTACTCCAATAGAAACGTGTGCTGCCCTATTTGCGGCTTGTGTGCATGACGTGGATCATCCAGGACTCACAAACCAATTCCTGGTTAACTCCAGTTCAGAACTTGCCTTGATGTATAATGACGAGTCTGTCTTAGAGAATCACCACCTAGCGGTGGCGTTTAAGCTTCTTCAAAATGAAGGCTGTGACATTTTTACTAACCTACAAAAGAAACAGAGACAGACACTAAGGAAAATGGTCATAGACATGGTGCTCTCGACGGATATGTCGAAACACATGAGTCTGTTGGCAGACCTGAAGACTATGGTGGAAACAAAGAAGGTAGCTGGAAGTGGTGTGCTATTATTAGACAATTATACGGACAGAATACAGGTGTTGGAGAATCTCGTACATTGCGCAGACCTGAGCAACCCTACAAAACCATTACCCCTTTACAAACGATGGGTAGCATTACTTATGGAAGAATTCTTCCAACAAGGAGATCGTGAGAGAGAGCACGGAATGGATATAAGCCCCATGTGCGACAGGCATAACTCAACAATAGAGAAATCTCAAGTCGGATTTATCGACTACATTGTACATCCGCTATGGGAGACATGGGCAGACCTTGTACATCCAGATGCTCAAGACATATTAGACACTCTAGAAGAGAATCGTGACTACTATCAGAGTATGATACCACCGTCACCTCCGCCAGCGCCAATTCAGACATCGCATTCGGGCCAAGACGATGACCGCCCAGAGCAAATAAGATTTCAAGTAAGTTTTACATTCTTTGACACGATTTTTTATTAATAAGAGAACACCGACTTCATTGTTCAGATAAGTGATAGAATTCATAGGATGATGGTCACTATTACCGCTGCCAAAATTTATGTCATGGTTATTATAGTCTCATGAAACTCAATATACACGTATTTTTACGTTTTAATATCCCGGTTTTTACGTTTAGGAAAAAACATATTTCCATAATAATTTCCTATAATTAGTCGGTTTCACAATAATTTTCTGTAATTAGTTAGCTCAAACTGCTAGTTAATCACATTGTAATTGTATGGTTTCCTTGTACAGGTAACACTCGAGGAGGGTGAAGGCTCGGAAGAGTGCGAGGGCGAAGGCGACGGCGGGATGTGACGGAAACTACTGGGAATCTGCAAGAAACTCACAGAGAAGATGCAAGTGTGGTGGAAGCTCTGGCAGTAGCAGGCGCCTGTACTATGTGCGCGTACGTAGCGGTAGATAGCGCCCGCGGTAAATTGTTGACGAAATGGAACGGTTGCGACATCGTCACATTTTGATCATGATTACTTTTATGTGATTATTAACTATGCAGTGTTGTTTAGAAAATCCTTAACGACTAAATAATGATGTCCCTCCAATGACTAATGTTCGATTGTCTAGTATTTTTATTATAATTGTTTCGTTTTTTTAACCAAAGACGTATGAAATATTTGGATCACAGAGACGTTCGATAATCCCTGTAAGTAGGTAGTTAGTTTTGGTTCGTAATGACTCTCGTGTAAGTAGTTATAGACGTCGACGCCGCATATATCGGCTCGACTGAATAAGGACATTGAAAACGCTTATTAATTGGTATGAAAGGGTAATTTATATTGTCATATCATCCACGTTTCTCATATTTAATACGGGTTTGCGATAATGATGTTATTCACCAAAATATATTAACATGATAGATATCCTAAATGTAAAAAAATATTTAAGGTAAATTTTAAAAATTGCCTTTCGGAGTTGTTGTTGTGTCTTTTTCTGAATATTTAATATTCGGCCAGCCTCTTACTGCGTAGGTAGTGGTCGCCATACAAGTGATTTTCGCACCGACTAATTTAAATGTATGTGTACGACATGGGGTCAACACAGACTGTTTGCACTATAACTACATCCCAAGTGTGCCCGAAGTCTATTGCATCATGTCAATGAACTGTGTTAGTCGATGGGTGGATCATCTTGACATCCCTTTTCTCGACTGCAGAATTGGATCAAAAAGACACGTATCTAATTCAAATACATCATATTAGTAAGCTTTATATAATTTTGTTGTGAACCTAAATGCACCTCATTACTTATCGTAGATCGCTGGCGATCTGTTTATTTTTTCTCTTTAGAGTAATGTTACTTTTGTAAAAACTGTGTGTTTTATTCTAGTTCTCTTTACATAAATACCGACAGCAAATTAAGTCATGATTCTTGAAAGTGTTCGTATACGCACTAACGGCTTGAAGTGTTTGATTAAAATGTTAAGTACTAACAAATGAGTGGTTTAACGATTTAATTTTTATTTTGGAGTGAACTCAGTATTGAGTCAAGTTGATAACTGATGCACTAAGGCCGGGTCTTGCAATAGTAGGAGATAGTTCCGGAGGTACTGCGCACAATGTTTCTTCGTCATTCATTTCTTGCCGGTGTTACTCCTCTCATTACTCTTTATCATATATATATATAAATGGACCTTTGCAGATTATATTATCGATGTACCTATATCAACATACATGTGTATGTATGTTACCTATATAACCTACATAAAATGATTAGTTGTTGTTGTTTTAAAAATGTATGTAATTTCGATAATATGTAGGTCTGCATTGGAAAGTTACTTCAACATCGTAATAAGGATACATTAACAAACCTATAGCTGTGGTAGTGAGTTATTAAACGTATATTATTCGTGCATTTCGTTACCAATGTTAGTTAATTTGAAATTTTTATGAGCTGGTCTCAACTCTATCGTGTACTCAGAAGATATTTTACTTTAAACAGTTTGAACCCATATTGTAGTTCCTGTCACTTCACGTTATGTACTTCGACCATAATAATATATGTCCCTAGTATTATTGAAAGTATTTTCTAAGTCATCGTTTGTGTCATCAGCATCAAGAAGGAAGGTCCAATGTACATCATTTTCGTAGATAATGTAAGATGTTATGGGCGATCAAATACTGCGAGCATATGTGTGCAGCGCCTATCTTCGAAATGTCTGACTTTTATTAAACTGCATATTGTATGTATCTATATGTATATGTACTAGAACTTTGTACCACGTCAAACGTTACATTAACTAAACGGTTGAATACGCTTAACTATTTGTGTGTTAAATAGAAACGTTACGCTTAGAACCATTTAATTTATATTGGAACACATACGTATTTGTAATTAATTGTGTTGAATATGAATTAATATGATATTCGTACAGCAGTAGATCTGTATATAACGTACCTATGTACCCAATCTTTGGTAATTCACATTATGTGGACATTGGGAGTACCTTAATGTACCAATACCGTTATCAAATTATTACACACATTACTTTTACAATTACTGTAAATTAAAGTCAGCGGAATGTATAGATAGATATTTAGATATGTACCTAATTGTTGTATTCTCTCTCTTATATGTTAACCTGCCAGATTTATTAAAATTGTATCTATCATGAACTGTATACATGACATGTATGATTCGCCTCATGGTCTTGTACTCTGTGTGTACTTAGATACCGCTTCACTCGTTGAGGTTGGTCTAGTTAACCAAAGAACTTGTGATAGCAGAGTAGAGAACGGTCGGTGCATCGTAACATGACATCGTTCAATAGTACCTACCTAATGTAGATATATATTGTTTTCACCAAAGTTTTTCAGTGTTGTGTATCTATATGTTTTGTCACTATGAAGAACTATCGATAAGATTGGATAATACCTAGTTAAATATTAATACCAAGTTACAAGTGTGCAATGCTGGTCATTTGCATCACTTATTATTTATGTTTAAATAAAAAATAGCTTGTAATAGTTTAAATGAATATTTGAGTTGAATTAAAGAATATTAATGTATTTAGAATAAAAAGATATGGGAGAAAACATGTTTCTTGTTTTTTTTTTCAAATAGCATCACGACTTTTACATATGCGGCCAAAATGAAGAAAGGAAATATCTGGCATTCTGGGTAGGTACATATCGGAATAGATATTTAAAAGGTCAATTTCTTCTACTAACGTCCTGCCACTCGCAAACGCGTGGCTTACTAAACGCATCGCTGCCTGGCGTATTTTTTACGTTTATGTCAATAGTTACGGCCCTGATAGATGCTGAGGTCAGGTACAATAAATCGTACAGTCAGCATTATATGCTATAGCACTATATGCTTTCAAAGCAGTTACGCTTAGAACAACATAACGCCTTTTAAGCCAGCGGTTCAAGGCCGCGGCCGCTTCTACGTCCATTGCCGGGCGTTTCTGGTATGCACCAGGAGGTATTTTCAGTGGCTTGAAGCATGGTCTCCAGCGAGAGGGTAACCACGCCCAGACTCACTACGAGCTCTCGGTGCTGACTCGCCCACGCTGAGCACTCCACCAATGCGTGGAGTGCAGTGTCTTCGTCAGAGGCCTCGCAGTGTTGACATGGGTATAACCTCACGATGAATGCAAAACTGATACTTACCAAAGCATCCGTGCCCGGTAATGATCTGAGTCGCACGATACGTGAGGTCACCATGCCCCTCTGCAGCCAGTCGTCCATGATCGGTCTCACCGCCGCGATGGTGGCGGTTACCCACCTTGGTTGCTCAAGTCGTACCGTCCATGTCTCCATGAGGTCCTGGCGGAGTTAGGACCGCTGACCCTCGATTTCTCGAGACACAGGCCTGTGGTCCTTATCTTGACAGCCAAGGTCTTCAAAGGTCTATTTAAAGTAGTAACGTTCTTGGCCGTCAATCTGTCCGCCCTTACAGGACTTTACAGGAGCCCCGTATAGGCCATACTTCGAACGATCACCAAGTACAGTCTCCTGCAGGGAGCGTTGGGTCCCTTTAGGTTGGGCATCAGCCGCGAAAGCGCGATCGATGCCTTCATCACTTTGGGGACCAAACTTCAGAAATGAGGTCCGAAGTTCCATCGGCTATCGAGTATGAGGTCCAAGTAGTTCATTGAGGGCTCGATGCTGATGCTGACGCTCCCTACAGTTATGCTGGATCCTGGAGGTGGACATCGCCGAGGTCCGTGAAACAAAGAGCCTCGGACTACACCATAACGCCTAACATAACATTCGAAAACGTGTAGGTAGGTACAGTCAGCGTCTAATAGTTAGTTACAGTCAAGGTACTCTAATCTATAGGCGCAACCAAATAGTCAATTTTTTTTTATTTTTTTTTTTTAATACAAAATAGCCATTTATTTATAAAAATATACATTATTATATACTAGGTACAATAGAAAATGAAAATTAATACTAAATTTAATTATTACTATTTTAAAAAAAAATGTAAAAAGTTTGGGCCCCGCGGTAGGGTGCCCATCATGGCGGCGGCATTCCCGCGCTGTATGGCGATGCTTATCCGCTGCGCGAGAAATCCGCCGGCTCGTAAGTCTCCCGTTACCTCCCTGAGCCGTTTGCTGAGCTCCTTGAAAAGCGAGTGGGCGCCCGGGCCCCACGGGCCCAGTGTCTCGACACCAAATGCGACAAAGTCGTATTGAGTGCCGAGACAACTGTACTTGCCCACCTTCGAGCGCTCACGTACCTCGGCCGCCGCGCCGGCACGTTTGGCAGTTGCCGGAATAGGACGCAGCTAGTGTGTCGGCACACGTGGCGTCCCACACTAGTGGGCGACCCATCCTCCATGGTATCATTGATAGTCAATGATATCGGTACAAACAAAGTTTCCTTATTGTTGACAACAATGTAGTCGCTCCAAAGGGCGAGACGTTTAAAGTGTCACATAGATAGATTCAGTCAGTGTTTAAAAATATCGTAACATGCGAAATGAGACATCAAATGCGCACGCATACTTGTCTCTTTCATTTCGAACATGACGTCGTAGACTGGTTTTTGATTGAAACAGTTGTAAATAAGGGATCATAGCATGTATTGTTATAGAAGTAAACCATAAACCAACCAACTAAAACTTAAACGGTTTCCCTAGATAAAAACCTCTTTAGACAATATAGTCTAGTATTTATTGCATGTTTATTTTATTTATTAGTCATATAAGTCATATCAATGTCAAGTGCAATAAAACCAACTAGAAATAATATGTTTGAGGAAGGTGTCTCCATAACAGATATTTCAAATGAACTGGGAATATCCGTAAGTTTCACATTAGAATTAGATCAGTTACCTATCTCACTAATTTTTATTCATACATAACTGACATATTTTGTTTTTTAATTTAGAGAAACACAGTATACCGTTGGATAGAGAGATGGCAAAATGAAGGTGCTTTGCGAAACCATGTTTCGTTTGGTCGTCCACGTCAAACAAATACAGATGAAGACAGAAACATAGTGCAGCGAGCTGAGTTAGCAATCGATTTATAAACTCCAGGAGTATGTCGGTGGAATTTGGCATATCACAGAGCACAATAAGACGACGCCTGCGGGAACATGGGTTACGCCATCGTATTCCTGCTAAAAAACCTATATTAACAACGAGGCATAAAGCGCAGCGTTTACAGTTCGCACGAAATTTTTTAAATTAAAATTTTGATAATGTGATCTTTGTAGATAAAAAGTTTTTTGTTCTTCTGCCCAGAGATGCTATCGCTATTATCTCTATACCGGACATTGAACACAAGATATGATGAAAGAAATGTCCTCCCTAATAATCGCAGTGGTCGAATCACCTTAGGATTTTGGGGATGGATGACTCAAAGCGGACCAGGAGAGCTAGTGGAGGTTGGAGGAAGAATGAATGGCACTTTATACAAAGACATCCTCGAAAACGTTTTGTTTCCAACAGCCAGGATTTTTTTCCCCATGAAGCTATTAAGTTTGTCCAAGATAACAGTTCCGTACACAACTCCAGAGTTGTTCAAAATTACTTGGAAGGTAGCAGGGACCTGGAGTTAATTCCAATGCCGCCTCATAGTCCCGACCTAAACCCAATTGAAAATTTGTGGGGTAAAATGGTTCAGGTATGAGATGGTACACGAGCACGAACCACTTCAAATTTAAGGACTCACGTTAACGAAATATGGGAGTCTATGAGAGGGGACAATTTTTGTTACTATGCTGTACAATCGATGAGAAGACGTCTTTCCGACGTAATTCTTGCAGATGGAGGCTACACACGATTTTAATTACTTATTTTGCAGTAAAACTGCACTAACCGACTTCAAAGAACGTAAATGTACTTGTAACTCAATAAATCTATATAAATTTTACTTAGTTTTTTATGACACCATTCTTACAATGGTCGAGCTACAATAAAAAGAGTTTTGCGTTTTCGCTCAATGTTGACGCTCAAGATATTTGTCCAATGTCTATATTAGTGCCTCTGAATTGAACGACAGACGTAACATTGGTACTTTTATACCTATTTTTTTTTTTTTTTTTTTTTTTTTTAGTTCCGCGACCAAGGCCGCGGCCGCTCTAACGTCCGTTGCCGGGCGTCTCTGGTTACAAGCAGAACGTATTTCCAGTGGCGCCCGGCGGACTTTGACCACCTCTGTGGTCTCTGCGGGGGTTGGGTCGGGATGAGAATCCCGCGTCGTTGGAGGTAGGGTTTTATCCCGCGTCAGTGAGTGAATCTGGTTGCGTGCTATGGGGCAAAGGCCCCGCAGCACGCAACCCTTCTAGCCTGCTTCTGTAAGGACGACGGGTGGCGATCCCGCCGTCCTCAGGCCCCGATCATGGAGGTCGATGGTCTTGGGCGTAGATGAGTCTGCGGCGGCCTCGCCGCTGACTACGGAACTCGGCGGGGAGGGCACGCTCCCTCTCCCTCTCGGCCGCCTCCTTCGCGAGCACGACTTGCTCGCAGAAGGACACGGCCGCGTTCCACCTACTCCCGCTGGAGACCATGGCTTGAAGCATGGTCTCCAGCGAGAGGGTATCCACGCCCAGACCCACTACGAGGTCCCGGCGCTGACTCGCCCACGCTGAGCACTCCACCAACGTGTGGAGTGCGGTGTCGTCGTCGGAAACCTCGCAGTGTTGACACCGGGGTGTGACCTCACGATGGATGCGAAACAGACAGCTACCGAAGCATCCATGCCCGGTAACGATCTGCGTCGCACGATACGTGAGGTCACCATGCTGCCTCTGCAGCCAATCGTCCATGATCGGTCTCACCGCCGCGATGATGGTGGCACCCCACTTGGGTTGGTCAAGTCGCACCCTCCATGACTCCATGAGATCCTGTCGGAGTTGGGACCGCCGGTCATCGATTTCTCGAGACGCAGGCCTGTGGTCCCGCTCCAGCGCCTCCTTGCGCCATTGGAACAATGACGCAAGGGCTCTCGCTTCCAGGTCCCATGGAGGGGTCCCGGCTAGGAGACATGCAGCCTCTCCGGAGATCGTGCGGTAGCCCCTTATTGTTTTGACGGCCAAGGTCCTCAACGGTCTGTTAAGGAGCGTTGAGTTGTTGGCCGTCAACCGCGCCGCCCATACGGGAGCCCCGTATAGGGCCATACTCCGCACGATCCCCAGGTACAGTCTCCTGCAGGAAGCGTTGGGTCCCTTTAGGTTGGGCATCAGTCGCGAAAGCGCGACCGATGCCTGTGTCACCTTGGGGACCAAACTTCGGAAATGTGGTCCGAAGTTCCATCGGCTATCAAGTACGATCCCTAGATACTTCATCGAGGGCTTGATGCCGATGCTAACGCCTCCCACATTTATGCTGGAACCTTCAGGTGGACCGTTCCGAGGTCTGTGAAAACACAGAACCTCGGACTTGTGCAAGGCCACCTCCAGTCCCAGCCGCCGTATCCGACCCACGACTTGAGCAACACCCGTCGTGACCTTGAGTGCTGCCTCCTGGTACGTTGCACCCCGCGCCGTGACGAGGGTATCGTCGGCGTAGCACGTTACGCCGACGCCCTCAGGCAACGCACCCCGCAGCACCCAGTCGTAGCCGATGTTCCACAGAAGCGGCCCCAGGACCGACCCCTGTGGAACACCGCACGACACATCCCGCCGAGCTGGCCCGAGCCAGCTGGGGAAGGCTATGGCCCGCTCCGAGAGATAGGCCCCGACAATACGACGGAGGTAGAGAGGCGTTTCGTGATACACGAGCGCCTCCCTAACGCAGCTCCATGGCAAGGTGTTGAACGCGTTGGCGATGTCAAGAGACACCGCCACCACCACCTTGCCCTGCGAGACTGCTTCCTCCGTCAGGCTCTTGACGCGCATGATCGCGCTCACGGTGGAGCGTCCCCGACGGAAACCGTACTGGTTGTCCGCCAGGTCTGGCCCCACCGTCGAGAGATGCTCGACGAGGCGTTCCGCGATAATTCGCTCAAAGAGCTTACATACCTCGTCGAGCAACACGATCGGCCGGTATCCGGACGGTGAGTCCACCGGCCGCCCCGCCTTACGGATCAGGACCAGCTTCCCCGTCCTCCACACCTTGGGAAACTGGCCCCTTTCGAGGCATGCGCTAAAGAGCCCCATCAGTCGAGGCCCGAGTTCTTCGAGGGCCAGGACCCATGCACGGCCAGGAATGCCGTCGGGTCCGGGGGCAGTGATTTTCCGGCGTTTAAGCCGGAGTACTGCCGCCCCTAGCTCCCCCACCCTGACTTCGGGTACGTCGTCTTCGCCGGTGCTATCCGTGTCGGGCAGAGACGGAGCCATGCGCGGAGGGACGTGCTCCTCCGCGCTCGTCGGAAACAGGGAGCCCATGACCCGCTCCAGCTGCTGCGGCTGGAGACTCTGGGTCAGTGGGGGCGCCCTAGGTCGGAGTTTCTCCCTGACCTGTAGGTACGGGCGCCCCCATGGGTTCTGCTGCAGGGTCTCCAGGAGCTCCTCGCGGGCCGCCGTCTTGGCCCGCTTTATTGTCTCCTGGAGATTACCTTTAGCCTCCCTGTAAGCCTGATAAAGCTCCGCCTCTCGGGTTGCCGCGTCGTCTGGGCGGCGATGCCTCCGGCGAAACCTGGTGTACTGGCGGCGGGCGGAGATGCATGCTGCGCGCAGCTGTGCAATCTCCGGCGACCACCAGTACACCTGCTTCCTTGCCGGTCTGGGTGTAACCCTAGGCATCGCCGCATCACAGATTTGCGACATGGCTCTCCTGAACCACTCCGCCTCGGCATCCACATCAGCAGGCCGGTCCGGTGCCGGAATCCAGGCCTGCACGATGGAAGCCTCCAGGAGAGCCTCCCGATCCAGATGGTGAAGTGCCCAACGCGGATCCGGGGGGTTTTCTACCGGCTGTGGGAGGTCAGGTGGGGGGACGACATCGAATCGGATGTACCGATGGTCCGAGTGCGTCTCCTCACCCTCCTCCACGTGCCAGCCAGTAATACGGGCGGCGAGGGCAGAGGTCGCGAACGATACGTCCACGACCGAGCTGGTCCCCCGCCGCCAGAAGGTGGCGACATTCCCCCGGTTGAGGACCTCCAGACCACGTGTTCTGGTCCAGTCCTCAAGAAGCCTCCCCTTGTCCCTGGTTTCCCGGGAGCCCCACGCCTCACTCCAGGCGTTGAAGTCTCCCAGGAGCAGGACAGGGCGAGGACGGCACGCAGCGAAGACGACGTCGAGCTCAGTGAGCCATAGCTCAAACTGAGTCTCGTCCAGTGTCGGCGAGATGTAGGTGGCCACGACTGCCAACCCATCATATTCCGCCGCAACACACCCGCGGCCCCTTGCAATGATAGCAAGGCGCGAGTTGTCTGCGGCGGACCCCCCGAAGATAAAACAGGCCGAGCCGTCCTCGTCCACCGGGCTTCCCGGGTGGACGTAGTACGGCTCGGCGACCACGGCCAAGTTTATGGACCACTGCCGGATGCTCTGGTACAGAAGATCCTGAGCAGCGCGGCAGCGGTTCAAATTCACTTGCAGGATGCGGATATGGGCGTCAGACATTAATGGACGTCCATATCAGCATCCCGCCGAGAAACATCTGGCCGTGCAGTAGCGGCACCCCCACCGCTCTCAGCGGACGGACGAGGCTTTGGCCTCGAGGCGGCGCAGGTTGCGCTGCCGACCCGGTGGTCCGCAGTTTTGCCCTCCGCCTCGCATCTAAAGCAGCGAGGCGGGGCATCACAGGCACTTGCCTTGTGACCGGGCCGGCTGCAGCGGAAGCACCGATCGCCCACGGTGACTTCCGCTGTGCACTGCACTCCGACGTGCCCCACCACCATGCACCGGAAACATCTGGTTTCCCGGGCACGAAGGAGGTGCACCTGCGCCTTTAGGAAGCCCCCTACGAGGAGGCTTCGTCCGTCCGTCACTTTCAGTGCCGCCGCGACGGGGCACTGGACGACTGTCATCCCATGACCAGTGGAGCCGAAGGAGATGTCTCCAGCCTTCACCTGGTCACGGGGGCAGCCGCCCGCCTCCACGACGGCGGAGATTACTTCCTCCGTCGTGGCCGCGTCATCCAGACCCGTGATGCGCAATGCAGCGCATTTGGTGGGCCTGGTGACGCGGACGGCTTCTGCGTCCAGCGCGTCCCTAAGCTGCGCTGCTAGGGCGTCAGCTTTCGGGCCGCTGGAGGCGCCGGAGACCTCGAGGAGGCGAGCCCCGGTGCGTGTCGTCTTGCACCGGAGACCCCCCTGGATATCGAGGGCTGAGAGGTTGACTGAGGACTTCACGGTCCTCAGGACATCAACGTACCCCACACCCCTCTCCACACCCTCCGTCGTCACCGTAAGGACGACGGCTGTGGAGCGAGGAGCGCGGGGCCTCTTCGGCGCCTTCGCCGCGGCGGCTTTGGCCACTTTCTTGGCCGCTTTCCTGGCGGCCTTCGTCTTCCTCTTCTTGGCCCCCACTACCTCCCATCCCTCCCGTCCGGAGGGATGTAAAGGAGCAGCGGGAGCGTTAGAGGAAGAGGAGGCGGCAGGGGTGCCGCTCTTCTTGCCGCGCCCCTTTGCCTTCCGCGCCTGGGCCGCGGTCTCGGCCGGCAACCGGTACGCTGGAGCGGACTGGGGCGGAGCGGGGTGGCGGACAGCGGGTGTGCCGCTTGGTCCTGGAGCGGGAGAACCGCTAACAGCCGCCGCGTATGAGAACGCGGGACGTGCTAGCGGAGGGCGGTACGCCCGGTCCTCCAGGACCGCGAGGCGCCTCTCGATCGCCGTCAGGACCTGTACCATAGTCGGCACAGGCTGTGGCGGCGATCCGGGCGCGGTGTTGGGCACCGTGGTGGGCGCCATGGTGGGCGCCGTGGTGGGCGCCTTTTTGGACGCCGTGGTTGGCGCCGTCGTGGGCGCCTTGGTGGGCACCGTGGTGGGCGCCGTAGGTGGCGCCGTCTTCGGCGCTGGTCCAGCCGTCGGAGGAGGAGGCGGCAGCATGGGACCGGGAGGCGCCTTGACCACCTTGGTCAAGTCAGCGACCTCCCGCCACAGGTCATCCATCTGCTTCCTGGAAGCAGCGAGCTCCGCCTCCAGGCTCGTCACCTGCTTCCGGAGCCTCGCCTCCTCCTTAGTGACGCTCCGCGCGAGGAGCTTGTTGAGGGAAGATTGGGCTTCATCCACCAATGAAGCCACAATCTTCTTCCTCCCCGCCACGTTTCTGTTGCCCCGCATGGCCGCGTTCATGCGGGCAAAAACGCTCATCAGCTCACGCGCGGGCGGCCCACCGATTTCCCGTCGACTTCGCTGGGACAGTTGGACCGAGGACGGAGGAGGAGTTGGCGGCCGCCTTCTGTACGCGTCGAGACGCGTACGCACCGTCTTGACCGGCACCTCCTCCTCCGAATCGGTGGAGAGGAGGGACCCCCACCCGGAGCAGCTAGTGCTACGGTCGCGCGGCGGTCCCCCCTTCTCCTCGAGGGTCCTCTTCTTTGTCGCAGAAGAGCGGCCCTTCTTCTTCACACTGCTGGGAGCTGACCCATCGTCAGTCCCAGCAGCATCAGTTCCTTGGGGCGTCGACATCGCACTGCGACTAGGCAGCGCGGCGCGAGCCCCCAAATCGATAGGCATCGGAATCAGTATTTCATGCATAGTTTCGTCGGTTGACACTGCCCGGGAAAGGGCAGTGTCGGGATCGGAGGTCTCTTCGAGGTTATTCATAATCGCAAAAATTGGCCAATCGCAAGTTCAGACTAAATACGTTCGGTCACCCAACTTGCCACTGCGTTACCGTGGTCAAGTTGGGGTCCAGGGCGGACGGCGAGGACGTAGTATTTAATCACTTGGGGCCCCGCCCCACTTTTATATACCTATAAACAAAAACCAGTCGACGACGTCATGTTCGAAATGAAAGAGACAAGTATCCGTGCGCATTTGATGTCTCATTTAGCATGTTACGATATTTTTAAACAGTTTGACTGAACCTATCTATGTAACACTTTAAACGTCTCGCCCTTTGGAGCGACTACATTGTTGTCAACAATAAGGAAACTTTGTTTGTACCGATATCATTGACTATTTGGTTGCGCCTATAGATTTGAGTACCTTGACTGTAACTAACTATTAGACGCTGCCTGTACTAACATATTATGCTGCCCACTTTAGGTTGTTACCACATTAGGTATAGTTATTCTGAGAACGGACATGAAATGGAATTTGTGTTCTATACGATATATTTTGTCACCTAATATCAATACCAAGCTGACTGCACCTGCTGGAGATATTGGTAAAGTTTCATTAAAATTCGGTCAGTAGTTTTACGTGATTAAGTAACAATAAGCCATACATACTTTTGTGTTTATAGATAGATAATATTAGTAGGATAGAAAATGCGTTAGGATTTTATACTTAGCTTAAATATTTTAAACACATAGGTATCTTCCTTCTAAATGCCATAAAATTGGTAAGTTACATATAAATAGGACATGAAATCACAGAAGTATTATAATTTGCAGCCAGTGCCATCCATCGTAGATAAACCGAACTACGTCGCAAGCTTCTGATAAACCCTAGTGTACGATTTCCTCATTACAGTAATTATTAATTGTATTGTAAAAACGAAGAAATAGTAATAGTAATAGAAACAGTAGTTAGGTAGTCCTAACTACTGTTGTAAAACCCGAATAGAAGATTACAGACGTATACCTGAGTATCTAAGCGGAGGCCCGAAGTTCTATCAACGTGGAATCATTTTGATTGAATCGATTATTGAAAAAAAGTAGCCCAGGGCTTCAGTATATAGTTATACCACATTTTTCATACTATAATCAGGTACACACACGGAAGAATTCCCTGTGGTGCCGGCGGACTTTGGCCTCCTATGTGGTCTGTCACGCGACTGGGTCAGGTTTTATACCGCGTCGGAGAGTGAACCTGCGTGATGTCCCAGTTTAGACGAAGATACCTTCATCATTTATGAGTTTTGATGATTCTTTTTTAGGGTTCCGTACCCAGGGGTAAAACGGGAACCCCTATTACTAAGACCTCGCTGTCCGTCCGTCCGTCTGACTCCACGCTGTATCTCATAAACCGTGATAGATAGAAAGTTGAAATTTTCAGAGACAGATGCTGTATTTCTGTTTTCGCTATAACAACAAATACTAAAAAACAGAATATAATAAATATTTAAGGGGCTCCCATACAACAAACGTAATTTTTTTGCCGTTTTGGTACTGCACCCTTTGTGCGCGAATCCGACTTGCACTTGCCCGGTTTTTTATTGTAAAGGAAATATCCCAAGAGTGGTCTCGTGATAAGGAAATCAGGATCTGTTGATGGCATCCTAGAGAAATCGAGGGGACCGTTCTATAATCGTAGGGGCGACTAGTGCGTTTGTTATTGTTTAAGTATATTTTTAAAGTAGATACTACAGTTCAATGTAGGTCTGAAATCGATCTGATTATGGCGCTAAAATACAGTGTAGGGAACTCCTCAACGATTTTGAATTTGGCCTGAATTTTTATTTGTAATGTTGAGAACCTTACACTTAGATGAAGAATAACTGTCATTGGAGGTCTAATGATCAAGACGAAGGCAGGAAACTCCTGCAGTAGCTACTTTGTTGTAGTTGTCCGTTTACTTAGCCTACCTTTCATCTATACTATCCAGATAAATACTTCCACTAAAAATTAAAATCGACTTCAAAGAAATATTTCCTGAAAGGCAATATATAATAATATAATAATGTTTCCTACTGAAGTATTTCATGTCTTTTTATCTTTCTTTCGGCTTTGAGCTGGGACCCACTTTCAGCACCTCCTTGTGCCATTGCAACAATGACACAAGGGCACACGCTTTCATGTCCCATTTAGAGGTCTAGGCTAAGCGACATGCATCCTCTACGGATATCGTGAGGTACCCTCTTGTTACTGTGACTGTTCACTGCCACACTATGACACACACGTTGTTGGACATCGGTCCCACCGCACTTACGGTAGGTCCATATAGGGGCCATGCTCACGGGGTATGCTGCCTGACCCCTAGGTACAATATCCTGCAGGGAGCGTTGGATCACCTTGGGCATCGCCTTCACTTTAAGACCAAAATTTCGGAAATGCAATTCGAAGTTCTATCGGCTATCGAGTACGAGCCCCAAATACTTCATCGAGGCCTCGATGCCGATGGTAACGCTCCCTACGATTATGCTAGATCCCGCAGGCGACCCGCGCCGAGGTTCGAAAACACAGGAGCCTCGGACTTGTCCAGGGGGTTTTAATAATAACCTTCCCTAAACTTATACGAATATTTCAAGTACAAATTTAGCCAAATCGGACCAGCCGTTCTTGCAAGCAATTCATTTTTATTTAAACCTACCTGTATTAGGCATATGATATTTATGGTAAAACGGGACCCGCTTCAGTCCGACAGTCGCTAAGTCGTCAAGTTTTTGTGTGTAAGTTTTTCTATGTATCTACCTATCTGATTGCATTTTACCTGCGTCCCGGAGAGATAAGCAGGCACTTACCTAATTTTCCACTGTCCCTGTTTCTTGCTTAGTGTCATGTATTCTATAGTATTTATTATTTTTATATCTGAGTTAAATCCTTATCCAGTTCATGTGTTCATGCTGTACCTAATGATAAAGCAATAATTAACCTTTAGCTAACTACCTTTAGCTTTCTAGCGTTTCACGATTTGTTATGTCAATTTGTTAAGTCTCATTCAGTCAATTTGACAAATCCTATTTCATAAACAATATTAGTAACTAAACGGTTTGGTTCACGTTCATGATCATCATCATGACCCTGTGCCTCATAGAATATTCTATATACTGAGCAACTATTCTAGCTCATAAGTATCTTTCATTAGTACCTACTTATCTAAACTTTCCAATTACCTACCTACTTATTTACTAATTAGATGTTTCTGTTCACCAGTCAGGAATTATATCCGTCTGCTGTAACATCATACCGGTAACGGTTCATTCAAAGCCTATCCCGCGCTATCCTTTTCCAACCTTTTTCCACTTAACTTTAAACAAATGTACACCTGTACACTATACAGTCTACACCAGAGACTTGGGATGGCGCTCGCTTCGCTCCCTTAAATAACATAATAATCTCTATATATAAAAATGAATCCCTATTTCCCTTGGTCACGACATCACGCGTGAACGGCTGGACCGATTTGGCTAATTTGGGTCTTAAAATATTCGTGGAGGTTCAGGGAAGGTTCATAAGCAAAATTTCAGGCGGTACGAAGTTCGCCGGGACCACTAGTATATAATATAATATCTAAATACTATATCTATGGTCTACACTGTGTAAAACAAAATTAAACAAATGAATGATTTTTCGTTTTATCCAACTTCGAAAATGGCGGCAAATTTTTTTACGGTAATTTTTGTTACTAGCTAATTATCCACCATAGATTAAAGTTATTGTAAGTTGTTTTATACTTGAATTACACTTACAGTATGTATTGCTAGGTATTGAATATCATGACTAGCCATCGCGTCACAGCGCCTCGTCGTAATCTCATTATACTGAATCGGAGGTTTTTATTTCGCTGTTTGTTTGTTTGGCATTCATGAAAATAGGTTGAAACGATATTGAATCAAGCCAAGTTCGAACGTAAATAAAACTTGAAACGAGCATACTTAAGCAGCCTATACGCACATCTGCCGCAGAGGCAATAAAGTCAAATGAAAATATATCATGCAATCTAAGCCCATGTAGCAACGGTATTTGTTTAGTAGGCCCCTTTATTGTCAAGCATGAGCTTGACAATAAAGGAGCATGCTGAAAATGATTTCAGCATGTGTATTTATACCTTAAATCTACCATCTCCTAATGCTTTGTCTATAGTTGGATATGTTCCAGGTTCCAGCCATTCCGGTTCTGCTAAATTTTATGAAAACCGCATGAAAAGTATTGCATCTCATTCGTGCAGACAGTTCTTGCTTGCTATATCCCTTTCTTGTCTGTTTCAAATTGACATTTACATTACAATAATTATTTTTGTACCAAGCCTAGTACATCGCATTGAAGTGAGGTTATTATCAATTATTTTGTAAAATCGCATGGCTTATCAAGCATTTTCATATCCGTATTATAATTTTTTTCTTTTAGAAGTAATTCATTGTTGATACGATGGCGGCCGTAAAAGTAGAGGATGATATTAAGGATGAGGTGGTTGAAAATGGTGAAGACGATCTTGATGTAGTCGAAGATGGTGAAACTAAAGACCCCGCCAAAAAGAAGAAAAAGAAAAAAAAGAAGAAGAAGACAGGTAGGGCCACTAATGGTCATAAGTTCATATCCATGGTTGCACTTAATTGCGTTGATAAATTCTATTTATAACTCCGTACAAATCGTTGTTGTGATGACAACGTCAGATTAGCCAATTACCACTCACCATCCACGGGCCCAAACGTATCTACCAAAAACAACATACGAACCCTTGGAAAAATTCTCATTTTTTTGAGACTTATAAGATCTTTTTGGTTTGACACAATAATACCTAAATAGATAGGTATAATATAGGTACCTATAAAATAATCACACTTGTTTTCTCCGAAGTGGAAAGAGGGAAAGGTATATTTTACGCCCACTTTTCGCCAGTGTCTTTGTTAGCGGCAGTGGGCTTTCCCCTATTGCCGCTAACCGGGAAGTAATGTTTGCCCAGAAGCAGGTGCACCATTAACAGGTAACTTATTACTCTTGCAGATTAGATTGTGATGCAGAAATTTACCTGAATCTGTTCCATGTGCTATTATTGAATTATTATAAAATATTCTAATTACAATCCCATCTGGGATTATTATGGTTTCATCTCTGATTACACAACACTGGACAGATTTGGATCAAGTCTCCTTTATCAATAAATATATTGGTACCTTATTAATAAGAAAATTGATATCCAAACTATGAAATTAAATACTTAAATATTACATAATCAAAGAAAAGCAAAATAAATTTTGCCCTACTCTCGTAAATGAATTAATATAAATACATATTTGGTTACTCAAAGTTCTGCTAAATAATATAATATAAGTAATATTTCTCCAGAAAATGATGCACCAACAGAAAATGATTCTGAATTGACTATTTCAACTGACAAAGTGGAGCCATTGGCAGAAGATGTTCTTGGCCAGGGGGATGATATCAAAAAGAAGAAAAAAAAAAGTAAAAGCAAGTCTGGCAAAGGACCATCCAAAGAACAGACAAAACCTCAACCAACTATACCTATTGCTGAGTTGTACCCAGATAGTATGTATCAAATAAATTAAACATATTATGTGATTGTCGGCTTAAACCATAGTGTCTGAAACCAATGACAAAGTTGTTATTTTTCTAGAGAAATACATTATAAATAAATATTTTGAACATTCTCACAAAACCTCATTAGGCTAAATTAAGCTGTATGCTTGTGCTATAGGATCTAGACAACGTATAAACATACTTATATATTTTTAAATACATACATATTTTTACTATACATAGAAAACACCCAAACTCCAAGATAAACATTTATTTTGTGTATCACAAATATTTGATGAACTCGAGAATCTGTATTTGAAAGCCAATATACTACCGACCACACCACCAAAGCAGTTAAACTGGATATGGGACATAAATGGATTTTCCTAGTAAAATATCAATTTTATTTACTACTTCCAGCAAGATTTCAAGAAATCCTACTAATAGTGGGCAAGTTTGTTTGATTGTTGCCTCATCATTAATTTAATAATTAAAAGGATAGGAGTCTGTATTAGGCAAACTGGTAGCTAGTAGTATAAATAAGTTCTTGTGTATAAATAAGTTCTAGTGAAAGAAATCTCAGTGCTCCACACCATTGTTTAACTACTAAAATATAAGTAATAATAAATATTTTCGGCCATTCTTACACCACATCATCTAGCCTAAACTAAGCTTTATGCTTATGCTATGGGATCTAGACAACTGATAAACATAGTTATATATTTTTAAATACATACATACATAGAACACCCAAACTCCGAAACAAACATTTGTGGATCACACAAATATTTGATTCGAATCCCTGGGTGGAATCCAGGGATCAACCATGCCACCGAAGCAGTCAAAACTTGTATTATTATAAAAATACAAATATTTGTACACTTTTTCTGATGTCTGGCAAAATACTTGGTCTTCAATAAAATGATATTTCAGGCAACTTCCCTGAGGGTCAAGTGATGGAACATGGTCCAGCTGAAGGCATTGATGAAAGAACTGCCAAAGAGCGTTTCAGCAGTGAAGAGAAACGGGCACTGGATAGAATGCACCAGGATATTTATCAAGAGATAAGACATGCTGCCGAGGCACATAGACAAGTAAATCTCTTACTAATATACAGTTGTGTAACCACATCTATTGATTTAACTAAACTACAAAACTTTCAATCTATAAATAAATACATTTTTATCTATATATATTCCCAATTAAAATTTAAGTGTGTTTGTAGATCCCAATTATTGGCTTGTCACTAAATGTATATTAAAGTACCTATATACAATACTTAATGTAATTAAATTCATTTTTAGGGTTCACTACCAAACGGCTTAGGGTTGTCTCAAATATTAGTATTTGTTATAGAGATAACCCTAGGCCGTTTTGTGTAAAACAGAATATGATAAATATTTAAGGGGCTCCCATTCAACAAACGTCATTTTTTTTGCTGTTACGGAACCCTTTGTGCGCGAGTATGACTCGCACTTCGCCGGTTTTTAAACTTTTTGTCTGTCTGTTGGTTCTTACTAATCAATGAAAATGCTGAACCGATTTTAACAGGGTTTTTCACCGACACAGATAATGTTATGACGAGCAACTTTCATCGCAGAAATCTGATCCAGTGGGAATTGGGAATTAGGAGAAGCTCCGAGTGTCCGCTAGTAAAATAAAATAAATCGAATAATATGCTATTTCATTCACCAAAGGGATTGTCACAAAAATATAATTAATATTTGTTTCAGACGCGAAAATACATGAGAGATTGGATTAAACCTGGTATGACGATGATTGAAATTTGTGAGGAACTGGAGTCAACAGCGAGACGTCTGATCGGTGAGGATGGACTCAAGGCAGGCTTGGCCTTCCCCACGGGGTGTAGTCGCAACCATTGTGCCGCACATTATACACCCAATACTGGTAAAGTATATCATATTATCCGCACAAAGTAACATTGACCATTAAAGTTAACTAGTTATCCCAGCGAACTTTGTATTGCCTCAAATATAAAAAACTACCTCGGTTGCACAATGGTACTATGTACGGACTGCCACGCTCAAGGTCTCGGGTTCGATTCCCGGGTCTGGTGGATAATGTATCATTCTCTTTAGAATTTTACCCAGATAATTATCCCAGAGTCTGGAACTTGTGCCCGGTAAATGGCAATAGGCTCGCCCCCTATTACATGGGACCTAACATAGCTGGCGAGATGTGGGTGTGTTTGCACACCTCTGCCTACCTCTTCGAGGAAAAAGGCGTGATGCTATGTTATGTTATGTTATGTTCAAATATTAAAAAAAATATATATATTTTAATATTTCATGCAAATGTATGTATTATTAATTATAATTGAAAAACGCGACGGACGGACAGACAGACAAATAGTCGTATTAAATATATAGATTTAACCGATCTTAAACATAGTGTTCGTTTATACACAACTAGCGGACGCCCACGTGATAAATTCTCATCAAAATCCGTTGCGATCGTTTGATGATCAGATCTTAGCATACACAGGGACTGACACAGCGTAAAGTCACTTTGTTATAATGATAATAAAGTTTGCTAAATAATTGTACTATATGAATCTCAAAAACAATAGTCTTGGGCCGGGCTTTCACAGTCAACTGTTTCCTTTTCAGGAGGATCGTTATATCACTAATTCACTTGAACGCCGAGCCCTTGTTCCCAAAAGTGCCCAAAAACGGATGAAACCTCCCGCCACCTGTTACGTGAGGCTAACAAATTGACTGGTCAAATGTGGGTGTATAAAACGCCTGCATCTACCCCTTTGGGGATATAGACGTGATTTTATGTATGTATCAACAGGAACTCCCTGTTGAAATTTGGAATCTTTTTAAACTCCCTCTTTTTATTATGCTTAATTGAATCGAAATCTATATGCAACTTTAGACAAAAATATCTGTACATTCTTAACTAGTGGATATGACACTTATCAACTGAATATGACAAACCTCCATTATGTTATTATTATCAACTTGTAGGTGACACAACGGTTCTAGAATACGACGACGTAGTAAAGATAGACTTTGGCACTCACATAAACGGTCGCATCATAGACTGTGCGTTCACTCTAACGTTCAACCCGCGCTACGACCCGCTGGTGAAGGGAGTGCAGGAGGCTACGGAGGCTGGGATCAGAGCTAGCGGGGTCGATGTGAGGCTGTGTGATGTTGGGGCCGCTGTTCAAGAGGTGAGGCATATACACCGCGCACCGTAAAGTTTCATTTATCAATGCTTTTAAGCGATTGATGACGTCACGGGGCGGTTATTGTGACAAGGTTCCATCCCACTGTCATTGTGCGCGGCTTACTCTAGCTTGTCTGTGCCTTTAACTGTGTTGTTTGATTGTTCTCTTCCGACGCCCACTAGCACATTATTATTATTTTTTTATTTAAATCATACTAGCAACGATCTGAGCGCCTACCACGAAGACTGGTTTGAGGTGGCGCTAGATAGAGCACATTGGGGGAGGCTTTTGCCCAGCAGTGGGACAGCACAGGGAGTGGGTTTACGCCACTGTTGGTCAGGATTGAAGTCACTTTTTCGTTTTTATTTCTGTTATAGCTAATGTCCATCTTTTATAGGTAATGGAGTCGCATGAAGTAGAACTGGACGGTCAAGTGTACCAAGTGAAGCCAATACGCAATTTAAACGGCCATTCTATTGGACCATACAGTGAGTACCTACATACAGTATTATTGACTCTTTGAAGGTTATGGGACCAAGATTTTAGGGTCCCCAAGTAAAATGATTCCAATTAGCCACCAATTTATTTAAGTAAATACTGTTAGATTATAACCTATCGTGAGATTGTAAACTGTCCAAACATTGTTAACCATTCTATGAATTATTTTTCGGGATATATCTTTTGGAGTCAAGTTCTTTAATTTCTATATTATTTCAGGGATTCATGCTGGCAAAACAGTACCAATAGTGAAAGGTGGTGAAACAACACGTATGGAAGAGAATGAATTCTACGCGATAGAGACGTTCGGCTCGACCGGCCGCGGTCAAGTTCACGACGACATGGATTGTTCGCATTATATGAAGAATTTCGACCAACAATTTGTGCCGCTCAGGTAAATATGACGGTTATTTACAAACAAACACATTCTTTCCATAGTGAAGAAATACCAGTTGAACAAATATTTTACTAAGTAAATATCATATTTTATTTGTGTGATGCTGTCGTCTGGGGTAGATATTACTAGCGGCTTCGACATACGTGATATAGTTTTTGATTCTCAATTCCCACTGGAACACATTCCTTGGATTAAAAGAAGACTGAGTTACTCCTTATAACATCAGCTATCGGCCAGTAAAAGTCCCGTTAAAATCGGTTCAGCCGTTTCAGAGATTAGCCTGAACAAAAATACAAAATAAAAATTAAATCTTGTATATTTTTCTGTAAGTAACGTATGACCTTTGAAGTTTGAAAGTGAAAAAGTATTATGTGTTTTCGTTCAATATAATATTATGTCTGTAACAAATGTTATACAACAAAACAATACTAAGGCTTCGCTGTCTGTCCGTCCGTCTGTCACCAGGCTGTATCTCATGAACTGTGATAGTTAGTTGAAATTTTTACAAATTATGTATTTCTGGATTTTTTGTCGCTTTTATAGATAACTAGCGGACACCCGTGGTTTCGCCTGCTTTACAAATTACATATTAAAACTTTCTCGAGAACCTCAAGCATACATAGGGCACGGAAGCGATTTTGTATTATAATATGTAGTGATGGTACGGAACCCTTTGTGCGCGAGTCCGACTCTCACTTGGCCCGTTTATAATACTAGTGTGCTTCTTACCAGACTACAATCTTCGAAACAGCTACTGAGCACGATCAACAAGAACTTCGGCACCCTAGCGTTCTGCAAACGTTGGCTGGAGCGCGCGGGCGCGTCCCGCTACGCCATGGCGCTGAAGGACCTGTGCGACAAGGGCGTGGTGGACGCCTACCCGCCGCTGTGCGACACTCGCGGCTGCTACACCGCGCAGTTCGAGCACACCATCCTGCTGCGCCCGACCTGCAAGGAGGTCATCTCTCGCGGCGACGACTACTAGCATCGTCCGACCGGATGGAGCCAACATCCATCGCTAAAGCGAGCACACATTCGGTGAAGCCTCAGTTCCGACACCAGTACCCACTGGCACAGTTCAGTATCAGTGGAAAATATGCTTTCATGGCCTCTACCTGCACTTGCAGCAACTTGCCAATGACCAGTGTGACTAGCTAATAACGTAGATTTTTTTTACAATTGCTCGAAATTTGATTTGTGGCCTGGAGTTATTCCATATCTTAGGCTGTGTCTAAAAAAAGGGATACTATAAATACACAATACAATACTATTAAAAATAGAACGATAAATAAATTAATTAAAGAAACTCAAAAAATAAGTATAATAATGTTACATACTTATACTTAGGTTTAATTTATTTAAACAAAGTCGTGTTGGTTAAGAGATTAATGGCTCAAGAACGGCTGGACCTATTTCGCTAATTCTTTTTATGTCGTGTTCGTTATTATAAGGATCTTTTGAAAAAAAAAGTAGTAAAAAATACATCGGGACAGCTAGTTCAATATATTTGCTGTGAATATGTCACTGATGATGACTGAGTCGTATTTGACACTGACATGTGGGGACGCGTTCATAGGACAAGTATAAAAGAAAATGATCCGCCATTTTCACATCACATTCACATTTTTCATTTTTTTACGTTTTTATTTGTTGATTTATATACTTGATTTACGAAGACTGGACATTGGCAAATTGCTATAAGCAGAGGCCATAAAAAAGAGAAGAAGAAGAATAAAAGAAAATAAATTTTGCACTGGTACTGTATCGGAGATTTCACTGATATGTGTGAATCGACCGTTAAATGTCCGGAAAACGTTTTGTTATCAGTGTGTCTAGTACCAGTTACTTACGTTAATTTGCTCGAAATACGTTTTCGTATTCCCCATACATTTCACACCAACGCACCTAGCGGTAACGTCAGGGAACTTTGAGAAATGTATGGAGGAATACGAAAACGTATTTCGAGCAAATTAACGTAAGTAACTGGTACTAGACACCCAGAACATTTTAGCGATTGATGACGTCAAGGAGCGGCTATCGTGACAAGGTTCCATCCCAGTGTCATCGTGCGCGGCTTATTAGCGCAATAGAGCCTTGTTCACACTAGGCGTACGTCCACGAGAATTGTATATTCTCATTGACTACCCTAGTGTGAACGAGGCTTTACACTTGCTCGTATTCCCATTTAATGCATAAGGTGTCCGAATACTCCCGAATACGGCTTAATGACGAAGTGTAATTTCACCATTAGGATATTATGATGATCCGTCGGGGTCTTGGTTTATCGACAAGAGGGCGTACCCCTCGTTTAAAAAAAAAAATAAAAAAAAATTGTATGACTATTTTCTCGTATCGAATAGAGTCTGCCGATAATATTCTTTTTTATTGTACATACGCGTTTATAGTTGCTAAAAACTCAATGAAGTCATAATAAATCGAGATCGACATAAGTAGCATTATAATCACTACGTTTCTCTGGCAGATTGTGTAGTTGTTAATTTGTATTTTAGGACTGGCCGTGTGGCACATTAGCTGAATTTGTTTATTCATTAACTATATTAACACAAGCAGTACATTTGAAATAAAGTATCTACTATTGAAACTGAAGTTACTCATTGAATTCACATACCTATCTACATACATAACCTTAGTAGTCACTGGTAAAACATCTTCAATCTATATCAATAGAGATATCAATAGAAAGATCTAACGAGCTCGCTGAAAAGCCTATGAACTAAGATTTTCTGATAATTTGTATAGTCAGTGTGATTAGTTTTTAATGACCAAAAAAAAATAGACCCGCTCATCAAGGTGTGTTTATACCTACAAATAAAAAGATATGTGAATAACCTCCATTAGGTCCGACTTATTTTATTGGATCACAAGCACTATACAAACTATTTCCATTTCTTTAAGCTCTCGATGACGGCTCCTGAGAAAACTTGAACGAGCGTCTTTAATATGCCGCTTACGCACGTACAAGGTTATACCAGAGTCGGAGAAACTGATAGGAATGCAGCTATCGATAAACGTAACACGATAACAGACCCGATATTTTTTTTATAAAATGTAAGAAACTAAACTACTGCCGGATACTTTTGTACAAATTTAGTAACTAATATTATATTACATTACAAGATGTTACACGTATTAATTCTTGATCGATAATGCCAACTTCTTTAAAAGCTTCTTTAAATTTTCGAAGCTTGTAAAATAAGTAGTGACAATGAAACGAAATAATTATAGCGACAGGTAAAAATATATATGAATGTTTTTGTTGTAGTTGTATCTGTTCAAAATGTAATAAATACTTATATGCGATCGATATCATTACTTATTAGGTCACAACACTACAACTATCAAAGAAATGGATTTTTTTTTGAAAAAACATTTTTGTTCGATATCTCCAAAACCGTTAAATTTCGGCCATACATTGGGGTTTAAGGATTTGGTCATAGAGGACATTGAACTTAAACGTTAATTTGTTGCATTTACCCTACCCTACACCCTCCTGCCTGGAAGACATCGAATTACCAGTAACCCTGTATATACTGAGAGTTTGACCCACGACGACGGAACGAAGGATGTTTTTGTTTGTGTAAACTCTCCCACATTAAGCTAAAGGTAGAACGGAACATGTAAATAAAGCGGAAGTATTTTTAAAAACTTTATATTTTAGGAAAACGCTAATTTATCACTATCGCAAATATAAACGATTACATTCATAATTTAAGTATGTATTACATAATATCGATACAAAAATGTTTCGCTAATAGCGGATTTATAAAAATGTATAAAACTGTATGTAATGACAACTGAATATTAATACTAGCATTTACTCAATAATAATTCACCGTAACTACAAACTAGACTATCGTAACTGATGCGCCAAATATCTACTTGTATCCGTAGCTCCTGTAAAATTAAAACTTGTGCAAATGTTTATTAAGAAATCAACATTCAGTCTCTTCTATTCTGTCTACATTAGTTTTCAAGACTAAACAGACATTGAAAGGCCTCTTAATCGTTTAACATGTACCGATAATACATAATAATCTTAAGTAGTTTGCCTTGCAGCCTGTCGTTAATAAATATTGGTGTTACGTATTTAGCGACATCTTGACAAAACTTGGTAAACAAAAACCTCTCAAAAAATAAAACATAAATAAAAATGTGTTTCGTCTTTTAAGAAAAAAGTGCAAGTGATAATATTGAATGTGTGTGGGTTTATTTATCTCATTAACATTTCCTAGATATTTTAGTCAATCTTATTAATAATTTTATAACATTTTACTATTCTAAATTTTACCGAACACAAATTCCATTCTTTCGGGATACTATCGGATCAGATATATACTAGTGTTTTGCTTAAAACAAATATTCTAAGATAATCAAAACACAAAACTACGCATCGACTCCCTAATTCGAATTGTAATTAAGCAGAAAGCTTCTTAAACTAACTCAATACTTCAGTTATAAACATTTAAGGATTTGTCTCTCTATTCCAATAGCCGTAACTGGAACTTCTCTTAAGCCAGCAACTTCGTGTCTCCCGTTGGTTCCTTCGCATACAATTAACAATGAGTACATAGGTATGATAAGTCAACTACAATTGTATAATATCATGTCGCATTCAATTCATAACATGTACTTTTGTATATTGATCAACCATCGCATAAATAGACATCGATAGTTCTGGTTCATAGAGATGCGACAACACCTACAATGAGTTTAAAAAAAATAAACCACTGGTGCCCTACAAAATGGCACTCAAGTACGTGCCTAAGGCGCATATCATATTTATATTTTATTATATCATACATTATTATTATAAAATAGATAGAGTGCAAGTACGGAATAACATAAAATATAATAATAACTTAGTGAAAATAATACATTACCAACATTACTATTGGGGCTTACAATTACATATGCCCATATTTGGAACCATAGTTTACAATAACCAAAACACTCCACAATCGAAAATACGTATATGATATTACAGTATTACATATCATATGACTAGACTACTCAATTTAAATCCATTTGCACTATGTTTTGCCAGCGAGTAGCACATTAACAGCTATATTCCATGTGATTAATACATATTTAATTCAGTAATTATTAGTAAGTATATCGATAGGCATACATTTGCTTAATAAAATCTATTTCTACATAAAATAAGACAGGTCTCGTAGATAGTTATAAGTATATAATATTGAGACATTACATGAACCCCAATATCTTGTCACTACAGGTAACACACTACTCAGATCCGCGGGGTCTACCGCCGAGATAGCGTCCTCCCTATCGTTCATACTGCAACTGCAATACGTCGCAAAAACACTCACTAGCCTACAGGGCCATCTATACAATACTACTTTCTTTACTCTCACTAACACAATAATCTCTCAAATATTTTGTATTGTTAACTTCGTATGTTTCTCCATTTGTTCCATTACGAATAGGTATGAGTACAAGAGAATGGTACAGTATAACCGAGTCTGCAAGCTATCTAGATAGGCGGTAGACACCCTGTTAGTCTCATTACGATTACTATTATATCCATGTGGTAATACAATATTGCCTTATACCAAACCGGTAAAGTATCACAGAAATTAACGATACCTAGCTAAACTATGATGTTTTCAATAATACATGAACATTATAACACATTCAAGAATTTGGTCAATCTATTCTAAAATATTACCATAATGCAATACTAAACGCAGGTGCCAATACAAATCAATTAATTACTATAATAATTAGGTAACACACAAAGCTTACTAAAAGTCTCAGTATCGCAGTAGGCAGCGCGTAAGTTTCATAAAGCCTACCAAGTGGAATACAAGGCCGAGCAATTTTACTTAGGCCTTGGATAAATTAAATTTAAAAAAAGCATGTTATGGACTTTTCACAATCTTTGCTTATATTATTTCGATTTCACCAACCGTGATCACAGGAAGGTGCACTCGAAACGATGAGGTACCTTATGAAAAGAAACCCATATCACTTTATTATTGCCGTGACTAAGACCTGTTTTTTAATATTAATAGAGCATTAATTATATTATTTGTCAATCGATTATCACGATCGCTTTAACTTGATTACATAATTTACTAGTGGAAGCCGGCGATTCTGCCCACGTTGAATAGATTTTCATGCATTCAAATGTCTCCTGTGACTTTCCACTGTAAGAACGTGACGATGGTACTATTCATTGTATTACATTAAGGGCAGATCTTCTCTAGATCTAACGAAGACATTATCTCTCAAGATTACTTGTTTTTTTGTACATTTTAATAGAATTATCGAGTCAAGGTTAAAATGAAAGGTTTTATTTCAACACCCAATTGGAGGTAAGTATACAATCAATTTCAAAAGCTATGTCATAATCATAACTGAATTATATCTAAACCCACTGTGCAGTATAAACACTTGCCTGGTGTTTGAGTTTCCCATTCCCATAACAGAAGCAAAAGCGACTATTATTTCTGAGTAAACAAACATCCAAACATACAAATGTTTTATATGAACGCCACACTGTTATGTGCTGTTATACAAATCACACGCGGTGTACGCTCTCAAGTAAGTTTATTTGCCGTTTACATTAATAATATTGCAATACAGGAAGACAGGAAAATCCATACATAAAATTCACAATAATTAAGTAGGTACTAATTCGCTTTAAAGAGATTCGCTTTAAAGAGTATTCATGGATATAGATAATTCAATAATATAGAGAATTAAGTACAAGTTAATATTTAATTAACGCGGTGTATTTCGTTCCCGTCACCATTTGTGGCGAGAGCGGAAGTGAACGGCCAGTCGTAAATGGACTGCAAAGGTACGTGAAGTAGCTCCACCAAATATCTATAATTCGGCTCTGAAATTAAATTACAATAAATATTATTATCTAATCTTCTTCTAGTGTCCGAACAAACTTGACCGATTTGTCCATTGTCGACAACATGTCAAATTAAAAACATGGATTCACTTATCACCTCATTATCGGTATTTGACGCTGACGCCTTTCGTGTAAAGCAGCCCACACATGGATAGATCGCCTGTGGGCTCAGATCGTTCAGACGGGGTTTTCTTCGATTTTTCAACCTTACGTATCCTACCGGTCGTCGCCAACTTCAACGTTATCGACCGATCATACGATCTGAGAGACTGCAGGCGGACTGATCGTTTGTGAGTTTACTTCAACCAAAAGGACCCAAGTCACCCGAACTTGTGCACCCATATGCGATATCGATTGAAGTTCTGTGGTGAGACAAGTCGGATTTTTAGGGCTCCAATAACCGTAGCGACTGCCATAGATGTTTTTATGGCAACCGCAACCTCGGCTCAACGGTTCAAGACGCTGTATGAGGCACGGCACATTAAACTTAAAAATAAATGTTTGTAATTGGAAATAGTGTACGTAGAATATTTGGTGATGATTAATGATTATAACTTACCGTTTTCTGGATTGATATATCCTTTACGTATCAAGAAGTCTATCAACACAGGTGCACTAGTGGTCTTGAAGTGAGGAGTAAGGGCACGTTGCACGCACTCGTCAGCGGTCAATAACTCGAAACTTTCTACTTCACCATCCGCGTTTTGTGGCATAAAATCCAGCGGCAATTCAAGATCATACACATATTCCGTATTAGGAAATAGGCCCCGTTCACTTTCAAAATAAAAACTGGAACAATATTTCGACTGGTGAGTAATGTATGATTAAAACCCTTTTTTACTCTCACATATTATTGTAATATCTATCACATTAATATTAGTTTTGTGAAAATGTGCACTCAAGCAAAAAAAAATATAATAATGGATGTTGGTAATATTTATAGAAATAACATGTTTCCGTGGCAATTGATAACAAATAAATCCTTACCAATTGTTTTATCATCCCTAACTTCAATATTTTAAATGTTATCTATGGTAATCAAAGCACCTTTTTTTTTAACTCCGCGAGACAGCGGCCGCTCCCATGTCTATTGCTGCGGGCGTCTCTGGTGACACCAGAAGGCATTTCCAGTGGCGCCCGGCGGAGATACCCCCTGTTGTAGTGGCTCACTAATTCCCCAGCATAGCAGTGTCGACTTGAGTTGATAACCAATGATGTCGCAGAAAACGTAACATGACACCTATTTTTAAATTTCCTGAGATATCATTGGTTGTCAAAAAAGTCTTCCGAATCCTCCGAATGCTATGTTAAGGGGATTGACAACCCATCATATAAGATATAACTAAATACATACCTAACACAGCCAGCAGGTACAAGCTTTTTCGCTAAATCTTTTTGTACTGATGCCTCTTCTGCAGCTTCCTTTATAGTGGTCTCTAGAACCCCGAAACCCACGGCCAGGCCACCACTTACAAAGCAGTCCCACTTGCCTTAAAAATGGAACCATTATCTTAGCAGAAATAATAAGTCAAATGGAGAGTTACTTGGTGTTATGTTTGACTATTCATACTTTGACAACCTGTGGTCTAATGGTTAGTAACACAGCCTATTTGCAAATAGTTATCGCGCTCTATCGGACAAACTATTCATCGCACAAAAAAATTGCGACCACATTTTTGTCAAAAAATCAAAGGATCAAGAATCAATTTCATTTATTCAGTTTAGGCACATAAAGAGCACATATGAATGTTAAAATTTTACAATTTATTGTCAAGTAATATTATAAAATACTAAATGAAATACATAAATAACCATTAGAAAATGATTCTTTCGCTGGTTCGGTAAGTTGGTTTTCCTGAGAAAATACCAGCAAGAAACTCAGGTAGATTATCCATTTTCTTTTTTAATATTGTTTTGTTTACATTGTTACAGTTAGTTTATATTATATTATACGAGTGGCCAACAACAGAAGATTAGGGTGACCATGCATTTTTATCATTAAGATATTCGTCTACATTATAATAGCCTTTATTAAGAGGCATGTCAACCAAATCCTGAGGAATTATAAATTTTTATACATTTGCCTACAAACGAATTACCAACTCTATGAAGTCTAATTTTTGTCATTGCCAGTTTATTTTTATTTCTTGTATTAAAATTATGGTTATCGGATTTTTTTTAAGAGTTCGATGTTCTTCCGTACATATAAGATGTTGTCGTAAACATATTGAGAAGCAACTGTTAAAATATTAATTTCTTTAAATAGTTCTTTCAGCGAGTCACGGGGTCTGAGTCTATAGATTGCTCGTATAGCTCGTTTCTGTAATATGAATATTGTCTCAATATCGGCAGCTGAGCCCCACAGCAGCAGACCATATGACATAACGCTATGAAAGTAGCTAAAATAAACTAATCGTGCCGTTTTTTCGTCAGTCAAGTGACCTTATCTTTCTAACCGCATAGGCAGCTGAGCTAAGTCTTCCTGCCAAGGCTGTGATATGAAGACCCCATTGTTATTTACTATCTAGAGTTATCCCAAGAAAAACTATGGTATTGACTATTTGAGCTAATTCATCATTCATAGTAATATGAGTATCCATCTGTCTAACATTGGGCATAGTAAATTTTACATATTTTGTTTTCTTCGCATTGAGCAGCAAGTTATTACTTGTGAACCAATGCAATATTTCCGAAAGGGTATTATTTACATCGTCAAGTGCTACTTTTTGTCTATCACTTTTAAAAATTAATGATGTGTCATCAGCAAATAATACTATTTCACAAAGATTTTTAGTGAAATAAGGAAGATCGTTTACGTATTTTAAGAATAAAAGGGGTCCTAATATCGAGCCCTGAGGTACTCCCATGACTAATGAGGCGCCAGAAGAGTCGGTGCCATTAATGTTTACTTTTTGTACTCTACCAGTCAGGTAAGACTCAAGTAAGCCAAGTGAGCTGTTCGAACACCATAATAACCTAATTTCAATAACAAAGTCTCATGATCAACACAATCAAAAGCTTTTGATAGATCACAAAATTTTTTTTTTGGGTGCAAAGGGGCTCTACCAACATCTATAGGGCCCCAGCGACCTCACCTGCTAGTGGCGCACCTGCTGATAAACGGACGAGGCTCGTTAATTTACGGTACCTATGGAGTGGCTTCGGCCCCTACGTGGGTACCAGGTGGTACAACAGTGTTGGTCCGGGGGGGTACCACCGTGCAGCTGTGCTAAAGCCCCCCAAGTAACCCAGCCCAGGCTGGGTTGCGTTAGGGGTTCAGCAGCTGCACCGCCGGGCCCGGGGCGATGTATGGTGCAGCAGGCATGGGACCAGTGGGGGCGAAACGGAGTCTAGTGTGGGTTGTGTGGGTCGATTCGCCGGCCAGGGAGACCCTTAGCAACGGCGTTGCCGCGGCCGCCCGCAACAGTCATGGGGCCCGCCTGGGGCCAACCACCCCAGGAGGCTGCCCCACATGTTGCGCATAATCCTGATGTGGGATCGCCGCTCCGGGTGGTAACCGGTGTGGGGTAGCGGCGGCCTTGCATCAGGGGGGTTTGGGAGCCCTTCCGTCCGGCGGGTCGGCTCCGACCTAACCACACGGTTCTAGACAAAGCTAGCCCCTGCGCTTTGTCACTTACTGCTGCACCAAATGTCGCCCTGTCTTCACGCTTCTTCTTCAAAATCTACAATGGCAGTGCAACAAAAAAGAAATAAACGTTACACAGCGGCCCTAGGAAACCCCACAACTTCACATTTCGAGGTGGAGTTCACTAACGTCCGTGGACTCCATGCGAACCTCGATACCGTCCACCACCACCTTGAGACGGCACGGCCCGCTGTGATGTTCCTCACGGAGACACAAATACGCCGCCCTGACGACACGTCTTACCTGTGTTACCCCGGCTATGTCATCGAGGAACAATTTCGAGACAAAGCCGGGGTGTGCGTGTTCGTTAGGGCGGATGTTTGCTGCCGCCGGTTGCGCTGCCTAGAGAACCCCTCCAATTCCGTCCTTTGGCTGCACGTAGACCATGGCTCTATGAGCCAGATCTACGTGTGCGTCTACCGATCCCACACAGGGGATTCTGAGACAACAAAGCTCTTCCAGTACCTCAGCGAGACGGCTGATGAAGCGCAGGTGCGGTTCCCGAACGCTGACCTAGTGTTTCTGGGGGACTTCAATGGCCATCACATTGAATGGCTGGGGTCCCTCAAGACTGATCATGCGGGTAGAGCCGCCCATGCGTTCGCTCTCTCCCACGGTCTGACCCAGATGGTATGCGGGATCACCCGGATACCACACAGGTCAGATCACGCGCCCGCTCTGCTGGATCTACTGCTGACGAGTCGCCCAGCCCAGTACAGTGTTTCGGTAGGAGCCCCACTGGGTAGTTCCGACCACTGTGTTGTTCACGCTGGCATGAAGGTGTCACCTCCTGCACGTCCTGTGCAAACGTCACGACGACTATGGCACTACTCGTCAGCGGATTGGGACGGTCTACGCGATTATTTTGCGTCCGTCCCCTGGAGCCAGCGCTGCTTTGTAGGAAAGGCTCCTTCGGATAGTGCTTCTGCTATTGCTGGCGAGATCAGTTTAGGGATGGATTATTACATCCCTTTCACTGATGTCGCCAGTATCCGCAGAGCCCGTCCCTGGTTCGGGCGAGATTGTGCCAAAGCTGTTCGACAAAAACAGTCGGCATATCGCGCCTGGATCAGGGCCCGGGCTGTGCGCGACCCAAACGTGGGCCACCTCAAAGCAGCGTACAACCGGGCCACAAAGTCGAGTAAGAGGGCCTTTAAGAGAGCGGATGCCCAGCGCGTCGCGCGGCTTGGTCAGGAGCTCACTTCCCATCCCACGGGCAGCCGTGGATTCTGGCAACTGGCCAAAGCCGTGCAATCTAACTTTTGTCAGCCCTCGCTGCCACCGCTGCGTTACCCAGATGGAACACTGGCTCACAAAGCCCAAGAGAAAGCGGATATGCTCGCAGACCTCTTTGCGGCTAATTCCCGGGTCGACGACCGTGGCCTGCAGCCCCCCGCCATCGCCAACTGTGGCCACACAATGCCTGATATTGTTATCAGGCAATGTGATGTACGGGCAGTGCTGCGGTCACTCGACACGCGGAAAGCCAGTGGCCCTGACGGCATTCCGGCGGTGGTGCTACGAAAATGTGCAGCTGAGTTGTCTCCAGTATTAACGCGTCTGTACCGCCTGTCATACTCTTCAGGGCTCGTGCCGGAGGTCTGGAAGGAGGCGAACGTACAACCGATCCCCAAGAAAGGGGATCGGTCCGATCCAGGCAACTATCGACCCATAGCTGTCACCTCAGTCATTTGCAAGGTGCTTGAGCTCCTTATAAATAAGCAGCTCATGCAATTCCTAGAGGATCACTCGCTAATCAATGATCGACAATACGGCTTCAGGCCAAAGCGATCAACGGGTGATCTTCTGGCATTCGTAACGCATGTCTGGGGTGGGGCTATGGAAAGGCACGGCGAGTCCTTGGCTATTAGCCTGGACATCGCCAAAGCCTTCGATAGGGTCTGGCATGCTTCGCTCCTTTCCAAGCTTCCGGCATATGGTCTACCTCCTCAACTGTGCAGCTGGATTGCCAGCTTTTTAAACGAGCGCCGAGTGCGGGTCCTCTGCGATGGCCAGGCTTCTCGCTTCTTGCAAGTGAATGCCGGGGTACCGCAGGGGTCCGTACTATCACCAACTCTCTTTCTTCTGCATATCAATGATATGCTATCCCTCGGGAACATTCATTGCTATGCAGATGACAGCACACTGCACGGGAGTTACTCGGTTCGTCCGACGGCGGGGCGATCTGAGATTGAGGAGGAGAGACGACGACTCGTGGCTGATCTCGACCGTAATCTCGACAGTATCTCTCAATGGGGTACCGAGAACCTGGTCGAGTTCAATGCCCGCAAAACACAGGCGTGTGCATTTACTGCGAAGAAATCCCCTTTCCTTCCCCTACCCTCTCTTCAGAATGCATTATTACCAATGAAGGACAACCTTGATATCCTTGGCATAGACGTTCGTCGAGAGCTCAATAATAAAAACTACATCGAAAGATGTATAGGGCTAGCTTCGCGGAAACTAGGAATACTGAATAAGGTAAAGAGATTCTTTACACCGGACCAGAGATGTCTGCTGTACAAGACGCAGATTAGACCCTGCGTCGAATACTGCTCTCACCTCTGGGACGGCTCCGCGAAGTATCTGCTGGACGCTCTCGACGCTATGCAGCGACGGGCTATCCGTATTATTGGTTGTCCGGAGGTAACGGGAAGCCTTGAGCCGCTAGCTCAGCGCCGAACAATAGCTTCCTTTGCCGCATTCTACCGTATTTACCACGGCGAGTGTTCTGAAGAGCTCTTCAATCTGATCCCACCCTCTTCCTTCCGATCCCGAACGACTCGTGCCGGGCAGAGATGCCACCCCCACACAGTGGATAGCATGTTCGCGAGAACCGAACGTTTTAAACGTTCGTTTCTCTGCCGAACGATAGTGGCCTGGAACGCCCTGCCTGTGCACGTGTTTCCTCCCACATATAATCCTGGGTTCTTTAAGCGGAGCGTGAAGAGGCACATCAGTAGGTCGTCAAGTTGAGGGCCACTCTCAATAGTAATGTGTGCTGTGAGAGTGGCCCACAATCGCTAGACGTCGTCACGACTTACCACCAGGCGGGCGGCGTCAATTTGGCGAACCAAATATAAAAAAAAAAAAAAAAATATATACCAATGGCATCCTGCTTTTCCTCTGTCGCAAATTAAATTCTCTACAACTTTGTCCTACAACTTTTTGTCGTAGAATTAAACATTACAAAGTTATTAACAAAAACAGATGAAAATTTGAGAACGAATTTCCTTTAAGGGGTTATATTTTTTTTCCTGATCATTTTACAGTAAAATTCATCAGAGCATGTGTAGATGAGTTTTCAAGGAAAAATTTCCAATATTAACATTTCGATATTTATTTATTTATAAGGGTTTTACAGTGCTCCAAAATTAACGACAACAATTGTTAATAACTTTGTAATGTTTAATTCTACGACAAAAAGTTTTGGACAAAGTTGTAAAGAATTTAATTTGCGAAAAAAACGTGATCGCAATTTTTTTGTGCGATGAATAGTTCGTCTGATAGAGCGCGATAACGATTTGCAACCATTTTTCAAGATGGCGGAAAACCCAACAAACTTGGATACGGGATTTGAAACCCCAAAAACTTGGATTTAGCTTTACACTACATTCCCCCCCCCCCCCCCCCCCCTCTTGATATCTAAAAAATAAAATAACGTCCTCTGACTACTAAGGCTTGATTTCCTCCTAAGCTGACATCGGTAACCGATGTCGGCGGCGCGTACCGTCGGTCGCGTATGACACAGAAAAGCCCCGCACTGCGAAACCGATCGCTGCAAGGAACAGTCGCGTGCTAAATTATATTGTGATTTTCAGTGATGAACCCAAAAAAAAAAACCATTTATTAATTGTTTAGTTGCTTGAGTTTATAACGTGGGTATAGCGTTTCAAAAACTTCATTCCAAGATAGTATCCTCGAATCGGATTTTGTATAATCTATGGAATAGATTAGGTCGTTCACACACCTCATAAATTACCCGTTCTGGTTACGACGTTCATGGTAACTTATTGTTGACTGTACGCGCATTCATCCGTACAGCAGAGCGGTCAGCGGCGCACTGAGCGCGCTCCTATTGTTCCGTAGCGCGTCAGTCGATCGACGTACGCGCCGCTGACGAGCAAGATCGACGCGCGCCGCGTACGGCGCGTACCAAACCATCTGCCGCTGACGCCGGCGTTGCAGTGCGGTGCTTCATAGAACTAGTGAATATTCGTACGCGCCGCCGACGTCGGTCACCGACGTCAGCTTAGGAGGAAATCAAGCCTAAGGCTGTCTTAAGATCAGAGATGTGCAAGGTAGCATATACGTTGCCATGGGTATGTTTGACATTCAGCAATCATATTCATTTGTCCATACAGCATGTCATATGTCATTATCAGCTACATAGTCCGGGTGAAATAGAAAAGCAACTTTCACCCATCTGGTAACTGGATGAGACATGTTTCTAACCAAATGTTATTATGCATGGCAAACATGCCACAATAACTTGCCTACCGAAAAGTGTTCATGGCTAAATTTAATTGAATTAATATTCATCATTTTTCGTTCATCATTTCATTCACTTCTTTTGACAACCGAATGAATTTTATCTCAACTAATTGTTTTTACCACACAGAACAGAACCAATTTATGTTTATAGTTACCTGGCAAGAATGAACAGGTAGGTCAATATAGGTCAATATATCATAGGAAAGGTAATTTAATTACAAAACCAATATTGTATAGAGTTGCCTGCAAAAAACCTTAAAGGTAAAAAAAAGTAAAAAAATAGCCTTGACCACTTTTTGATGGGCTGGTTATTATAGGCATGTTTGTTGGTGAGTGGTATTTGCTAAAAAACTGTGTCCCATCTGGTTATCAGATGGGTGAAAGTCAATGTTCTAGGGCTCCTAACCTAACATAGCACATCTCAGGTTGAAAGGCACCCTAAAGCTAACTACTCGACTGATGGGATAGAATTCCACCCATGACAAAACTTTGTGTGATGAGTGTGATGGTTGGTTCTGTGTCAGGGTGTAATTTAACTATAAGCTTTATTTATTTAAAAGTAAAAAATATGTATCTTATATTAGCTTAGTCTGGGCTAGATGAGGTTGTGTGAGAATGTCCAAAAATATTTATTTATTTATTTTACCTGGCCAAGTTTGTTTGGTGAAACTTCTCTGCTGTAGCCAGATGCACAGACCTTTTTGAGGATGGTTCACATAGCCAGTAACACTGACTCCATAGTTTCGAATGCCAAACAGACACATTGCACTCCTGTCCATCTCCATCAAACATTCATGGTATAATGGTGTTGTTACCCCAAAGCACTAAAATACAGGGAGATGGTATTTTTAAATTGCAGGACTTTATAAATTGCATGATAATCGCAACAGATATACTATAAAAGGAAGAGTTTTGAAGAACTCAATGAGTGGTTTTAGATCATGATGAGTTCACTGTTAAAGTATCATGGAAATTTTGCAAAGCAAATTTTTATGTAAGATTATTATGTATTTAGATAGAAATTATAAATAAAAATCTAATGTCATCCGGCTGGAATCAAACTAGAGACCTTTTCCTATCAAGGGTAATGGTCTCATAATTTATATCTAACTATTTAGGAATTAGTAAAAGCAAACCCATAGCTTTCAAAATACAGGAATATGAAATACCTCATCCCTCCATCCTTTTAGAGCACATATCTCATTCTCCTTCCTGAGACTTTGTAAGATATCTGCTATTTTGACTGTTCTCTCCTTATAGTCCCTAAAAGCTGGATTTAATTCCACATACTTCCCAGTGATTCTAAACACCTGTAAATATGAAGAAAAAAAAACACTTTACCACAAAAATAAGGTGAATTTTAGGGGTAACTTGTTACTGAGATAATCTAGTGATAAATGGGTGCTGCATAATATCTTTTTGGGTCAAAATTCACCTTTAGATGACAGCATTTATTAAGTAGAAACAATATCATACCAGTACTCAAACATGGCTTTTGAGGTTATTATTCCTATTTTACTAAACTGTAAGAAAAACTTACCTACCTACTTTTAAATAATAATACATAGTTCATACCGACTTTAATTTCATATTGTCAAATGCAAATTAGCTACATACCTCTGGGAATCTAATTAGATACTTCATTACATCTGGGCGAATTAAACCCACTTGATATCCGGCAACAATAAATGGTTTACATATTCCTTCGTGCAAACCTGAAACCAAACACTGTAAATAAACAACTCGAGTAGCTTCTATATGCGAAGCTTGTTATTACAAACACGTAGGCAGCTGCAAAAAATTACACACGTTGTCATCCGTAAATATAATACAGTATTATAATATAACATACCTGATAGGTAGAAGCAGTTGAATTTTTTGGCTAGTTTGAGTAAATCGGAAATGTTCTGCGAAGACGAATACATATTTTTCATATTACTATTCCATACAAATGCCAATTGCCATGCACATATAGGTTTTGAATAAGGATACGTGTCACAAAAGCCTTTAGCTTATCAAGCAGACAGGCGCAGATCGTTTATAATAAAAATGTTGAAATAGTGTCCCGTCCTTGTTTCACAAAACCAACAACGATAATCGTAGTAAACTCGTCCATTCGACCGACAAAAAAACTATCCACCAGAACTAACTGACAGTTCTAGTGTTGCCGATTATTAAAACAGTACACAATACATATACAAATATTTACGAAGTGATCAAAATAATAATATCAGCCGCGTCCGTAGACCTCAAGAACTCATTGGTAGATTCCCAAATCTATCGTCAGTCACGAAAATCTAATAGGCCGATTAGGGGAATCTCTCAATGAGATTCTTCCTGCTAAAGGACGCGCTGATTAAATGAACACCCAGCGATTACTTACGCACTATTTCGACCAAGACTATCGATGGTTATAAAGTTTGAGTGATCATGGCACTTAACGCGACGCACGGTCAAGAGTGTCCGGCATAGAGTAAAGTAATATTGGTGTCCGGGTCCCAGGACACGTTCAAGTGCCCGGTCTATGATTTTTAATTTCCCGGTGCCGAGGCATGCCAGAAAAATTATTAAAAAACAAATCATGCATAACACTAATGACATGTTCAACAAAAAGGCGGTATGGTGAAAAGACTATAGCCTGCCCTAGAATAGATTAATTAATAGAAGAGTTATAATATAATTTTATAATAAGAACCAAGATCGTCATATAAAATAAAAGAATAAACAAAACAGAACCTTTACATATGGCCTTTATGTATGTAATCAAAGACATAACATTATAAAAAAAATCAATTTAGTTTTCTTCGCAGTAGCCATAAATATAATTTACAAAGTATCGTCACAAAATGGATATACATGGTTTTGGAGTTCTTAATGATATTGCTCCCGTGTTTAGACCGTATCTTCAATACGTATGTCAAGAGCTAAAACTTGGTAAGTACCTACTACCTAGTCGTACTTGTAGATACATATTTATGTTGTTCCGTATTTCCCATTCCCAATGCATTCTCGGCATAAAAAGTAGCCTAATTGACTCCTTATAACAACTGCTATCTGCCAGTGAAAATCTCGTTAAAATCAGTCTAGCCGTTTCAGAGATTAGATTAGATTTAACAAGTAAAAAGCTACTAATTTGGAATTACAAATAGACACTTATTTTGTGTACATATTGTGTTTGAAGCCAATCGGTTTAGTAGTTTTGTCCTGTGTGCATTGGAGATTAATAAATAGAGAAAGTTTTAAAATTAACCAGTATCTTGAATTTTTATATTTTATAACATGACTGGAATTGTTAATATAATGTATTCTTTTCCAGGTTTATGTAAAACCAAAGTAGATTTTGAGAGAATAGCAGGGGGTGTTGAAGGAAGTGAGAGTCAGTTCCGTGTTGTACTACCTTATTGTTCTAAGAAACTTAAATGGGAAGTAATATTTGATGCTGCAGCTCCATGGTTTGCCCCTGACTTTAGATTTGATGATGACAGTTTCTTAATGAATCTGAGTGATGAGGTTTTTGCTAAAAAAGTACCAAGCCTTGATAAATGGGATGAACATGACCCAAAAGCACTTCGTAATGTCCTTTCAGAATTGATTGGCCTTTATAAAACACATCAGGTGAGTTATTTATATTATCTGTAATATTGGATGGAAACAGGCGTTACCTGGTGAAAATCCATGACAAAGCAATGGTAAGTAAGATGTTAAAACCTTTCAAAATATAATAGCATTATTTTTCGCAAAATTAAAAGACAATAAAACGTCGACAATTGTTTCGCCTCTAAACGAGGCATTATCAAGACTGTCTCAGAGAGAACAGCAAAATATGAAGCCAGAACATATTTGCTTTTAAGTACGAATGCGTAAATATCGCTAGCGCGATGTAGGATTTGTCACAATAACTAGCGTGGGTAGAAACTACAAGTTATGCTAACGAAATTCAAAAATAGGTATTCAACGATATAAGATATTACTCTTTATTACATAGCAAATGCAAAGTGACTACACACAAACCAACAAACAACTACTGTGTCTGTCTGTTCACAAACAAATTAAGTAAAGGACATGTATGAAAATCTGTTTGTTCGTTGAGTAAGGTGTCCTCATCCCTCCTAACTATTTCCAACCTCTCCCAGAGACATAACTTGAACTGTTGGTGTACTCATTGTTAAATAAGAAACGTAGAAATGTTAGCTTTCGTTTATTACATTCATCTCAGGATCCACCTAGGAAGTACACTGCGTGTTTGCCATTCGTGGGTTCCATTTCGCTGAGTGTAGCTAAGATCATGAGGGATAACAACATATTTACAGCTTTTAGAACCCAGAACACCTTGAGGGAGTTGTGTAAATTTGTTGAGTTGCGATGATTGTGATATGCAGTATGTAGGGCAGACTGGCAGGTCCTTCGAGGTCAGATACAGAGAGCATTTATCGGCTTTCCGCAACGGTTGTCCTGATAGATCCCTCTTCGCGAGACATCTCCTTGATACTGGCCATTCCTTGAACAATAATAACACCCTTAAAGTTTTACGTTTATGTGAGAAAGGGTTCAAGTTATGTGTCTGGGAGAGGTTGGAAATAGTTAGGAGGGATGAGGACACCTTACTCAACGAACAAACAGATTTTCATACATCTCCTTTACTTAATTTGTTTGTGAACAGACAGACACAGTAGTTGTTTGTTGGTTTGTGTGTAGTCACTTTGCATTTGCTATGTAATAAAGAGTAATGTCTTATATCGTTGAATACCTATTTTTGAATTTCGTTAGCATAACTTGTAGTTTCTACCCACGTTAGTTATTGTGACAAATCCTACATTGTGCTAGCGATATTTACACATTCGTACTTAAAAGCAAATATGTTCTGGCTTCATATTTTGCTGTTCTCTCTGAGACAGTCTTGATAGTGCCTCGTTTAGAGGCGAAACAATTGTCGACGTTTTATTGTCTTTTAATTTTGCGAAAAAATAATGCTATTATATTTTGAAAAGTTTTAACATCTTACTTACCATTGCTTTATATTATCTGTGGTAAATTGGTAATACACTTGCTGTATTATTATGATGAGACTCCCAATGGTATTACACTGAGACTCCATTGGGAACATGAAAAATGAAACAGTATATTGTCTATGAAATATTTACCCTATTAGGTAACACATACCCGGGATACAAAGTAGCCTATAGCACTCAAGGATAACATATTAGTGAAAGAATTTTCAAAATTAGTACTTCAGTTTTAGAGCCTATTCATGCAAACAAACAGACAATCAAATCTTTCCTCTTTAAAAAATATACTAGTGGACTCCCACGGCTTTACCTGTGACAAATTACATAGGTACTAAAACTTTTCTCAAGAACAACTACCTGTTAGTAAAGCACTTTTTCTAGGACTTTTTGGAGGACTTTGTTTTATAATATTTTTTTGCATGGTAATATGTAGTGATAATACTGCTTGCAGATAAAGAAACTTACTGATGATGAAAGTTCCAGAGCATGTTTTGAATATGGTGCGTTACTTGGTGATGCTTTAACATCAGAACAGGACATTGAGGTGTGGGTTGGGAACCATGTTGTTGAGTTTTTGATCAGACTTAATGTAGACACATCACGACTACCTGAATTGTATAATGATGGGTAAGCATAATCTAGTACCTATGTACCGCCGGGCGCCACTAGAAATACCTTCTGCGTGCGTACCTGAGACGCCCGGCGGTGGGAGCGGCCGCGGCCTTTGTACCTTATGGCTTTTTTATTTAACCTCTTTACCAAAGGCCTTATAAATAACTTAAGTAAACCTTATAAACAAATAGTTCACCACAAATATGTAGATTAGGAAGTAGGGCTCTTTTAGACGAGCGTATTTTTCTCCGGACAACAGACCGTTGTTTTTACCAGATTGACCGGTGGTTTATGGCTTATAATGAATGTGTTTACCGGACACAGGTCCGTCCAACAAATTGTCCAGTGAAAAAAATGGACGTCTCAAACAGGCCTGTTATATAAAAGGTTAAAAAAGTCACCCAGCTAGCTGATCGCCAATGTCCACCTGGCGAGATTGTTCACCAAGAAAAAAAACTTAAGCAAACAAAATATAATAATATGGAAATGTAGTTTATATTATTAACATACACCGATAACATACACACCGAGAGTTCTATTGCCAGGTTCTTTCTCTCGATTCTACTTATTACTTTGCGAATCTGGCAATACATGTAAATATAGAAGCAATGACATTTTTTTTATTTTTAGTACCTACATACTGACGTTTTTGTAAGAGCCATTTAGTGACCTATACAAATAAATAAATCATTTCATTTCATTTCATATTGTTTTTTATTTTACAGAATTGATGAGAACCCTGGTGTAGATACAGCTTTACTATTGGTGAGATATCCAAATTCAACAAACGCAGAATTAATCTTATCACCACTACTTACCAAATCCTTAAAGAACATTACACTACCTTTGTAAGTATCTACCTAAAATATCATTTTTGAAAATTACTTATGGCATTTTTTTTAAAGTAACCTTTTGATACTACTTAAAAAAATACCACAAGTAACATTCTACTTTTTTTTCTGGGACTAACAAACTTTCTGAATCTCTCTCTCTCATCTCTAAATTAGAACAACGAGAAACTAACGGCGTGTGTCGTTCGCACACTCGAGAGACGCGCCCGCCCTCAATGAAATTAATGAGCTTAAAAAATAATTTATTTCTCATTTTGGTTTTAGAATGCACCAGTCTGGGGTTTTAATGGATTACGTGCCTATGGTTACGGAAATGCTTAACAATAAGGTTGGTAACTTCAATAACTAATACACTGGCCTTTAGCACACAACTTTCTTGTCATTTGGACAGTCACAAAGCGGCTAAGGTTGGTCATCCTTCGACCACTAATATGAAGAAAACCCTGGCTGTATACTTTATTCGAAAGTTTAGATTAGATTAGATTAGATTATACTTTATTGTACACCAATACAAAAATACAAATGAAACAGAAACTTAATATTTAAATAGTATGTACAAATGGCGGCCTTATCACTAAGAGTGATCTCTTACAGGCAACCTTTGGATGGACATAAGTAGATAGAAGTGAAGTAAACAGTGGATAGGTATTGGCATATATTATGAAAAGAAAGATGGAAAAGTTCTGAAAAGAATTTAATGGAATAAACTGAATATAGTAATTATAGAAGATATACCTACATATAGTAAAACTTAAACACTATTAAATAAAAAGAGATAATTTTATACCTTGTAGGGAATTAGGGATACATAAAAACATAGAGTGGAAAAAATAGATTACAGTAGTTAGGAGCCAAGGTAATGGTCTTTTAGCATTCGTTTGAAGACAGCCAACGTTGGTGCTCGTCTAACAACTACCGGCAGATCATTCCATAGTCGCACGGCCTTAATGGAGAAAGACCCACCATAAAAAGTCGTTGAGTGCTCTGGCACTGCCAACACCAGCGTCTCCGACGACCTCAGGGATCTCGTATGTGTGTCATTAAGGAACTTGAATCGTTCTTTTAAATAAGTAGGGGTACGGGGATTAAACAAAACATTGTAAAGGATAGAGAGGATATGAGTATTTCGTCGAAGGCGAATTGGGAGCCACTTGAGCAAATTGCGGTATTCGGACACATGATCATATTTACGTAAGCCAAATATGAATCTAATACACAAATTTTGTAGGCGCTCAAGCTTGTTAAGTTGCTCCTCGGTGACATCGAGATAGCTGACGTCGGCATAGTCCAGGATAGGAAGAAGGATGGATTGAGCAAGCGCAACCTTGGTGGCCGTGGGCAGAAAGTTACGTAGTCTGCGTAAAGAACCTACTGATGCGAACAATTTACGACTTACTTCCACGATTTGTGCGTCCCAGGATAAGGTACTGTCGATTAAAATACCAAGATTCTTTACCTTATTAACTACTGGTAATACTACACCATTAAAAACTATATTTGGTAACTGTGTCCAGTCAATATCTGCCAATTTTCTGCTACTGCCAACGACACATATCTGCGTTTTGGAGGGATTTACGTCAACGTATTGCTTGCCCCACGTACAAATTTGAAACAGGTCCCTATTGATTATATTAATGGCCTCACTCAAATTACTCGGTGGAGCCTGCATGTAAATTTGTAAATCATCTGCATAAAGGTGGTAAGAAGAAAGGAGGGTTTTAGTTATGGAATTAATGAAGATTGAGAAAAGTAATGGGGAGAGAACGCCACCCTGTGGTACGCCAGCAGATGTAAAACACCAAGAGGAAAGGCATTCATCGTAACATACACGCTGTCGACGACCAAACAGGTAATTCTGAAACCAATCAACCACCGCCGGAGATATGTTAATAGAGCGTAGTATGCCCAGCAGAATGTGAAAATCCACTGTATTGAACGCGTTACTAAAATCCAATAGGGAGAGCACAGTGAGATTTCCATGCTCCATACCTAGCCTAATGTCATCAGTAACATTAATCAGCGCACTAACTGTGCTATGTCCTGGACGAAATCCTGATTGGAAAGGATCTAGGAGGCAGTTTCTGTTGAGGAATGAGCTAAGCTGGTTGTGCACTAGCCGCTCGAGGACCTTGGAAAGGAAAGGTAAGATGGAGATCGGACGATACTCGGAGAAGGAGGAAGGGTTGGTCTTTTTAGGAAGTGGGATTATTTGCGCCTCCTTCCACGCCTTAGGGAAAACATTGGTAGTAAGGGAATGATTGAAAATGTGACATAAGATGGGAAGGATTTCGTCTAGTATAGGCTGTATCATTTTACGACTGATGGCATCACAGCCGATAGCGTTGGAACTAATAGACATAATACACTCCTTAACACCACAAGCAGATGGTTGTTCAAAGAAGAACGGTGGATACGAGGGAGTTGGAAGGGATGAAAGATGTTGTAAAGTGCAGGCCTTGCGACTGCTCAATCGTTGATGAGGAGGAAAAATGCTGGTTTAAAGAATCAATGTCAATTTTCGTGGGAATATTCGATTTAATAGCCTTTCCAACCCCCAGAGTTTTGAGAAATTTCCAAACTTTGGCAGGGTCGCCGTTCTCGACCGAATTATGGATGTGTTAGCTTTGTGCATTCCTAGACACCTTACTGCAGAGATTACGTATGGCGATATATCTTTCACGATTACCTGGTGCAGGACGTGATTTAAACCTACTTTTGGCCGCTGCTTTTTTAGAAATTAAGGCCTTAATTTCAGTAGTTAGCCAAGGGGCCGGCAGATGTCGCATCCGCACCGCATGAACAGTGGCATGAACGTCATATAGATCAATTAATTTACTAGAAAGGATTTGTACTTTTTCGTCCATGCACTCTGTCGCCATTAATGAGGACCAGTCCATCTTGCTGGCATCATCGCGGAGTCTATCAAGCTGCATGGCACCAAAATTACGCTGCAGGAGGATTTTAGACTTTGGTTTTGGGGGACGAAGTTTATAGGAAAGGTAGATCAGGTCGTGGTAGGAAAACTCGTCAGCTGTGCACTGTCCATGCTTAGCGACTAGGTCAAGAGAAGAAACAAGGATAAGATCAAGTAGAGAAGGGATACGGTTAGGAAAGTGATGTGTAGCGTTCAGGGGCAGGATGGACATGTTACAGGATTCAATAATATCGGAGAAAGTCAAGGAACAAGAGTCCTTCTTTAACAAGCAAGTATTAAAATCACCCATAACTATAGTAAGACCGTAAGAAGGAGACAGGCGTTCTAGGATACTTTCAAAAGAGGAGAAGAAATTAATATTAGAAGAAGGGCAATAGTGAACACCAAGCAGAGCTTGGCAATGGCCAAGATTTATTTCTAGGAAAAGGTGTTCACCGGCATTCAACGGAGGGGGTTGAGGTGACATATCTAATATTTGTTTAGTCCTATGAATAGGCCATAACTCCCATGAATATGACATTTAATATTAATTATTGTCTACATTCATTTCAGATCGAAGATTTATTAGGCAATGAAAAATTAAAGAGGGATTTACTGGCTCAATTGATTGTGAAATATGAAGGTGCCATCTTAGAACACGATGCCAATAATGCCGCATTTTTGTTTGAATCTAACAATTTTCATTGGTTACTGCTAATAGATATAGGTTTGTGATTTATTTTAGTTACCCTGGTTAAAGCAGCAAGGACAGGAATACTAAGGGTATGTTACTTAGGAACAAAACCTTATGACCTCTGATTTAGATGCATCATCGTTTCATAAGTACTTCGCGGGTACTAACTCAAACTACCTACAAAAAACTTGCCATGAGAATTCATATATTTTGCCACATTTCAGTCACCGAGACATACGTACTTTGAAATGCAGACAGACCGTCACAAATCATATCTTTATCCCCGAAGTGCGAACAAGGTAACAGGTGGAGAACTTATTGCCGTTTCTGGGGACTGAGTGTATTTGCCAGAGTGTTGTCCGTTTATTAGCAGGTGAGGATGACTTGGGCCCGCAGAGATGTTGGTAGGAGAGCTATGCATGAATAGGCTTGTCCCAAATTTCAAAAATTTATTAATTCTGTAGTTTTGAATCTATACAGGCTGTTACATAAGGGTTATATCAACCTGAAGACACCCCCATCAGCTGATCGCCCAGAACGCCTTTTGATATGTTTCGACCGCGAAACAAGAAAAAAAAGTTCATCATAAAAAAAGTTATATGCGTTATTTCAAATCAAAACAAACGTATCCCAACACTAGTGCTTAGGGGCGGGAGGCGGCGTTGCTCACCGACCGACACGCGACCTTGAAGCGAAACAGAGACAAAATGTTCTAACCAGGAGAGAGAGAGAGAGATTTTTCACAGGCGCGCTTTATTTGTACTACCTATACTTGATGTCAATGACCGAATCAGCTGATTTTAGCTAGTGTTGTTCAAACAAGAGTATTTTATTTGGTAATAATGTTTTTTTTTTTGGATAATTTTTTTTTCTTGTTTGGCGGTCGACACATATCGAAACGGGTTCTGGTCAACCAGCTGATGTGGGTCACACATCCTGTATAGTCACAAAATGTTAATGTTTTTATTTTCTGAAACTAATAATAAATAAATGGCCGTGAGTTTTTCTTGCCAGGTTCTTTCCTCACAGGCTCTACCTATTGCCTTGCGAATCTGGCGGTAAATGTAAATGTAGAAGCATTTTCTTTTTTTGACGTTCATAAGTGTTACTTTGTGACCTACATGAATAAAGATATTTTGATTTTGATTTGATTTAAATAAATAAAATAAAATGTATTATTTGATTTAAAACAATCATTTACATAGTTTATTTTGCGATTTTAAAAATGTATTTAAATTTGTAACGAAAACGCTCCAATCTGTCATGGCGCCTTGGGTGACGTCACAGGTTGCGAAACAAATCAAAATGTGTGTGACAGGTGTTGTATTGTTCCTAGGTTTTCCTTGATTAAAACGTAGTGATTATATTCTCTTTGGATTAAAAATGAATCCGTCTTATTACAACTATTACAAGTACTGTGTAGTGCCTGAATGTAAGGGTCTTCGCTTTTTTTTTCTTTTTTTTAATTCCGCGGCCTTGGGCCGCGGCCGCTCTAACGTCCGTTGCCGGGCGTCACTGGTTACAAGCAGAACGTATTTCCAGTGGCGCCCGGCGGACTTTGACCACCTCTGTGGTCTCTGCGGGGGTTAGGTCGGGATGAGAATCCCGCGTCGTTGGGGTAGGGTTTTATCCCGCGTCAGTGAGTGAATCTGGTTGCGTGCTATGGGGCAAAGGCCCCGCAGCACGCAACCCTTCTAGCCTGCTTCTGTAAGGACGGTGGGTGGCGATCCCGCCATCCTCAGGCCCGATTATGGAGGTCGATGGTGTTGGGCGTAGATGAGTCTGCGGCGCCCTCGCCGCTGACTACGGAACTCGGCGGGAAGGGTACGCTCCCTCTCCCTCTCGGCCGCCTCCTTCGCGAGCATGACTTGCTCGCAGAAGGACACGGCCGCGTTCCACCTACTCGCGCTGGAGACCATGGCTTGGAGCATGGTTTCCTGCGAGAGGATATCCACGCCCAGACCCACTACGAGGTCCCGGCGCTGACTCGCCCACGCTGAGCACTCCACCAACGTGTGGAGTGCGGTGTCGTCGCCGGAAACCTCGCAGTGTTGACACCGGGGTGTGACCTCACGATGGATTCGAAACAGATAGCTACCGAAGCATCCATGCCCGGTAACGATCTGCGTCGCACGATACGTGAGGTCACCATGCTGCCTCTGCAGCCAATCGTCCATGATCGGTCTCACCGCCGCGATGATGGTGGTACCCCATCTGGGTTGCTCAAGTCGCACCCTCCATGACTCCATGAGATCCTGGTGGAGTTGGGACCGTCGGTCCTCGATTTCTCGAGACGTAGGCCTGTGGTCCCGCTCCAGCGCCTCCTTGCGCCATTGGAACAATGACGCAAGGGCTCTCGCTTCCAGGTCCCATGGAGGGGTCCCGGCTAGGAGACATGCAGCCTCTCCGGAGATCGTGCGGTACCCTCTTATTGTTTTGACGGCCAAGGTCCTCAACGGTCTATTAAGGAGCGTTGAGTTGTTGGCCGTCAACCGCGCCGCCCATAGGGGAGCCCCGTATAGGGCCATACTCCGCACGATCCCCAGGTACAGTCTCCTGCAGGAGGCGTTGGGTCCCTTTAGGTTGGGCATGAGTCGCGAAAGCGCGACTGATGCCTCCGTCACTTTAGGGACCAAACTTCGGAAATGTGGTCCGAAGTTCCATCGGCTATCAAGTACGATCCCTAGGTACTTCATCGAGGGCTTGATGCCGATGCTAACGCCTGCCACATTTATGCTGGAACCTTCAGGTGGACCGTTCCGAGGTCTGTGAAAGCACAGAACCTCGGACTTGTGCAAGGCCACCTCCAGTCCCAGCCGCCGTATCCGACCCACGACTTGAGCAACACCCGTCGTGACCTTGAGTGCTGCCTTCTGGTACGTTGCACCCCGCGCCGTGACGAGGGTATCGTCGGCGTAGCACGTCACGCCGACGCCCTCAGGCAACGCACCCCGCAGCACCCAGTCGTAGCCGATGTTCCACAGAAGCGGCCCCAGGACCGACCCCTGTGGAACACCGCACGACACATCTCGCCGAGCTGGCCCGAGCCAGCTGGGGAAAGCTATGGCCCTCTCCGAGAGATAGGCCCCGACAATACGACGGAGGTAGAGAGGCGTTCCGTGATACACGAGCGCCTCCCTAACGCAGCTCCATGGCAAGGTGTTGAAAGCGTTGGCGATGTCAAGAGACACCGCCACCACCACCTTGCCCTGTGAGACTGCTTCCTCCGTCAGGCTCTTCACGCGCATGATCGCGCTCACGGTGAAGCGTCCCCGACGGAAACCAAACTGGTTATCCGCCAGGTCTGGCCCCACACTCGTGAGATGCTCGACGAGGCGTTCCGCGATAATTCGCTCAAAGAGCTTACACACCTCGTCGAGCAACACGATCGGCCGATATCCGGACGGTGAGTCCACCGGCCGCCCCGCCTTACGGATCAGGACCAGTTTCCCCGTCCTCCACACCTTGGGAAACTGGCCCCAAGGGTCTTCGCTGCGATAAGCGGGTGCCCGTCGCGGATGTCACCGCCGTGCGCGCCCGCCTGCTCGGGCACGACTCCGCGCGACGGATTCATGTAATTTCAAGAGCAGCGGTGCGTGTCCAGTCGCGTGCGACGGGACACGCTTTGTGTGTACGCGCGACGGAGCACGCGACCGGTTCTGTTTCTACAAAATCATTGAGCGCCGCTCCGTTATCCGTGTCGCACGCGCCGTGCTGGTACAGTCTTTGCAATAAGTAACGAAAACTTGGTTACAAATTCTCCACACAACAATCTAGACGTGACATATGGGCTGATTGGCCTGACGCCTTTGTTCACGTCGTCGTCTTTTGGCTGTGTCGATTTTGGGCATATAACTGCTATTTGCCTTGGTAAATCCTATCTCCATGTCGATTTATATTGATATTTCGTTTGGGGCACTTTTACTGAGGAAATCTGTTGTATTTGTAAGAAAACGTACGAACAATTAAATTACACAATATCACAGACACAACTTGACACAAGAAGTCAGAGTTCATACATACTTACTCTGTGGTCAGAGTGCAAGCTGTGACGTCATATTTTCTGAGTGGTGTTTGATGTCACGTGACTGAATGCCTAATTTATTCAAACTTATTTTCGTAAAATAATAGTAATCTTTATTCTGTGTACCAATTTATATTACTTTTTTAGTTTTCTAAACAAAATCTCTTATACAACGGTAATGTCCATCCGTGAACAACTTTCAACTCGAGAACGGTAAGAGAGCCTAGTCTCAAGTGTAAACGCCAATCGACTTAGCATAGTCGAAAGCCCCCAAAATGAACTTGACCTTTAACCTCTGATCTCAAGGTCAAGGTCAAAACGAGGTCAAATCGAGAACGGTAATAGTTAGAGACTCAAGACCAGCTGCAATCAACTCAGCATGGTCAAAGACCTCTAAAATGAACTTGACCTTTAACCTCTGATCTCAAGGTCAAGGTCAAATCGAGAACGGTAATAGTTAGAGACTCAAGACCAGCTGCAATCAACTCAGCATGGTCAAAGACCTCTAAAATGATGTTGAACTTCATGTCATGTGACATTTTTTAGAGTTTATTCATTGGAATTCATTGGAAATAGTCATAAGAAACATACATCAATCCGATTCATTCTTAGTAGACACAAGCCTGTTGTACTTATTTGGGGAATGCACTTCCATGCAGGATACTACATTGCTGTAAGCACATTTGTTCGACTTCGGGAATCGGTAGTTGCCTTAAGGACAAGTAGTTTGATATGTAGAAAAAGCGAGAAGTAACACCACTGAAGTGCTATTTTATATAATCTCAAATATTTATAACATATTTCGCAAAAACTAATGTCATCAGGATTCGAACCTGATGCCTATCCCTAACAAGGGGAATGCTATACCAGTTACCTATAATGACCCGATAGCATTCAATCTATGCTTCATATAAGTATTTCTATATAGCGATTTTATGGTGATGGTCGGAGATGACAGCTATTAAATTTTAGTAAATTTATTTTTCCTTCTATTACTTTCTGTAAGTGTATCTCAATTATCCAGTTGTATTGAATTGGACATTAAATATTCCAGGTAACAAGTTTCCAGATAAACCACCAGTGCTAACATTGAGGTCAATATATCATTCTAACAAAGGAAAACCCATATTCAAAGTGCTGCCTTGTTGTCCATACAATAATTTTGAAGGGTATATCGAACAGCAAGTAGAGATATTTAAAAATGAATGTATGGGCACACCAAGTACCCCTCTAATCAGTATCGACAATTGATGTAATAGCCCGCAAATTCATGTGTGCGATTTCAATGACTATTACAACAAAACTGTGCAGTGATTGTGGACATATTGTTAGGGTAGTTTTGACTTGATAGAAGATTCATGTTCTTTTTTTTAAATGCCGGACTATTCAATTTTGAAAAATGTATAAAATACCCATACTGTAATGTCTTAATAATATTATGTATAACCCCCGGCATCTAACTTGGCAAGGATTTGGAGTAGTGGGGGCAAGTTCGCGCATCGTACACTTAGAGGCACAAAAAAGTAGGTCATTTTCTTGCTCGTCATTATTTTATTCATTCACCAGAATTCCATCATTAATTTTGAATCATGTCAGTTATGATACAAAGAGGAATTGGGAAGCTTTTGGGTAAGTTTATTAGATGTTATAAATAAAAGAAACAAAAATATTTAAAAATATATATATATTTAAAAAATTATATATTCTCGATGTCACTATCACTTGATATTACTGCTGTCCCTGGCATCAAAGGAAAACTACGACCTGAGCTAGTGGAAGGGGTTGGCTCCTCATCATCTATGCAACTTTCTTCACTCTCATCGCTAGAGGAATCGCTGTCGTCACCGGTGTAAATGATAAAATTATCAGTGACTGTGTCGACTATATGATCACTTTTTATGTAATCAGCCTCTATAGTTTTTACTTTTTCACATAATTTTGACCATTCATTGGCACCCATTAACGTTACTTTTTCTTTCACTAGCTCCATAACACTTGTCGCATTCCACGCAGTATTTTTGCTGGCTACATATCCTTTGATTGCCGCACATGCCATTTCTATAGGATTTAGATCCGGATGATAAGGTGGCAATCGCAGAACACTATGGTTGTGTTCTACAAGTATTTGGTCAATATTATTTTTTAGATTAAATAAATCTAACTACTTTGCAATATTCCGCCACATGCAAATTACCCGACTCTCGTATTTATTCATGCACAAATCCGCCCTCCAAACCCACTTAGGCCGAAAGAATAGAGAAATAATTTTGAAAATAGAATAAATATGAGAGTTGTGTTATCGTGCAAAAAATAATAAAAACCTCGACACGTGTTTCGCCCCCAACCAGGGGCATCATCAGGAGATGTTGATACGAGAGTTGGGTAATTTGCATGTGGCGGAATATTGCAAAGTAGTTAGATTTATTTAATTTAACTATGGACTTCCGAAAAGTAACGCCTGATAGTATTAACTGTATTTTTTAGATTTATACATTTTTATCAAATTGTACAATTGAGGTTTGAGCGCATTTTCCTCAAATTCTATGCCCTTTTCTGCCAACCAGCTCTGCATGTCCGCTTTCTTGGCATTCGAGGTAGGTGCAGGATCATACTGTTTGTTGTGATATGATGCGTTATCTATTACTAACACCGCATTTGGCGGCAGATTCGGTATTAGTTGGCTACGGAGCCACTTACTATAATTATTAAAATTCATATTATCATGAAAGTCCCTCGACTTTGTTCCAGCTTTAAATAAGAGCAGCGCATTGGGAATAAATCCAGCTTCAGATCCAGCATGCACTATTACAATACGTTGCCCTTTCGAAATGGGTTTTTTAAGCCCTTTTGATGATCCGACCACGTTTTAGAATCTGTAATTAATAATATTATATATATATATATATATATATTTTGGACATTCTCACACAACGTCATCTAGCCCAAATTAAGCTGATATAAGCTTGTGTTATGGGATCTAGACGACTGATAAACATACTTATATATTTCTAAATACATACATATTATACATAGAAAATACCCAAACTCCGAAACAAACATTTGTGGATCACACAAATAATTTGAATCGACCCGGAATCGAACCTGGGACCTCAGGGGCGGCAGTCGCATACTCATACCACTGAGCCACCGAGGCAGTCTCATATTTCATAAGTATATCTCTCTTTACGTCTAGATTATTTGACAGGAAATAAAATAGTACAAGGGGCGGTCTTGTTACTATACGAAATCACTTCCAGACGACCTCTGAAGAGATGAATATCACGACAGAAATAACTAAATAAGTTATTTCACGGTATCTTACATAAGTACTTAACTTGTAAAATAAATAAATACAAAATGAAATAAATAAATATTTGCGTACATATCTACATAAATAAAATGCAAGACTAAAGTATAATAATTGTAAAATACCTGAATGAGATGAATCAACATACGACTCATCTGTGTAAATAATCGGTCTTCCTTCTTCCCTATGTTTAATCAGAGTTTGAAGGAACTCTAAAATAAAATAAAATAACGTTTATTATCTTTGAAATTTTTAGAAAATTATTTAGATTCGTCAAAAGTTGGTGTGACTCTACCGAGGGTTCCAAAATGCAACGAGACTGAGAAGAGCCCTCAAGAAACTCAGTTCGGCTTTTTTCCAAAATATTTCATCTTAAATCTAATACAGTTACAGAGTTATTTAGAAAGGAGCAATTCCTGTTACAACCAGGCAGCCTTGTCATCTAAGAAATCATTAATACTATGATAAGCTTTATGGCACAATTTACGTTTTATTAGTTTTTTAAATTTATTAACAGATAAATTTGCTATTTCGGTTGGCAATGTATTGTACATTCGAATAAAGTTCCCCGCAAAAGAATTACTCACTTTATGAAGCCTAAATTTAGGAACAGCCAGTTTATCCTTATTTCTTAAGTTTAGATTATGATTATCACTATTTTTCACAAATTTACTTTTGTTCTTGTGGGTATACAATAAAATTTCATAAATATACTGTGAATACACTGTAAGGATGTTAATATGCTTAAACTTATCTCTTAATGACTCCCGAGACCCCATTCCATAGATAGTCCGGAACTCCGGACAGCCCTCTTCTGCAACACAAAGATGCATTCAATATCGGCAGCGTTACCCCACAGTAGTATGCCATATGTCATGATACTGTGGAAGCAGCTGAAGTAGACAAGACGCGCCGTTTTAATGTCTATAAGTTGTCGGATCTTTTTGACAGCATAGGCTGCTGAACTAAGCCTGGCCGAAATTTTCCCGATATGAGGCCCCCATTGCAATTTGTTATGCCCAGAAAGACAGTGTCATCGACCAATTCTATTATATCATCCCTAACCTTAACACTGGTTTTAACAAGTCTTAAGGTAAGGTGAATCTTACACATTTAGTTTTATTTTCATTTAATAATAAATTATTAGCACAAAACCAGTGGACTATCCTAGAGAGGGCAATGTTTACATCGTCAAGTTCGCGCTGTCCACGTTTAACTTTAAATATTAAAGAAGTGTCATCAGCAAACATAACTACCTCGTGGTCGTCTCTTATGAGGTGAGGGAGATCATTAATATATACTAGAAAAAGAAAAGGTCCCAAAATTGAACCCTGCGGTACCCCCATTGCTACAGGAGAACCAGGTGACTGTTTACCATTGATCACTACTTTCTGGACCCTCTCACTTAAGTAAGAATTGACGAAATTCAAGGCCGTCCCCCGGATTCCGTAATGATCAAGTTTCTTAATTAAAGTCTGGTGCTGAACGTAATCGAAGGCCTTAGATAAGTCACAGAATACACCATAAGCATCATATGACTCATCCCAGGCCCTGTATATACACTCTAATAATTTAATTCCGGCATCAGTGAAACCGAATTGTTTTGTATGTAATAGTTTATTAACGTTAAAGTGATTTTGCATTTGACTCTCTATCCTTAATAACCTAATATTAGATTTTTCAATCAAAATTTTTCTATTGTTTTCGGCTTTTTTCCACCCAAAGCCTAAATTATGCAAAATACTGCGCAGACTGCGCTCCGACCCACTAAAATTGATGTCATCTTTAAGTTTTTTTCTTAGCTTCTCAACTGTAGGCAGCTCTTTATTAGTGATGTGGTAATTGTGCACACAGGTTCTTACCACCGACTGGTCCAAAGTGTCGATATCTCTGATCGGCTTTGTTCTATTCCTCTTTTTGCCCGGTGTCCTAAAGACAGTAAGGAATTCGGAACTTCTACCTTCCCCTTGACTATACGTCTTACTGTTCTTTCTGACGTTTTAGGAGCTTTTGCAGTCCGTTTTACTGTCTCTTTTTCAGTTTTTGCTTCTTTCTCCATGAAACAGTAGACGTCGTATACCATTTTTCTGGCATGTCTGCGTAACACGGTATTAGGTCTTGGCATTGTAATAATGTAACAAATCTAACTATAACAACGTAACGAAACAAAAGCAAAATTTAAAACAAAAACAATAACAAAAACTCACAAAAACAATAAAAAAAACTCATAAAAACAATAAAAAAACTCACAAAAACAATAACAAAAACTCACAAAAACAATAACAAAAACTCAACAAAAATAGTGGTGACAACTTTCGTGCACGCAAGTGTAACCGGGAGCGAACGGAACGTAGAACCAATGAGAGAGGCAAAGGTCCGGCAGCGAATGGAACGTAGAACCAATGAGAGAGGCAAAGGTCGACTGACGCACCAATCATACGTCCGAGACGGCGCCACTACCGCGTCCCCCGCGTCCCGCTTTACCACTAAAGAGACCTAAAAAACCACTTGTGCGCATCTGACGTTTCTTGCCAAGTAAGATGCCGGGGTCTGTACTTACTGTTAAATTGGCAAGTTATTTAAAAAACCAAGATTGTAATATTCAAAGCCTTTAAAGCTACTTTATTTTTTAACACACATTAATAGAATTTATTTTAGTTACAACTACCCTAAGCATAGCTTGTAAAGATTTATGATATTTAAATATAAGAGTAATTGTTAATAAAACATAATAAATAACAAAACTTGTTTTATTAGTATATAGTTAAATCTCTGTTAACTAATCATCTAACTTAGGTTTTACTTAATTGTAATCTAATAGAGGGTTTAAATTTCGACTGCATCAAATGACTGAAATTTTACATTCTTTGTTGGTGCTAGTGTTACTTACATATATTATTATTATATCGAAGAGTATAAATAATTATGAATCACCATAGGTATGTATTACTACTGTGAATAACAATTTAAAGAACCAATCACAAAGAGTTACCACAGTGACAAACTTGTCGACAAGAGAACTCCACAGAAATTGATAATTTACAAAATTGTACTACTTCTAAAACTTAATTAGTCAGCTTCGTATTTTCCTTGGAGCCAATGAGCTCATAACGGTATCTCATATATGTAACTTTCATTCTGTCCCACACATTCACAAATGAATCCATGGCAGGCCTGACGTCAAGAAGTGCAAATTCATATTTGTTGTCAACCTCTCCACCGTCATAATAATCTATGATGTAGCGAACTTCTTTTCCACATCTGTCTACAACCCAGTCATGTCTGTCAAATGGCAATTCATACCTGAAAATAAAAGAGGATTTTTTTAGTAATCATATAGTAGTCACTAGTAGTCATATAATGTGGTAAGCGTAAAAGGCTGAAATAAGTAGGTAAGTAATTTGTATTTGAAACATTGAACACAGGGCAGATATCAGTTTTTTTTCTAATGTGATTCTTGGTAAGTGCATGAACAGTGCATTGGTAGGTACTGATCATGAAAAGTGTACAAAATTATATACTTATTAGTGTTTTATATGTATTTTGTTCTATTCTCATATTGCCAGTTTTAGCGAGTGTCATCAATGTTGAAATTTCAATCCAAAATCGTTGTCATACTAAAATAGATAGTTGCAATGAAAGCGAGTAGACCCTCTATCAATATTAATATTTTATGTTTATTCAAATAAAATAATACATACCCAATCCATGAACGTATGCGAGCTCGTGGACTGTAATTTGTAGCTTTACCACCAAAACTCTTCAGTCTTGGATGTCCACATTCCTTGGCATGTAAAGCTTCCCATTTCATGACCTCTAGCCACGCCTGTCGTAGAAAAGAATCTTAATAAGAATTTGCCAGGTGACAACTTATACTAAAATTAATTTGGGTAGAGTATCAGGCCATGGTACTCTCCCCAGTTATCCTACTCCGTAAGGTACTTACCTGCTTCCACATGTACAGAGACTGGAGAGGCTGGTAATCTGTCATACAGGGTCTCCCTAGTACTGATACCAGTCTCTCACTTAAATAGTTTATAATTTCAAATGTACCTAAGTTAAGTTTTTGCGAGAACAAAATAAAGTCTTATCTTATCTTAAAGTTACCCGAGATATGGCTCTGAAAGGTCAATGAGTACAGTTCTTGAATCTGTTGCATATTCAAATCTTGCTAAATAGGTATCGTTCTATTTTACAATACAGGTATAGTGTAGGAAACCATAACGGTACTCTTTACATAAAATATATGTGTACCATGTGCAATGATTCACACAACAAGGAAGGAAATTGTTTACTCTGCATGATACACTGATTTGTTGAGAAAAATTAGAAGTTGTTTGTCCAGACTGCAGTGCCAATATTAAAAACTCTATTCCTTTGCACCCATGTTAGGTAACAGCAAAATGCCAAATGTCAAATTAACTAAATTAATACTTTATCTGTCCATTTTAATTTGTTGGCTAGAAGGAAATTCTTACAATGGTGTGAGAATGGATCCATGGGTTCAGGAGGTCTCCTTGACCCATGGATCCATGTCCTTCAAGACTATTCAAGAGCATACCTCTCTTTGATAAAGCAGACAATGAGATAATACTGATTAGTTTGGATTGTAGTCCACGAGGATTCTCCATGTTAAGAAATAGACACATACATTGGATTTGCATGCATACCAATGATTAACACAGTGAAAGAAGGCTCTAACAACTTACTTATAAGTATAAATAGTATAAGAGAACTAAGACCACAAGCCATAGTAGCAATACAATAGACTTAGTTAATAATGTATGAGATGTACAACTTTACTAAAACTGTTGTAATAATACTTATGAGAATATTTAGGTCATAGACGGAACGAATAGAACTAGCGAGTGAAGCCGCCAAAAGGGATACTATATAGCAATGGGATACCATTCCGCTCGCACTCCTTTGTGAGCAGCGAGTGTGTACGTATGTGCGATCACGGTTGAACAAAATATTATAAATATGCCGTATTGTGTAGTGAAAAGGTGTAAAAACACTTCAATTATTCATAGAAAGAATGCTGGATTATCGTTTCATAAGTAATTAACTATTTCTTATTAGATTTCATAACATTTTTCTAAATATTTTAGTTACACAAACTAGGAACACAAAACCTCCGCCATATCATACAGAGTTGCTATAATTTTTTCATCATTTCCACAAAATATTTAGCAGTATTTATGGGAATTTATAAAGTACTGAGTAAAAAAAATCAGTGTTATCAATGTTGACAACCTCGATGTTTCTAATCATCATCATCATCATTCGTGCGTTAGTCCCGAACTCCCGATCACATCTGTGTCCGGGATCTACTTAATACGTGGCTTGGTTATTTCGGCAATCTTGGAATTGACCGCTGTCTGACCTCCCAGCCTTTGTTCTGATCCAATATATTTATGTTACTGTGTCAGTAGTTTAATTTCAGTCTAACACTACAAAGGCCTCAGTCTTAACCTAACGACTATTGATATCTACTTTATGTATAGTCAACGACAAAAGTAGCTTAACCAATAATTCTTATCTGTTGATCACTAATAGCTGTTAAACCGATCACAAAATCATAATCAAAACACGAAATATATTAACTTTGTCCTTGGGGATTCTAAAATGACTTGTACATTGCTGTGGCACATGCATTGGGATGTAAAAAAGAATAATAAATATTTTTGTGCTAATCAACTTTTGTTGTTGACTGTACTTTGTACTTACACTGGAATGAAGCTTTGTTCATTCATCTTAAAAAGGATTATTTTAATTATGAGAATTTTTTTGAAAGCTAGTAATTAAAGTGTGTTTACTCAGTGTTTATCACGTTTTTATTTATTTTAACACTTCCCCATTTTAGGCACTTATCATAATAATCATTTGTGTAAATGACAAAATAATTGCAGATAACATTTACTATATCAAATATTAATTTTCCATATGTCCACTATATAGAGATTTTTAGGAGATTTTTTCATTTGCTGGCAACATTACGCACACGCCGTTAGTGGTATCGGTACACGGAAATCGGAGTCACACGCACACATTGAAAGTGTCATTTGGCTTCACGTGTTTATTCTACATGTTCCGTCTATGTTATTCTTTTAGTCTGAGATTTAGGTATTATCATTGCTTTAGAACACAGAGTACCATATTAGTAACAATATTACCTGTTCATTATTAGCGTTGTGTATTTTAATTATATCATCCATATCTTTCTGCTTAATATCTTCATCCTTCCACCTCCAGCCTTTGCGGAGCATAGCATTCCAGAACATTTGCTGACTAGGATAGACCCAGAACTCAGTAGAGCCATCAGGCATGGCTCGAGGAATTGTAGACACTTGACGTTGTGTGGGGAGTTCAAACGGTTGGTCTGGGGCAGGCTGTTGATTTGCTGGCGGCATCTAAGATGTTAACAATAAGTCAGTTGTATATAGCGATGCTAGCATAGATCTGAAGTTAATATAGACAGAAGGACATAACTTAGTAGCATTTTGAGATGCTATGTAGATAGCTAACAATGTGTCAAAACCCATGGATGTCGTACTGCTCTTAACCTTCATAATACAAATAAATTTGTAGAAATGATTAATGAAAAGAACCACCAATCGTATCAGTATTAACTTTAGTATGAGCTTACCATGTTATATGGATTGATATCATTGCCATGTTGCACAGGGCACTCCGAGACGTTTTTAGGTTCATCTTGTTTTTGTTCGGTTTTCTTGTGCATAGGGCATCCTGGTGGAGGAATCGAGTTACTCGCTAAATTTGAAGAGTGAACACCAACATCAGCTGACACAGAATTTCCCATAATTCAGTCGTATTACATAAGTTTTTAAGGTTAGATTTGCACTTTGTGCATTCCGCCGTATGATGAGAAAAAATTAATAAATCTAAGCTCCGATACGCTTGAATTGAAGTACTTAATTAATAATATCTTTATCTTACGTGCCCAAAATGGTTAAAGCAAATTTCAACAACAAAGAATGTTCACAAGTTACACGACGGTTTTATTTCGGGACAGGGACCGTATTGTAGGTACTTAGGTAGGTATTCTCTTTGTAGGGACCCTGCGATGTTGACAGTTGACAGCAAGTTGACAGTCTACTCCAGTCATAGCATAGCATACAAGCAGAACGTATTTCCAGTGGCGCCCGGCGGCTCGGCGAAACTCCTATACAAAAAATCGGTCGTATGGGACTTTGATCGAATAACTATTACCAACCTAACCTCGAAAATTACAAATGGCAGGCCGTCAATGCAGCAAACACGAGAGGTACAATCCGACTACTAACATGTACATTTCAAAATAAATGGCTGCTCATCATAAACTCTTGGACATTTTTGATGATCATTGTTTATTTTTCTTACTTCATAGCATTTTATCGAAATTTACGTAATTTTAGACATAATTAGATAGGTAGTTAATACTTTTATTATCTTTTCAGTGTTTATATTATAAGCAAATGAAGTGCGAAATATGTGGTATTTCAAGAAGTCGAGCGGAGAAGCACAAAAGACTATTTATAGCCCGATTTCCATTGAATGATGCCCGGTAAGCAATTAATAACATAATTTTCATCTGTTCTGAGTCCCTTATATCATAATTAAGACAAATTTTGTTCAATTTTGTATAAAATGTTGAACTTTATGCATATAAATTGTTAAGTCTGTTCTGTATCGATAGTTTTTTTCCCCGCCTATTCTAATTGAAACCCTGTCATTGTATAATTTTAATACTTAATTTATTTATTTTTAGATGTAGACAATGGGTCAAATTAACTGGTAAAGAAGACTTGGCTTATTTGCCAATAGAGAAACTGCATCAGTTAAAGTACATCTGTGGAAAACATTTTAGACCCAATGATCTTTGCAATAAGAAAACACGGCTTAGGCTAAAAGCCATACCGTGTATTGGACTTACTGCTGAGCCATTGTCCGAAGAAATTATGCAAGAATTCCCACTACACATTAAAAAAGCTGCAAACGAGCTAGCTCCACTTTGCAGTGTGAATATTGGTAAGTTTTGTTTGTAGTGTAGAATGACCTCGAAGAAACCCAAAAACGAATATACATAGAAATGAAGGCATCTCAATTAGTCATTGTAGTTGCTAATTTAAATACAATGTGCTATTTGGACTGTGGTATGTATGGCACTGGCTGTTAGAAATGGGTTAACGTATAAACTCATTTGGTCTAATTTATTTTTATTTCGTTCATAAGATATAATCAACGTGAGATATACCAACTGTCGGCGAGGACATAAAATAATGAAAACACTGCGTACAGAGAGAAATAATCTTATATTAGAATAAGTTACAAAGTTAATGGCGGCGTCCTTTACGGAATGTACGAGCGCGCGGCACAACCTTGCTTCATGTTGACTTTGAGTGTTCTGACATTCGACTGAAGGTTGCATCAGTTTATATGACGGATGGCGGTGGTGGCAGCTGACGTGTGATCCGAATCACGCGCCACGGTGAATCGCTCGTATATCTTAGTCGATGTATCGTACGGTTCCATTCGTAGTTAGTAGTGGGCCGCAGGGTGTAGCGTCATTCAAAACGCGTTCCTTGTGTGCGCGTTAACATACTGGGGGCCCTTGAAAGAACTTTCAAGATTCCTTGATCAGCGGACAGATTCTGTTAAGGGCACGCCTAATGGTTCCCTTTGCTGTGTGTAGATCCACCACTCGAGTCACGTTGTCCGCTCCGGGATACAGCTTGGAGACTCTGCCTAGGCGCCACAGTAGCGGCGGCAGAGCGTCGTCCTTAATGATAACGAGCTCACCCTCATGTACGTCTCTACACCGGGTCTTCCATTTGTGACGCTGCTGGAGCTCTGTTAGGTATTCAGTCTGCCATCTTTTCCAAAAGTGTTGCCTCATTGGCTCTAGGAGGCGGTGTCGGTTCAAACACCGTGGTTGGTGTCCAGTAGTGATGGTGCTGGAATTGATGTCAGCGACCTGCCAAGAAGAAAGTGTCCTGGTGTGAGCGCCACAAGTCATTAGGGGATGACGAGAGAGGGGATATGGGCCTACTGTTAAAGTGAGCGTAAGGTGTGAGGTCTGAGGTGCGTTCATGACCTCAGGACACCCGTCGAAAGTTGAGGCGTAAGCTTGTTGCAAACAAACAAATAAGTACTTAGGTCTGATCAGCTGCAGACCCGACAATGAATCAGGAAGGTGTGCTTTTACTGTGTCTTGAAGCTGCTACAAATCGGATTTAAAAAGATTGCATTAAAGTTTAATAAGAAAGTTTAACAACACACCTCAGTTCAATATTATAATTACATTGGGCAACTGACCATAGCTTGATTATAAATCGATTCGCGCCATCTATCGGCCAATAGCGCGAAGTAATGTTATTTTTATTTATTATGAAGTGAATTAAATTAAGTTCTTATGACTATGGATGTACTAAACGTGTAGTAAACATTTTGTATAGGGAAAGTAAAAATAACAGTCGCCAAATGTGTACGCACTTGCGTAAGATTCGGTAAGGTATATATAGGGAAAGTAAAAACAAACGCCTCCATACATACACGCATCTGCGTAAGATTAATGCATGCTTGTGGATAAATACGAGGATGAATTTAGATGGTGTATGTCTGGAGTGTCGGAGTATGTGGTGCCTTGGAGGGCTTCTATGGGATCCCCCCCCCCCCCACTCCCAGGGGTTCCTGAAAGTCTATAGAGGGCAATAGGGTGACTAGGGTGCATTTGAGATGCATTGATTTGTAATTATGTGATAAATTAATTTCATTAGTGGTAATGTTGTATGGTGTGATTGTTGTGGTCATGTTTGAGAGTAGGTATGTAAGTGTTTGTGATGGAAGGGCTATGTTGCATAAGTGAACTAAGTCAGGATTTAAGTATGAGTATGAATAGGAGTCTCCTAGGCAATTAGGAGTGTGTATGGGTGGGGGTAGGACCCCAAACTTGCCACCCTGCAAGTGATGTGTGTTAGTAGTGTGAGCTTCACGCTCAGAGTGGGAGCGTATGGCTAGGTTTGCATCAGTGAAACCTCCATAGTCCCTGGATTTTATGAGGTTAGCATCACGCTTAGAAGGGGAGCGTATGGCTAGGTTTGCCTTTATGAAACCTCCATAGTCCCTGGGTTTATAGAGTGAGGACTTGCAGTGTAGTGTAACTGTGTCCTGTGATTTGGGAACGGCTATAGGCTCTCCTATGAACCGATCCGCTTTAGGCTTGTGTATGTGTGAGGGTGGTTGTAACTGTGAGAGTTGTGTATACGACTGTGCTTGATTGTAATCTAAAATGACATTTGAAATAGTATGTTTGATAATGGGCTGAGGCCGCCTGTCCGCTTGAGTTGCAAAACTGTTGGCACATGAAGCCAAGGACCTGAAGGGCCCCATTGCGATTTGTAGTAATTCAAAATCATCATCGGTGTATGAACTACAGCAAGAATGTGAAGGCTGTTCAAGACCAGGGTCCCTGGAGCCTTCTGGTTGAGACAGCTTAAGGAAACTTTGAGCAGTTGCAATACATGTTTGTAATTTATCTTCTATCAAAGACCGTTCCTCTAGTTCTGTATGTAGGTTATCCCCGCTCAATACCTCTATCCGAGTCTGCAGCTCATCAAATATAGATAATAATTCCAAGAACCTGCTCAGCTTTATGTTCAACTTATTTACTTCGATTGCGTTCAATGGCATTTGGTTGGATACCAATGTTAAATAATTATGAAAGGCAGTTGCTTGTCCCTTGATCGAACTGCGCTTGACTCGAGCAGCAGTTAGACCACTGGGAAGTATGTCGGAAACAACTGGCTTGGGGTCAGTCATTGTTAAGATGCAAAGAAAAAATTCTACCTCTGCAAGTAAAAATAAAAAAATAATTTAAATAGTACCTACGTGAAAAATAATAAAAAATAAAATAAGTTGAACGCAGGCAGGCTATTCGAATCACTCAAATAAATAGGGATTTATACTGAAGTTAAATAAAACTTTAAAAAGCTTACGCCCCTCGTATCAGCCAGATGCCCCGAGGCCGCAACGCAGGCGCCGAACCACTGTCACTGGGTGTCGACACACGAAGACTTGGGGAATTCTCACTGAAAATGTTTAAAGGGCACCCCCCTTTAAACATTTTCAGTGAGAATTCATAAGCGACTGTGCGTGCAAAAATACAACAAGAAAATTAAGTTTGGATTGTAAGCTTGGTGCTCAGGCAAGGTGTGGACCGTACTGCATTAACCGAGTAGGTACCGACACAGTGTGATTGATGTAAGGTTGAAGCTAGGCTGGTGCTAGGCTTGGCGTGGACCGTACTGCATTGGTGAGCAGGTACCAACACCGTGTGATTAATGAAAGGTTGATGCTAGGCTGGTGCTAGGCTTGGTGTGGACCGTACTGCATTAGTGAGCAGGTACCAACACCGTGTGATTGATGTAAGGTTGATGCTAGACTGGTGCTAGGCTTCGTGTGAACCGTACTGCATTGGTGAGCAGGTACCGACACCGTGAGGTTACTGCGCAGGGGCAGTAGTGACAGTAAAGATGCTGTGCTAGTGATTATGCATTAAAGCAGTAAAGTGACTGCGTTATTTGTTTAAAATATGTAATTAGGTAGGTTGTTAGGCGGCGATGGCATGCATGCCGGCATGGTACAGTAGGTAGGCGAGTTTGCGCTACATAGAAAAAAGGTTACCCTCTGTATAAAAAAATAAAAAAGAAAGAAAGAAAATCGGCGTCTAGCGACGCGGCTAAGAATGTAGGGTGGATTAATTAAAGATAATGTGGGCTCACGACACTCCCCTCGTTTGGTCCGATGCTAGGGCGCAGGCTGTCATCAACCCCGGCGCACCGGACTTGCCGCGTGAAAGCGCGGCACCTCGTGTTCGTGTTGTACTGCGGCGATGCCCACGAACAGCGGGGCGAGCGTTGAGCGCACGTCAGCGGGAAGCCTCCCGCGACGCTGATGATCCCACGAAGTTGCGCGGGCGTGGCACGTGTCGGTCGACACGGCGGCTTCTTCGGCGGGCGACGACGGCGGCGCGTCTGCCCTCCCAGGGGGCGCCAATTTATGTCGGCGAGGACATAAAATAATGAAAACACTGCGTACAGAGAGAAATAATCTTATATTAGAATAAGTTACAAAGTTAATGGCGGCGTCCTTTACGGAATGTACGAGCGCGCGGCACAACCTTGCTTCATGTTGACTTTGAGTGTTCTGACATTCGACTGAAGGTTGCATCAGTTTATATGACGGATGGCGGTGGTGGCAGCTGACGTGTGATCCGAATCACGCGCCACGGTGAATCGCTCGTATATCTTAGTCGATGTATCGTACGGTTCCATTCGTAGTTAGTAGTGGGCCGCAGGGTGTAGCGTCATTCAAAACGCGTTCCTTGTGTGCGCGTTAACACCAACTGTTGACATAATTTCTTTACATATAACATTTATTTATTCTAAGACTTAATTTAGTATAACGTTGTTTGATATAACGTTTATGTAATCGATAATCATTTGGTGTAACGTTTAATATGTATATTGTTTATTTAATCGAAAATTAGTAAAAGGGTTGTCGGGAAAGAGTTGGGGGGTTTACGTACTTGATGTTTATAGTTCTCAGATTGCCCGGTAGTCAGCTTATTCAAACATCTGCCATTCATCACAGATCGAGGTACACGACACGTAGATAACCGAAGACATACAGCATAAATTCACCATCTGAAATGAAAGTATCCGTTGATTCCAATTGAATGGAATCAGCTGTGTCTTCCTTGTATTTGCATGGAAATCGTATGCAGAGAAGTAATTTAGATGAGGTACATTCCGTGGCGTAGGTTGTTAATCGGTCATACACCAGCTATTCTGGTCATATGCCGGTCCTACTATACAATGTGCATGCAGTTCAGTATCAACATAGATATCCGATGCTATTTGTCTAATGTCAGCATTCTTGTTCCGAAGTAAATGATGTTTAATTGTAGCGTTCAATAAAAACGGACTTGAGATTACTCCAAATGGAACTCGGGTACATCTATAATATTCAAGGTTGTTTTCTTGGTCTGTTTACATCTTTTAACCATAAGCATCTAGTAACATCTCCGTTTGGTTCCTTAAGTTCAACTTGTAGGAAAGCCTTTTCTACATCGGCTGTTAGACCAACTTTGTGACCTCTGAATCTTATAATCAGTCCAGTTAAATCTTCCAGTAGCATTGATCCACAATATAAACTTTTGTTCAGACTCTTGCTGTCTTTTGTCTAGTCGTAGATATAGTTAGTATAGTAGTAGTAGTAGTATAGTAGATATAGTTGTATTGTCCTCTTATCTTAACAGTTGCTGTTTGTAACAACGTAGTGCATTCTGTATTAATGTGCATAGCGTTAGTAGACTGTTTCTGTTGATATTTATTTTGATAATTCTTCATTGTCTTGAAGCACATTGCAGATCCATGATTGTTAGATTTTCATATACAGTATTGTATATCTTTCTTGCAATTCCTAACGATATGGCCTAATTGGAAACATTTATAACACTTATTGTGTAATTGTAATTGAGCTTTTCTCTCTTAATAGGTTGAATATTTACGACAATCATTCGTTGTGTGGTTCTCATAACCACAAAATTCACATGGACCATATTTTATTCTCTTTACTCCATCATTATAATTTGTTATCTGATTTTCATCAGATCGCCTCTTGTATGCTCCTCTATTCTTATTTATGATATTTCTATTGTTAAAATGTCTATTTTCATGAAATACTCTATTACGATTAGAATTTCCTTTAATGTGTAATGTTTCAATTGTGTATTGAGGCGTTTCTAATTTACTCTCTTGTGAGCATTCTGTAGTAAGTCTACGTGCCTCTTCTTTGGTATCTATTATTATAGATAATTGTTTTACTGTATCCAGAACCGATTCTTCAGTACTTAAACATCTTAGTTTAGCCTCATATACAATATCTGTAGGTGTCATAATATTATATTAGCTTGTAAGCCATAGCCTAGTTTAGTCTATGCTTAGATTATATCAATATTGTCTTGTCTATGTTCACTTCCTTCTTTCCTCACTTTGTAACATGGCCGACTGAAATACACGACACGTATTATTACGAGCTCCTGTCTTTTATTCCAAAAACCAACAAACATCAGGTGTGGTGTAAACTGGCGTGTCTTAGGAAGAACTGGATCAACCAAAAGAAAAAAATGGACGAATCTTCAACGTCGTCGGGTCGCCTCAAGCACATGGACGTTCATACATCCAACATGCCGCTCACGTGGAAAAATTGGATCACCAAATTCAAAATATATCTCAAAGCATTTAAATATGATCAAGAAAGCGAAGATAGGCAAGTAGCACTTTTATTACATTATATAGGACCAGATTGCCTTCACATATTTTATTCTTTCAACCTAGATGTCGAAACAGTCAAGCTACAAGTGTTGATCGACAGATTTGCAGGTTATTTCAGCCCAAAAGTCAATATAACCATGATAAGGCATAAACTTTTTAACAGAAAGCAACTGCAAAATGAACAGCTGGACAGTTATATAACAGATCTCAAAAATATAGCCCATCAGTGTAATTTTGGTGAATTGCAAGACGATTTACTAAAAGATATATTTAGTTGGAATCTAAATTTTGAAAATTTTGCAAGAATTACCTACCACTTTGGATGCCACTATAAATATTGCTAAGTCACTAGAATCGTCCCGGAAAGAAGTTCAAATATTATCAGGCACAAATCCCAATTCATCTGTAGCTAGTATAGATAGTATACATAACAGAAGTAGTCAACAGTCCAGTAGAAGTCATTCACAACATAGTCAGTCAAGAAATCAGTCAAGAAATCATAGTCACAGTCAACAATCAAGGTGTAATCCGCAGTCACAGGACCGTCAATCAAGAATTCAAAGTCACAGTCAACAGTCAAGGTACAATCCTAACCAGTCATACAATACATCCCATTCATCGAGTTATAGCAGTCCCAATGGTTATAAAGGTAACAATCAGTCTATGAATAACTCAATGTGTCCAAAGTGTGGTCAAACACATCGTTTTAAATGTCCTGCTCTTGGTGCAAAATGTAATTTCTGTCAAAAACTTAATCATTATTCAAAGATGTGTAAGTCCAAGCAAAAATATGTTAATTATGTGCAAGAAGATTTTTCTAACCATGATCAAGCTTTTTTAGGTGCTGTTTATCAATGTAATTCTGTAAAATGTAGTAAACAATGGTCAATAACCCTAAGTATCTGTAGTCAATCTGTTTGCTTACTTATTGATTCAGGTGCAGATGTGAATTTGATGTCTAAGAAAGCATTTGAAAAACTAGCGTTGCAAGAGATAAATCTTATACAAACACCATTTAACTTGACAACATTTACAGGTCAAAGTATACCTACAATCGGTTATTGTACATTACCATGTAAGTATAATGACAAATCATACAACTTGTGTTTCCATATTACACCGTTAGATTGCAAAAATATTCTGGGTAGACAGTCATGTCAACAGTTAAAAGTCATAAAAAGAATACAGTCAGTAACCTTTGATGAAAACATATCTGAACACAGTCCAAACTACACACTTAGTCAGCATAGCCAGAACAAAAATTTACAGTTAATGTCAAGTCAGTCTAACAGCCAAAGTCAAGTCATATCACAGTCAATGTGTCACAAAGTCCCAGCAGAGTCAAACAGTCTGTCAATACTAAAGAAATAGTAAGGTTTTTAATGGAATAGGAGCTCTTAAAAAGTATGAATGTCATTTAACTCTCAACGAAAATGTCAAGCCGTCGGTAGACGCAAGTAGAAAAATTCCTTTTAAATTACAGGATAAAGTCAAGGCAGAACTTAATAAGTTAGAAGTCACTGGTATTATTGCTCGAGTTGATGAACCAACTGATTGGGTCAACTCTATGGTAATTGTCTCTAAAAAGGATGGAAGCATTAGATTATGTTTAGATCCACGTAAGTTAAATAAAGCTATTAAACGTTCACATTACCCATTTCCACATATTGATGAAATTAAAGCAGAACTAAATGGTTCATGTTATTTTTCAAATTTAGACGCTAAGTCAGGCTTTTGGAATCTTGTCTTAGATGAAGAATCATCCAAACTATGTACTTTTATAAGCCCCTATGGCAGATTTCGTTTTTTAAGGCTACCGTTTGGTGTCAATGCATCTCCAGAAATCTTTCATAAAGAAATGATTTCCCGGTTTGGTGACATACAAGGCATTAAAATAATGATGGACGACTTTCTTATACATGCTAAAACCATTCAAGAACATGATCAAATCCTAGAGAAAGTTCTTTGTCGTGCAAAAGATATAGGTCAACATTTAATAGTAATAAATGTAACATTTGTCAAAGTGAAGTCAAGTATTTAGGTTTTATATTCAATAGAAATGGAGTGTCAGTAGATCCATCTAAAGTAAATTCAATATGCAACATGCCACAGCCTAAGAATGTCACAGATGTCCAGAGATTCCTGGGCATGATTAATTTTCTTGGCTCATTCATAAAAAAATTATCAAAAGAAACATCAAACATAAGACAGTTACTTAATAAAAACACAATATGGTCATGGAATGACAGTCATGAGAAAGAATTCAATAAATTAAAGTCTCTAATTAGTTCTTCACCAGTCTTAACTTACTTTGATCCTCAAAAACCACTTACTTTGTCAGTAGATGCTTCAAAAGATGCTTTAGGTGCTGTCATCTTACATAATATTAGTCCTATAGCATATGGCTCAGCTTCTTTGACAAAGTCTCAACAAAATTACTCTCAGATTGAAAAGGAACTCCTAGCAATTTTATTTGGTTGTACTAAGTTCCATCAATACATTTTTGGTAACAAAGTCCTAGTGGAAACAGATCACAAACCTATTGTCTCTTTATTTAGTAAACCTTTATTTAATATTCCACCAAGATTGCAACGAATAATGCTTCGTTTGCAACCCTATGATCTTATCGTTACTTATAAACCAGGTAAATACTTATATGTCGCAGACACATTGTCCCGTGCTGCATTACCAGAAAATGCATTAGTAGAATTGGATGAAGATATTAAACTTCATGTTAATTTACTCACTGCTAATTTGTCACTTAGTCCTTTCAAGTTACAACAAATTGAACAAGCTACCAGGTCTGACCAAACTCTTCAAACTCTTATTAATTACTGTAAAAATGGATTTCCAAATTCAAAGCATAAAGTAGAAGATTGTATTAAACCTTTCTTTCCTGTTAAAGATGATATACATTATGCTAATAACCTTTTATTTTTGTCAGATAGAGTTATTATACCTATTTCTTTAAGAAAAGATTTCTTAAAACTATTACATGAAGGTCATCAAGGCTTGAATAGTTGTAGAAATTTGGCAAGACATACAATTTACTGGCCTAATATTAGTCAAGATATAGATAATTACATCAGTAATTGTGAAATTTGTCTCACTTTAAGAAAGAGTAACACTAAAGAAAGTCTATTACCACATGATTACAAATACATTCCTTGGCATAAGGTTGGTATAGATTTCTTTGAGTTCAACAAGCATACATACTTAATTGTAGTCGATTATTTCTCAAAATATGTTGAGATAGCAATTTTAAGTAATGGTTACAGTGCAGACCAAGTCATAATCAAGTTAAAATCAATATTTGCTCGTCATGGTATTCCCCATACATTAATGTCAGATAATGGTCCACCGATGAATTCCAAATTTTTTCATGATTTCACACAAGATTGGAATATTCACCATGTCACTTCCAGTCCCTATCACAGCCGCTCAAATGGTATGGTAGAACGGACAGTAGGCATAATTAAAAATATGCTTAGAAAATGTTTACTTGATAATACTGATCCATATTTAGCATTACTGCAATATCGCAATACTCCCAAAAACAATTTATGTTCACCAGCACAACTTTCCATGTCACGTAGACTTCGTACAAAGCTACCTATAGTAGAAAAACTTTTAAAACCAAAATTGTGTAACTATAGACATCTTAAACAAGTCAATAATCAAAATTTACATAAGATGAAAGAATATTACAACAAAAATTCCAAAGATCTTAAACCCTTGGAGGTAAATAGTCATGTTATGTTTCAAAAACATCCACAATCGTCTTGGTTTCCAGGTATTATACAACAAGTTAGTCCTGAACCTAGGTCGTATATCATAAAAAGTAAATTTGGTACATATCGTCGCAATAGACAATACATAACACTTAGACCAAAGTCTCAATATTCTTTTCATTCACATAACACACAGACTAATAATTTTCACACTCAACCAGTCAGTTCCAATCAAACTTATATCAGTTATACTCCTTGTTATACAAATGATTACTCTAAAATTTCTCATAGTCAATCTCCTCAACGTACTAGCAGTCAACCAATTAAGAAATATTCTAGTTCAGGAAGAGAGATAAGGCAACCACAACGTCTTATAGACACAGTCTTATAAGCATTGTTTCGTATTCATTGTCATGTACTTAGTTATAAGTAATTAATTAGTAAACTAAAATGTTGTAAACCATTGTTTGTTTACATTTAGAAACAATCGTCAAATTGACAACTTCAAATTATGTCAACTGTCCGAATCTTTTAAAACGTCAAATTGTCTCGTGTCAAAACACTAAAATGCGTTTTGTTATTTTTATATAAGAATCTAAAATATAAGTTATAATAAAGTTACTTAAAGGGAAGATGTCATAATATTATATTAGCTTGTAAGCCATAGCCTAGTTTAGTCTATGCTTAGACTATATCAATATTGTCTTGTCTATGTTCACTTCCTTCTTTCCTCACTTTGTAACATGGCCGACTGAAATACACGACACGTATTATTACGAGCTCCTGTCTTTTATTCCAAAAACCAACAAACAGTAGGGAATTTCTTCATGATAAGGAAATAAATCTGACTGCAGTTGATGTTATCTCCCGTGGACTCGAGTACTCTTAAATGTCTCTCAATCTCGTCCAATACTTTACGACAATCTTCTGTCTTCTCGGCTGTTTCCAATTTATTTAATGCCATGTGATGAGCATGTCTGATTTCAGTTTCTTTACCATATCTGGATTTCAAAGTTTCTACAACAATCTTATAATTTGCACTTGATGTGGGATACCCATCAATTAGTCTTGCAGCATCACCAGTTAAAGAACTCTTTAAGTATAGTAACTTATCAACATCACTAAGTCTTCTTCTGTTAATGTTATATGTAAACTGGTCCCAAAATTGAAACCAATTTAAGACATTGCCATCAAATTCCGGAAATTTTAAATCTGGTAATTTGCTATACCCAGGCCTTTCTTCTACCACTTCTTGGCGGTGAGGTATTAAATCCTTTATGTTTATTTTCGTTTCTAGTTCAATCATAGCTAATTCACCTTCCAATTGATATGTGGTAAAATCACTTATTTTATCATTATCCGGGTTATCACTCACTTTAAAATAATTGTTTAATTCCGACGTAAAAAGCGATAATAATGATTTAAGTTTAGCTAACTTATTTTAGCTTTATCAATATTTTGATCTAAATCATCCGATAATCTGTCATGACATTCAGAGGTTAATTTCTTTATTTCCTCAATGAATTTTGATAATCTTTGTAGAAAGATATTATCCATCCTCTTTATATTTATTTTCTTGGGTGGCATAAGTCTGTAAAAGGGTGTATATAACATTGATTAAAAGGAAAATTTCAAGAAATCTTAAATTAAAGAATCTTAAATAAGTCTTATATGTAAACTTATAACAAACCAGAAGAACAGTGAAACTGCCTCTCCCGAAGGCAAAAATTTGCTTAATATTAATTACTTAAACATACCTTTTTTGAAATTTTCCTAACGTTTGTGTTGTTTAATCATAATTTATTTCCAAATTTAATCCAATTTTCATTTGAAAAATTTTACTTTTTTATTGACAAGCAAATTGATAAGTGTCAAAATAATTTACATAGACAATTTGTATTTAAAAAGTTTTTATTCGATTCTTTCGTGTTAGAAACAAACTATTTTAAGAAAAATCGTTATTAATAATACAATTTTATCGTTGAAAGATTTCGTTTTACTTTTGATATTTTTACGCGTAAGATGACGTCAAAATATTAAAATAATTTTTAAATGTCAAATAAAAATGACGGTGGCGTATGTTTGAATGGCTGTTTATATCGAATTTTAGTAGGCCTTGAACCAGTGTACAAGGACCAGCATCTCCAACATGTCGGGAAAGAGTTGGGGGGTTTATGTACTTGATGTTTATAGTTCTCAGATTGCCCGGTAGTCAGCTTATTCAAACATCTGCCATTCATCACAGATCGAGGTACACGACACGTAGATAACCGAAGACATACAGCATAAATTCACCATCTGAAATGAAAGTATCCGTTGATTCCAATTGAATGGAATCACCTGTGTCTTCCTTGCATTTGCATGGAAATCGTATGCAGAGAAGTAATTTAGATGAGGTACATTCCATGGCGTAGGTTGTTAATCGGTCATACACCAGCTATTCTGGTCATATGCCGGTCCTACTATACAATGTGCATCTCATTGCTTGTCGCAACCTAAGGGAATTATGCCAACATATATTCTATGGTATGCTCTGAACCATAGAACGACAGAATATACCAAGCTCTACGCCATAGGAGAGCAGTGATGCACGCTTCACACTATTAGAAGCAACCCACCGCTTTTCTGGACTATTTCACCAGCGGTCCTTGACTGGCATGGGGTTATAAATACATACTTTCACACAATCTCTGGCCACGAGAGAGGTGAAAGTCACTTACACACAAATCATAATAGGTTCAGATTTAAACTAGTATTAATACAAGTGAGACTCAGCTTTTTCTCGATCAGCCGTTAACAACGGCACGTAACAGCAGCACCTCAGGACCGTAGCCGCTCATACGGTATCAACTACTCCGTGGAATCAAGCTTCTTAACACACGTGCAACTATTGTACTTATTAGCTTGTGCTAATACTAAACGGTTATATACGTAGCACTAGATACGAACTTTTCGTATTAGAGAATTCCTGAATTGTAAGATATTTAGTAATATTCCCATGCGAGACTGACATTTCCCACATTACATTAGGAAACGGGACAAGATTTGAATTTACATTAAGAATAAAGAATTTATTTGTGGTCAAAGATCTTACCAAAGAGTCTTCAACATTGAGTTTATATCTCGCGTTGGGAAAATACGCGACAAGGGTGCTGGCGTTTATAGGCGTCATGTAATGACTTATATGACTAAATGTATAATTTTCATTTCATAGTAAAATTTCCTGTCAATAAATGGATGGAAGCTGGCGCTCGTAGTTTACATTCACCCACATTAAAAAAAGGTTTGTAGTTGCCTAGTAAAAGAGTGCTGGCGTTTATAGGCGTCATTTAATGACCTATGTGACAAAATGTATCATTTTCATTTCAGTTTCAAAATTGCTAGAAAAAAAATTATGGAAGCTGGCGCTTACGGCTGAATATGGAGAAGGCGTTCACCTAGACAGGCATCTATATCCCGCAGCAAGACTAACGATAGGAATAGCAACTCGTGGAAATTACCAACAGTTATTACAATAGGTACTGTTGAGGCAACAAATACTCGAGCAAACAAAGTCTCACCTTGGAGCGGAGCCAGCAGGCTTCCGAACCGGTCCATACATCACACGACGGACTGCAGGCTGGACACCTAGCCTACGAGCATCTACCAAGACACACAAGTTCTCACAACCTTTTGTACCTTTAATTATTTTAATGTAATATTTTCAACCGTTGGGGAGTCTAAATCAATTATCATGAACCCAACAGGTACTTTAAAAGTTATGTAGGTAGTCTACCTTTAGATATATGGTAATAAAAGAGAAGTGTTATTAATTAAAAATATTTTGTTTAATTGTCTTTTACCTCAAGATAAAATTTTATCGATAATAGTACCTATGAGATGATGGAATGCAGCACATCCCTAGTTATTTTTCTCCTATGTTGGCTGCATTGACGACCTGCCATTTTTAATTTTCGAGGTTAGGTTGGTATTAGTTATTCGATCAAACTTCATTTTTTGTTCAGAGATTTTTTGTTCAGAGTCCCGTCTCTTAAACGTAGTGATTATATACTCTTTATCTACTCTGTAAACTACGTTTTTATTATTTCTGGCATGAACTAGGGCCTTTGTGCCATCCGTTGTCAAAAGCAAAAATGTCCATGTCCAGGGGAACAGATATTGTCATCATCAGTACATAGTAGTCCTAAAGCCCCCCATATACCGTACAAGCGATTGAAAACCAAATCGCAAATTCAAATCAAAAAATCAAATCGTTTCTGAGATTAGCGTGTTCAAACATTCAGACAAACAGACAAAAGTTCTAAAAACCATTGTTTTGGGTTTTATTGCGTTCATAAAGCCCCCTACACCAGTTTCTCTATTATATCTTCTATTATATTCTCTATTATACCATACAAATTCATCTTAAGATACGAAAATATGAAATATTATTTATTATCTACGTCGTGCGTCCATTGGATTGTATGGCGAGCGATATTGTAGTTAAAATATAGTATCTTAGCTGTGTGCAGCGCCCCTTAGTGAACTCCACTGCGGGTGACGTAACCTGTTCTGAAGAGCTCTTCAATCTGATCCCACCCTCTTCCTTCCGATCCCGAACAACGCGTGCCGGGCAGACATGCCACTCCCACACAGTGGATAGCCCTGCCTGTGCACGTGTTCCCCCCCGGATATAATCCTGGGTTCTTTACGCGGAGCGTGAAGAGGCACATCAGTAGGTCGTCAAGTTGACGGCCACTCTCTATAGTATTGTGTGCTGTGAGGGTGGTCCACAATTGCTAGACGTCGTCATCACGACTTACCACCAGGCGGGCGGCGTCAATTTGACGAACCCAATATACAAAAAAAACCTACGACAAACTTATTATTTGCGGTTGGTACAGTAATCGGGTCTAGGGATTGAACCGCAAAATTAAATTTGTTTTTTATTGTATATACTTTTCCGGGATAAAAAGTACCCATTGTGGTGCCCAGGATATTAAAAAATAATTATACCAAGTTTCATCGTAATCGAACCGGTAGTTTATGCGTGATGCCTGAACAGACAGACAGACAAAAATTTCTCATTTTTGAGTTCGGTGTCGGTCTAGTAACACCTGCCATTTATTTTTTTGATATTTTCAATGTACAGAATTTTCACTTCTACAGATTTATTATAAGTATAGATGAATAAATTAAGGAACAAAAATCGAATCGTTGATCGCAAGAGCCAATACACTATCGATTCATCGTTACGATATTAATGATTGCATGGGTTTTTGTTGCGATCTCCGATGTCGTCTGCGATCAAGTAAATCGTTAACGCTCGTAACATACATTACAGATCCGTCGTTTCGATCGGTCTAAAGCGAAGGATCGTAACGATGAATCGTCCCGTATATGGGGGGCTTAAATTATACTGGTATAGCATACTGGTATAACATACTAAACAAGGAGTAGGTAGTACATTAGGTAATAATAATAAAAAAATTGTATTGTTGGGAGACCCGCCCGTCAGGAACGAAGTTCTTTACGCAACTGCAAGCAATCTACGAAAAGTTACCCAAACCCAGGTTAGTTTGGGCTACTTTTCTTTTTACTAACGACGCTGACACTAAATTTTAAAAAAAGAACAAAGAAAAGCGGACCATATTTTGACTTCTGTGGACAACCGGTTGGGAACCACTGGAGCGTAACGTGACGATTTCTACTAAATGGCACTACCCATAAGCCGCGTTAGAGAACTTCATTCCAATAAATAAATATTTGTGGACATTTTCACACAACGTCATGTACAAAGCAGTGGCGGATTTACCAGCAGGCTGAGAAGCCTCGAGCCTAGGCCGGCAGATTTGGGGATCGATTTTTATTTTTTGCTACCACATAGAAAACAAAAAGATTTCTGCATGACGGTTTTCTGTTTTCTGATGTTTTACAGATAGAAGTCTGCAACAAATTTTGCCGATGACTTTCTCCTCTCACTTGTCATTATCATGGTACGTTCCGTGAATCCGTTTAGAAATATTCCATATTCTAGAGTAAAACAGCAAGTTCGCCGCCCCAACCAGTAATCGGCCTCTGCGCCCTCTGCCCGCACTTTGAATGAGCGGAAAGAGTGAAATTATAGCAAATGTATTTGTCTCTTCCCACTATCAACCCACACATGCCAGTCCTACTATTGGTTGTAGGCTGCGAACTGCAATATTAAACGCTTTAGCTCTTATGTGCATAGAGTCAGAATTGATGAACAAGATTACTTACTTAATACGACGATATCATCGATGATTTTGCCAACAAAAAATCGCGCAAAAAGGTATTGTAACGAACTTTTATAAATTGACTGTTACCTAATTATTTTTAACTGTTTGTAAACGCAATAAAGATTATTTATTCTGTTTATTCACGTGTAAGTAACATCATAGAGATATTATAAGAGTGGAGATGGTGTAAGTAATACAATTTCCCTATGAAACAAAGTGTGACTCTTCGCGGGTGTGAAGGTGTGGTGAGGAGGGGTATTAGGAACCTTAGTCCCGCCCACTTCTTTATTTTCCATCTTGCGGTCAATAGCAAAACTACTTACTTCATTATAATGTCAGTTTACTACGTAGTTTTAACTATCTCACACTCGTAACAGGGTCGTACTCAGATTTTTGGTACAAAGGATTTTTATATTTTTTGAATTGCAAATATACCTATCTCAAACTGAACTGTCGAAATTTGCCTTAGGGGTTATATCCGCTCTACGTCTAACTATAGTATAACGGCGCCCTATATGGGGTTCCCGTATGGGGGCGGGTAGATTGACGGCCAACAACGTGTCTATTTTAAATAGACCGTTGATAACCTTGGCTTCATTAAGTATCTGTTTCGCATCCATCGTGAGGTCACACCCCGGTGTCAACACTGCGAGGTTTCCGACGACGACACCGCACTCCACACGTTGGTGGAGTGCTTAGCGTGGGCTAGTCAGCGCCAGGACCTCGTAGTGGGTCGGGCGTAGATACCCTCTCGCTAGAGACCATGTTTCAAGCCATGGTCTACAGCGAGAGTAGGTGGGCCGCGGAATAAAAAAAAATAAAAAAAGGCGGCAAAAACTTTACAGCCTATACCTTGAAAATTTGTAAATTCGCCACTGGTACAAAGCTACTTCGGAGAGTCATCTATAAAATTCGTTTCATTTCCTTTGAATATTGTCTAGTATAGTGGATACTTGGATAGATGCCTCTGGTTTCTAATGAGGATTCATCAGTTTTGTCTGTGTATAAATAAAGTGGTTCTATCTAAGTCTAAGGGACCCAAGTCAGACAGAACCACAAGTAATGCACCTGAATAAGGCTCTGGCAAACTTAAAAGTACCCTAGAGGCAATACTTTCCTTGGCCATTAAAGATAAAGATTGGCGCACTCCCAAGTAGCGGCGGCGGCGGGGGGTATATGCCGTAAAATAACTATGTACAGTAAGCTTCAGAGAAAAGAACCCCCCTTGATAATGACATTAAAGTTTTTTGAATCATTGTGTATATGGCATGTTGGTCTAGTGGTTATGACCGATGCTTTGTGGACACGGCAACCGGGGTTCAAATCCTCGGACACAAGTTCTTTTTTTATTCATATAATTATATTTTTATTTTCTTAAGCACTTTTTGTTAATTAATATTTAAGGAATCAAATTTTATAGTAGGTATGAGGTTTGTAAGAAAAGATAGGCTTATTGCATAAACAATATTAATTTATTTCTCGAATTACATTTCTAGGTTTTTTTTCTTTCGTCTTTCCATTCCTGGTTGAGTATACAGTTTTTCTATCTGAGTTATATTGGGGTTACTTATTTTTAAATTTTACCTGACCTAAATTTATTGACAAAATACAATACCCTAAGTGAAGTATAAAATGTTTACTTAATATTAGATAATTCTAGAAACATAACTACAATATTTATTTACTTATTTATTTAAAGTTGCATACATTAATTTTTTACACTCTGTATAATCTTTGAATATAAAAGAATGGTTGAAAAATGAAATGTTATTTTTGTTCCTGTGAATCACAAAGAAAGAACCAACATGCTAAACTATAACAGTATAGCAATATACATCTTCCTCTTTGATCACATTTTCTGATAAGTAGGTAACCCTTTTAACACAACATTAGAAAAATATGTGAGGTCAGATGGTGCATCGTTAACACATTAGAAGGTTACTAAACTTGTAAACAAAAACTTGTAATGGGATTAGGTATTAATAATATAATATTATTATTATGAATGTTAGGACACTTTATACACAGCGTCATCTAGCCTAAAATAAGCACCTTAATGTGATATGGATACTAGACAACGGATATAATACTTATTTTAAATATTTTTTTTAGATTAATTACACCCAGACACATAACAAATAATCGTGTTCAGCACACAAAGATTTGTCCTGGGTAAGAATCGATAAACTGCATTAATAACGGAGAGGATGGCCCTCACTGTCTATCACTTCTTGCATACGACTTTTCATCCCCGACACCATATTAAAACATGCGGCACTATTTCGCATTAGTTCCCAAGTTCTGTTTACCTCTTCATCCAATTTTTTATTTTGACTTTATTTCACTTAAGTCCAGTTTAAAACCATCTGACCCCATAAGTTTTCTATAGGGTTAAGATCCGGGCTTTTAGCCGGCCACTCAAACACTGTTATATCTTCTTGTGCATTTAGCCAGTCTTGCACAGTTCGGGACCGATGCACTGAAGAGTTATCCTGAACCAGGTAAATTTGTCCTTCTGGATATGCGACCCGCACTGAAGGCAGCATTACGTCATTCAACACTTCAAGGTATCGCTCACTGTTCATGCGGCCACCTATTTCCACTAGCTCGCCTGGGCCCATTGAAGACATCCATCCCCAGTAACCTAAAATAATAAACCTTTTCATATCTGTTGCAATATGTAAATCAATGTCAGCAGCAATAATAATTAGAAATCAATACATATAATAAAATTGTAACTGTACGCTGTCTGTACAAGGAAGATATATATGAGAAATTGATGCAGGGGGCTTTATGAACGCAATAGAACCCCAAAATAAGGTTTTTAGAATTTTTGTCTGTTTGTCTGTGTGTCTGTTTGTCTGAATGTTTGAACGAGCTAATCTCAGAAACGGCTTAACTGATTTGAATGCGGTTTTTACTAATGCGTTGCGGTACATTCAACTTAACATTTAGTGTTTGTTTTATTTCAAAAGGTTGATAAATAAAAAAGTTATGTCGATCTAAAGAATCATGCATAAGCCCAAGTTAAGCAACCCCAGTCGCGGTTCTAACTAGGATGGGTGACCAATTGGCACAAAATATATCATGCGACAGACATGACAGGCAGACATACATTACGCCTATATTCCCGAAGGGGTAGGCAGAGGTGCTTTACACATCAACACTGTGCCAGTACTTTTGTTGGTCCCACGTAATAGAGGGCAAGCGGATTGCTGATAGGGCTTTAGAAGATCCATAACTACTATATAATTTAAATCAAAATTACCGCAGTCAGGACAGGTGTTACATACCACTAATATATCTTGAGTCTGAGTAGCTCAGTAATAAATAACTCTGTTTGCAGATTTGATTTTACTATTTGCTGTTTTATAACACGTGTGTATACATAATACATATACATACTTATAAAAATATAAAAAAAGGGGAAATGCGTGTCAGAAAGCACAAAAGGTTCCGTGCCAAAGGGGCAAAAATAATCTGTTTTTTAGTATTTGTCACCTTTAAAGTCAGTCTCCGTAATATTATTTACTATACTAAATTAAATAAAGAGAGAGTTGAAATAATAGTGGTATGGAAGGTTGCTGCCTGTAACTGTATAAGTATTATTGCATACGATAGTAAGTGAGAATGCCTCGAAGAAAATCGAACCTCAGCCAATGCAGCAGAAATGATAAAAGGTTAAGATTATTTCGATCTCAGGAATCTGAAGAGGATCATGAAGCAAGACTTACTGCATCTCAGGAACGACAGGTTTAGGTTACGTGCTTCAGAAACGTCACTTCAGCGAGAATCACGACTGAGTTCACAGCGTTCTCAATTGATGGCCTATCGAAATCGAGAGAGCAGTGAACAGCGTGAGGAATGTTTATCCGCCGACCGTGAGGCTCACACCCTGTCACGTGAATCTGAGACCTTCACCGACAGGGAAAATAGCTTGAGGTCTCAAAGAGTGCTGTTGGCACGAAGTCGGTCTCAGGAAACCAATGAACAACGCGAAGCACGTTTGACTGCTAATCGCGAGGCGCATGCTATGTCGCGTGAATCTGAGACCTTCACCGACAGGGAGTCTCGCTTGAGTTCAAAAAGAGTACTGTCGGAAATAACTCGGTCTCAACAAACCAGTGATCAACGCATTCAAATCAGTTAAGCCGTTGCTTAGATTAGCGAGTTCAAACATTCAGACAAAATAAAAATCCTTTGGAAAAAATTCTAAATGGGACAGCAAATTACAATGATTGTTAAATATAATTACTATTATTACACACTATTAGATACCCCAATGTTTGTTGTGATACAGACGCTGGCTGTGTCCAAACACCGTTAATTAATACATACCTATAATAATATTGTAAGTGGTCGACGTCTGTACATCGAAGATATAATAGAGAAACTGTTGTAAGGGGGTTTTATAAACGCAATAGAACCCAAAACAATGGTTTTTAGAATTTTTGTCTGTTTGTCTGTTTATCTGTTTGTCTGAATGTTTGAACACGCTAATCTCAGAAACGGCTTAACCGATTTGAATGCGGTTTTCAGTAATTCGTTGTGGTTTACTCAATTTAACATTTTGTTTTATTTAAATCGGTTCATAAATAAAAAAGGTTATGTCGATCTAAAGTAACACGCAGGCAGGCTGCGGGCAAAAGCATACATAATAAATCAGTAACTGGTGATCAAGAAAACTATAACACGCAGGTGGAGCTGCAGGCAACAGCTAGTATATTATATATATATATATATATATATGTATATATATATGCCCGCTCTGCTGGATCTACTGCTGACGAGTCGCCCAGCCCAGTACAGTGTTTCGGTATGAGCCCCACTGGGTAGTTCCGACCACTGTGTTGTTCACGCTGGCATGAAGGTGTCACCTCCTGCACGTCCTGTACAAACGTCACGACGACTATGGCACTACTCGTCAGCGGATTGGGACGGTCTACGCGATTATTATGCGTCCGTCCCCTGGAGCCAGCGCTGCTTTGTAGGAAAGGCTCCTTCGGATAGTGCTTCTGCTATTGCTGGCGAGATCAGTTTAGGGATGGATTATTACATCCCTTTCACTGATGTCACCAGTATCCGCAGAGCCCGTCCCTGGTTCGGGCGAGATTGTGCCAAAGCTGTTCGACAAAAACAGTCGGCATATCGCGCCTGGATCAGGGCCCGGGCTGTGCGCGACCCAAACGTGGGCCACCTCAAAGCAGCGTACAACCGGGCCACAAAGTCGAGTAAGAGGGCCTTTAAGAGAGCGGATGCCCAGCGCGTCGCGCGGCTTGGTCAGGAGCTCACTTCCCATCCCACGGGCAGCCGTGGATTCTGGCAACTGGCCAAAGCCGTGCAATCTAACTTTTGTCAGCCCTCGCTGCCACCGCTGCGTTACCCAGATGGAACACTGGCTCACAAAGCCCAAGAGAAAGCGGATATGCTCGCAGACCTCTTTGCGGCTAATTCCCGGGTCGACGACCGTGGCCTGCAGCCCCCCGCCATCGCCAACTGTGGCCACACAATGCCTGATATTGTTATCAGGCAATGTGATGTACGGGCAGTGCTGCGGTCACTCGACACGCGGAAAGCCAGTGGCCCTGACGGCATTCCGGCGGTGGTGCTACGAAAATGTGCAGCTGAGTTGTCTCCAGTATTAACGCGTCTGTACCGCCTGTCATACTCTTCAGGGCTCGTGCCGGAGGTCTGGAAGGAGGCGAACGTACAACCGATCCCCAAGAAAGGGGATCGGTCCGATCCAGGCAACTATCGACCCATAGCTGTCACCTCAGTCATTTGCAAGGTGCTTGAGCTCCTTATAAATAAGCAGCTCATGCAATTCCTAGAGGATCACTCATTAATCAATGATCGACAATACGGCTTCAGGCCAAAGCGATCAACGGGTGATCTTCTGGCATTCGTAACGCATGTCTGGGGTGGGGCTATGGAAAGGCACGGCGAGTCCTTGGCTATTAGCCTGGACATCGCCAAAGCCTTCGATAGGGTCTGGCATGCTTCGCTCCTTTCCAAGCTTCCGGCATATGGTCTACCTCCTCAACTGTGCAGCTGGATTGCCAGCTTTTTAAACGAGCGCCGAGTGCGGGTCCTCTGCGATGGCCAGGCTTCTCGCTTCTTGCAAGTGAATGCCGGGGTACCGCAGGGGTCCGTACTATCACCAACTCTCTTTCTTCTGCATATCAATGATATGCTATCCCTCGGGAACATTCATTGCTATGCAGATGACAGCACACTGCACGGGAGTTACTCGGTTCGTCCGACGGCGGGGCGATCTGAGATTGAGGAGGAGAGACGACGACTCGTGGCTGATCTCGACCGTAACCTCGACAATATCTCTCAATGGGGTACCGAGAACCTGGTCGAGTTCAATGCCCGCAAAACACAGGCGTGTGCATTTACTGCGAAGAAATCCCCTTTCCTTCCCCTACCCTCTCTTCAGAATGCATTATTACCAATGAAGGACAACCTTGATATCCTTGGCATAGACGTTCGTCGAGAGCTCAATAATAAAAACTACATCGAAAGATGTATAGGGCTAGCTTCGCGGAAACTAGGAATACTGAATAAGGTAAAGAGATTCTTTACACCGGACCAGAGGTGTCTGCTGTACAAGACGCAGATTAGACCCTGCGTCGAATACTGCTCTCACCTCTGGGACGGCTCCGCGAAGTATCTGCTGGACGCTCTCGACGCTATGCAGCGACGGGCTATCCGTATTATAGGTTGTCCGGAGGTAACGGGAAGCCTTGAGCCGCTAGCTCAGCGCCGAACAATAGCTTCCTTGGCCGCATTCTACCGTATTTACCACGGCGAGTGTTCTGAAGAGCTCTTCAATCTGATCCCACCCTCTTCCTTCCGATCCCGAACGACTCGTGCCGGGCAGAGATGCCACCCCCACACAGTGGATAGCATGTCCGCGAGAACCGAACGTTTTAAACGTTCGTTTCTCTGCCGAACGATAGTGGCCTGGAACGCCCTGCCTGTGCACGTGTTTCCTCCCACATATAATCCTGGGTTCTTTAAGCGGAGCGTGAAGAGGCACATCAGTAGGTCGTCAAGTTGAGGGCCACTCTCAATAGTAATGTGTGCTGTGAGAGTGGCCCACAATCGCTAGACGTCGTCACGACTTACCACCAGGCGGGCGGCGTCAATTTGGCGAACCAAATATAAAAAAAAAAAAATAATAATAATAATAATAAATAAAAGAAATTCCAAAAAACTAACTTGTAAATGAAAATGTAAAATGATTAAGCAATAAATAGGTATATAATATATTTTTATCGTAACTCTTACCGTTATGCCCATATCTCGTGCTATTTTCTTTATGCTTTGTTCTTGCTCCCAGATAACAATAATTTTAGCTTTCAAAAATGTTGTTAATCGAACCATACTTTCAATTTACTCAAAAAACTGATCAAAAACTTAATAAATTGAATAATATTACGAGGAGGATTAACACCAATGCAAATTACCACGAATTATAAAGTTACCTTCAATCACAGTTTAGTAAATAAGGCAAAGAAGTATTCTAATTGCAACCTTAGCGCGCTGTCACAGATATTATAATACTATAGCCGCAGCTCATACAGCAGATAAGTTTTTGAAGTAAAACATGACGGAACCTCGATGCCGTCCACCATCACCTTGAGACGGCACGGCCCGCTGTGATGTTCCTCACGGAGACACAAATACGCCACCCTGACGACACGTCTTACCTGTGTTACCCCGGCTATGTCATCGAGGAACAATTTCGAAACAAAGCCGGAGTGTGCGTGTTCGTAAGGGCGGATGTTTGCTGCCGCCGGTTGCGCTGCCTAGAGAACCCCTCCAATTCTGTCCTTTGGCTGCACGTAGACCATGGCTCTATGAGCTAGATCTATGTGTGCGTCTACCGTTCCCACACAGGGGATTCTGAGACAACAAAGCTCTTCCAGTACCTCAAGCGAGACGGCTGATGAAGGGCAGGTGCGGTTCCCGAACGCTGACCTAGTATTTCTGGGGGACTTCAATGGCCATCACATTGAATGGCTGGGGTCCCTCAAGACTGATCATGCGGGTAGGGCCGCCCATGCGTTCGCTCTCTCCCACGGTCTGACCCAGATGGTATGCGGGATCACCCGGATACCAGACAGGTCAGATCACGCGCCCGCTCTGCTGGATTTACTGCTGACGAGTCGCCCAGCCCAGTACAGTGTTTCGGTAGGAGCCCCATTGGGTAGTTCCGACCACTGTGTTGTTCACGCTGGCATGAAGGTATCACCTCCTGCACGTGCTGTACAAATGTCACGACGACTATAGCACTACTCGTCAGCGGATTGGGACGGTCTACGCGATTACTATGCGTCCGTCCCCTGGAGCCAGCGCTGCTTTGTAGGAAAGGCTCCCTCGGATAGCGCTTCTGCGATTGCTGGCGAGATCAGTTTAGGGATGGAATATTACATCCCTTTCAGTGATGTCGCCAGTATCCGCAGAGCCCGTCCCTGGTTCGGGCGAGATTGTGCCAAAGCTGTTCGACAAAATACAGTCGGCATATCGCGCCTGGATCAGGGCCCGGGCTGTGCGCGACCCAAACGTGGGCCACCTCAAAGCAGCGTACAACCGGGTCACAAAATCCAGCAAGAGGGCCTTTAAGAGAGCGGATGCCCAGCGCATCGCGCGGCTTGGTCAGGAGCTCACTTCCCATCCCACGGGCAGCCGTGGATACTGGCAACTGGCCAAAGCCGTGCAATCTAACTTCTGTCAGCCCTCGCTGCCACCGCTGCGTTACCCAGATGGAACACTGGCTCACAAAGCCCAAGAGAAAGCGGATATGCTCACAGACCTCTTTGCGGCTAATTCCCGGGTCGACGACCGTGGCCTGCAGCCCCCCGCCATCGCCAACTGTGGCTACACTATGCATGACATTGTACTCAGGCAATGCGATGTACGGGCAGTGCTGCGATCAATCGACACGCGGAAAGCCAGTGGCCCTGACGGCATTCCGGCGGTGGTACTACGGAAATGCGCAGCTGAGTTGTCTCCTGTACTAACTCGTCTGTACCGCCTGTCTTACTCCACAGGAATCGTGCCGGAGGTCTGGAAAGAAGCGAACGTACAACTGATCCCCAAGAAAGGGGATCGGTCTGATCCGGGCAACTATCGACCCATAGCTGTCACCTCAGTGATCTGCAAGGTGTTTGAGCTCCTCATCAACAAGCAGCTCATGCGATACCTCGAAGATCACTCGCTACTAAATGATCGGCAATACGGCTTCAGGCCAAAACGATCAACGGGTGATCTTCTGGAATTCGTAACGCATGTCTGGGGTGAGGCTATGGAAAGGCACGGCGAGTCCTTGGCGATTAGCCTGGACATCGCCAAAGCCTTCGATAGAGTCTGGCATGCTTCGCTCCTTTCCAAGCTTCCGGCATATGGTCTACCTCCTCAACTGTGCACCTGGATGGCCAGCTTTCTGAACGAGCTCAATAATAAAAACCACATCGAAAGATGTATAGCTTCGCGGAAACTAGGAATACTGAATAAGGTAAAGAGATTCTTTACACCGGACCAGAGGTGTCTGCTGTACAAGACGCAGATTAGACCCTGCGTCGAATACTGCTCTCACCTCTGGGACGGCTCCGCGAAGTATCTGCTGGACGCTCTCGACGCTATGCAGCGACGGGCTATCCGTATTATAGGTTGTCCGGGGGTAACGGGAAGCCTTGAGCCGCTAGCTCAGCGCCGAACAATAGCTTCCTTGGCCGCATTCTACCGTATTTACCACGACGAGTGTTCTGAAGAGCTCTTCAATCTTATCCCACCCTCTTCCTTCCGATCCCGAACAACGCGTGCCGGGCAGAGATGCCACTCCCACACAGTGGATAGAATGTTCGCGAGAACCGAGCGTTTTTCTGCCGAACGATAGTGGCCTGGAACGCCCTGCCTGTGCACATGTTTCCTCCCACATATAATCCTAGGTTCTTTAAGCGGAGCGTGAAGAGGCACATCAGTAGGTCGTCAAGTTGAGGGCCACTCTCTATAGTATTGTATGCTGTGAGAGTGGCCCACAATCGCTAGACGTCGTCACGACTTATCACCAGGCGGGCGGCGTCAATTTGGCGAACCCAATATAAAAAAAAAGTAGGTAGTGCAACAAGCTGTATCAAGCGTAATCTATTGAACTAAACGAGAAATCTAACTAATTTCAACCTTATCTTTTAGTCTATTGAGCAGTTATTATTATCACATATGGTGGAAGTTGAAATTTAAACCTTAAGGTCTAGAAAATTACACCGAAATCAACTTTGTTCGATAAAAGGAGTAATGCTATTCATATTTTCGCCATTGAACCGATAGCCTAGTGGTATAAGGCACGGCCTAGGTGACCGGCTGGCGCTGGAGATGCGAGTTCGTATCCTCAAACAGCACATAAATTAATGTGGTATTTTTTGTTGAGTAAATTGTATCTTGGTATACAATTGAGCCGAAAGACGAAAAATATCAAAAAATTACAAATTAATATGAGCATGCCAAAAAAAAGGCAGATGAAGCTGCTCGCTCGTTCGCAGCTCAGCGAACGATCGCATCACGTGACGTCATTCGTGAGTCATGTGACGCGGCGATATTCAGTATATTAAGTAAACATTTTATACTTCACTTAGGGTTTAGTATTTTGTCAATAAATTTAGGTCAGGTAAAATTTAAAAATAAGTAACCCCAATTTAACTCAGATAGAAAAACTGTATACTCAACCAGGAATGGAAAGAGGAAAAAAAAAACCTGGAAAAGTAATTCGAGAATTAAATTAATATTGTTTATGCAATAAGCCTATCTTTTCTTACAAACCTCATACCTACTATAAAATTTGATTCCTTAAATATTAATTAACAAAAAGTGCTAAGAAAATAAAAAAATCATTATAATGAATAAAAAAAGAACTTGTGTCCGAGGATTATTGCTCTGAGCTTGGGCCTCTTGGATAACTCTAGTGGCGCCGCGCTGTGGCCGATTCGGGCAACTCTCGGACGTTAGATGTGTCTGAGTCTGTCAGTTTGTGAGTTGTATTTTATTTCCTTGTTTATTATCTATAATATATTATAGATTGTTATAGATGAAAAACGATGAAATAAAAAATAACTAAATGAATAAAATTAGTATTCAATATTTCATGCTTATTCTTATAAAATAGTCTTCACCAATGGTATATATTACTAACTAGCTGATCGTCGCAGCTCCGCCCGCGTGATGTAGTTTACTCGTTCCCGGTTCGTGGGAACACATTTCCGGGATAAAAAGTAGCCTATGTTACTCAGGGTTAATGAAGCTATCCAATGGTGAAAGAATTTTTGAAATGGGCACAGTAGTTTTTGAGTTTATTCATTACAAACATACAAAAATACAAATCTTTCCTCTTTATAATACATAGTAGTATAGATTTAACATTAATAATGCAAAAAAATGTTAATGTTGTTTTATACTGACATAAAAAATGCAGGTTACAGATAATCTAATTTCAATGACCAACACTTATTCCTTCATTATTTATATTTCTTTGATAAGGAAACATCTTCATTTTCCATTTCTGTTTTGCATGTATTAGTTGAAAAGTTGCTGAAAATAGATTTCTTCACATTATTCAACTATTAATTGATTTAATAATTAATATATACTATTATACTACTTTCACATCGTACGGTTGATTATTGACTCATCTGTGGTAATACTTTTCCACTGATGACTCGTTCTCCACTAGCTGCATCATGGATTTCCGACGACCTCCTAAACATGATGGCTTTGGAATAATTTATGCCCTATAATTTGTAATTACTTGATCATCGTGTTATTAGTAATACAATAATCCTACCAATAAAAATGTAGTAAAAATTACAATGAATTTGAAAGAATATCTCATATGTTTCGTGCATTACTTACCTTTCGACACAGATTTTTCGCGAAAGAATTCTGCATAAATATTCTGAAATCCACACTTGATTTATAGTTCGGCTCATAATATTACGAAAATAATTCCTTATTGGGTTAAACAAAACAATAATCAGAAATTTGCAGCGACTTGTATGCGAATAGCATCATCATAATATTTACTGTTGTGTGAAGAACGACCACGAGTTGCCGCCGCCCACTGACAGACGGCGTTGCCGTAGCTTCGGCACGATATCTTAGAGGCGTATAGAGAACTTGTAGCGAAGGTAGGCCATAATAGAATGTTGTTTCATAATAAAGTTTTAATTATCAATTTATTTCTAATAATCTATGTACAAGTACCTATCTAATTTATTTATTTTTTTTCATATATTTCAGATATTTCTTGGCATTAAAATTATCTTCAATGTCATCAGTTACTTTAACTTTCTTTTTGGGTTTGCGTTTTTCTAATCTAATTTTCTTCTCCTCTTCAGTCAGCTGTGATAAATCTAAGGGTAACTGAAAAATAAATATAGACGTAGTTACAGGCTAAGAAACAGACTTGTGCATGTGATTCAATCTAATGGTTAGGTATACTGTGCTTGAATACTACTGTTATAGAATGAGAGCAACGTCGTCTAAACCCACAGCTATTACCAGGCTCCTAGTGACAGTTTTCTCAATCCCAAATAGTTTCCTCATTCCGGCAATGGCCTATTGTTGTGCTAATTTTCATTTAAATCTCTTCAACATGACTTGAGTAATGTTGTAATGCAATGTACACTATAGGTACCTAACTATACTTACTATAAATTGGGAAAAGTAAAATTATGTACTAATTCCACAACACCTGTCCAAAAGACTTACTAAGGAACATACCTTAATAATTTTACGAGGTTCATGATATCTGATATTTATCGAAGCACCATCAGGCAAGATGATCGTGGTAGGATACATCCTGGGGTAAATATCCCTATGTATTTTAGTCACACTGGAGAGAGAATTGTTCAGATACCTTTTATTACAAACATGTATAATCGACGACTTTAAATTTAATAGCATTTTTGAAGTCATTTTGAACAAAATGTATGTTTATCATTCACAAATTGGAAAGTCGAAGTGCACGAAATGTAAATGTATATTTCCGATTTTAGGGAGATAACCTGTTTTATTTGTTTGACATTTATTTTGATAAACTGTCAGACTTTTTTTTTTTTTTTTTTTTTATATTTAGGTCGACAAATTGACGCCACTCGCCTGATGGTAAGCTGAGGCGACGTCTGGCAATTGAGGGCGACTCTCACAGTACACAGGAATACTATAGAGAGTGGCCCTCAACTTGACGACCCTGTAATGTGCCTCTTCACGCTTCGCTTAAAGAGCCCAGGGTTATATGTAGGAGGAAACACGTGCGCAGGCAGGGCGTTCCAAGCCACCATCGTTCGGCAGAGAAACGATCGTTTAAAACGCTCGGTTCTCGCGAAGACGGTTTCCACGGTATGAGGGTGACATCTCTGCCCGGCACGCGTTGTTCGGGATCGGAAGGGAGAGGGTGGGATCAGGTTGAAGAGCTCTTCAGAACACTCACCGTGGTAAATACGGTAGAACGCGGCCAAGGAAGCAATTGTTCGGCGCTGGGCTAGCGGCTCAAGGCTTCCCGTTACCTCCGGACAGTCTATAATGCGAACAGCGCGTCGCTGCATAGCGTCGAGTGCGTCCAGCAAATACTTCGCGGAGCCGTCCCAGAGGTGAGAGCAGTATTCAACGCAGGGTCTAATCTGGGTTTTGTACAGCAGACACCTCTGGTGCGGTGTAAAGAATCGCTTTACCTTGTTCAGTATTCCTAGTTTCCGCGAAGCTAGCCCAATACATCTCTCAATGTATTTTGTGTTATTGAGCTCTCGACGAACGTCTATGCCAAGGATGTCTAGATTGTCCTTCATTGGTAATATTGCATTCTGAAGAGTGGGTAGGGGAAGGAAAGGAGATTTCACAAAAAAAAACAGTTTGACTGTCAGTCAAACTGTTTTTTTTTCGCCTCTACTTAGGATATAGTCTTTTGCACATATACACATACATCCATATGGTCACACCTCCTTTCCATGGGGGTAGACAGAGACTATGGATTCTTTCGCTTCTTCCACTTTCATAACTATCTTCATGCACGCTCTACGGTTCTGGGTACTCTTGACCTGGCCTCTGGTCAAAACATCTCCGATTTGGTCGAAGTAAGTTCGCCTAGGTCGACCCTTACCTGCCTGTCTATTCACGGCCGCCTAATGTATCTGTTTCGTCAATCTTCTTTCATCCATCCTTTCTACATGCCCGAACCATCTAAGCATCCCTTTTTCTATCTTACTCACTATATCTTCTGACACACCACAACGTTCTCGTATCACGCTTTTCCTCACTCTAGCAATCAATGTCACCCCAGTCATACTTCTCAAACTTCTCATTTCCATTGTTTTTATTTTACTTTCATGCTTCTTCTACCAAACCCAACATTGTGACGTCTACTGGTGACGTCGCACCGCTTGGAGGGGGCGGTGCATGCGATGAAGTTTCCCCGCGCCTCAACGGTCGCCCCAGCGAACGTCGACCTTCTATATAAGCAAAGGACGCGGTGACTCGACCTCTTGTGCGACCCATATCTCATTCAGGTGATGTTTGCTGCTCTCTTGTTCAGCACACGCCCCGTGACTATGAGACCTGTACCCTATATCAATCTAAGTACCTAACATTGTGTAGAATCATATCATCCACGCCCCTCTGGCCGTGGCAGCATATCTCGTACCAGTTATCTCGAACATTATGTGTATAAAATCGTCCTAAGCGTTTTTATTCAAATTCAATCAGGAAAACTATCCTGGTATATAGGTAAGGAGCATATCTCCGTTACAACATTCACTTGCATACATAAGTGTAGGGACCAGCACTCCTCTATGAACAGCCTAGCCCTCCGGGAAATCTTCTGACTGTTAATAAAGTTATGCAGAGCCCCAATCAATTGATTTCCTGCCATATCTCTTCTTTCAATGTCATTGTCACATCTTCTATCCTTTGTAAACTTGGACCCTAAATACACAAACTCTTTCACTTGCTCCACTCTTTCTCCTTCAATAACAATCACACAGTTTGACATATTTTCGTCTCGTTCAAATACCATTACTTTCGTTCGTCTTACTTGCGTTCACTTTCATTTGCTTCCTTTTCAAAGACTCATTCATAATATCAACCATCACCTGCAACTCCTCCGCTGACGACGCAAGTATTACCTGGTCATCAGCATTTAAGAGGCACTTGATGGTCAATTCATCCATTCTTAAACCACACACACTCGCTTTCAGATCTTTCAGACAGTTATCCATGTATAGATAAAACAGCATTGGTGACACTACACAGCCCTGTCTGACGCTTCGTTCGATACCAAATCAGTCCGTGTAAGTCCCGTTTATGCGGACACAAGCACTGGAATCCTCATAAAGTGATTGCAGTGGTCGTATCAGATAGACACGTAGTGTTTATATTTATTTTATTATACGTTTTGTTATTTACTCGTATTAAGCTTGAAGGAAGTTTTGATAACTACCTACCTACTATATGTAGTAAGCACTGTTCCAATTCATCGGATAGATCTCGTCTGATGAATGTGAGCAGCGCTTATTACGATGATACAAATGAGACAATACAGTATAATAATAATTTATAAGCATAAGCGCGGGCGGCTGGGCTTGGCGGTAGGATACTGCAGCTAGCTAAAACCTTTTTGGTTATGACTTAAAGGTCTTTTAATCAAGCCACAAATAAAAAAAAATTTTATTCATTTCCTGTCACAACTGTCAAATTGGACAAACTTGTTTGATAGATTATTTTGTTTTGTTTGTTGTTGATAGTTGATGTTCGGTTTGATTGATCTCGCTTGGACGCTGTGTTGCAATCTGTTGCATGCATCGCACAAATCACCAAAAAAATTATACATACCACGCTCCATAATTTTAATGGATAATAAATGAATTAGTAATTGCATGTGTTTAAACGGCACATCGAAAACATCAGTATGGGTTGTACTCAAAGTGAGATCGCGCCTCAAAATGAAACTCCAAAAAAAGGGTGTACAGATGTGTTGTGGCTTATTATTTACATTTTATTTTGGATACTTATGGTAAGGATATTATTTAACTAGCACTCGATGGTTGCACATTTCTCATCACTTGTCATTCACAGTCAATCAGTGTTATTATTATTTTTATAGATTATCGTTGCGGCAATTTCATTTGTATACGGTAATCCTTTACGAGTAATAAATGGATTTGACTCGTTTGGAAACACATGTGGGGTAAAAACCAATCAGAAGTTGATGAACTTCCCCCTCGCTGGCATTCCTACGTTGGATAAAAAGTATTTATTCTTCATGGATGTTAAAGAACTACAGAGGTCTCTCAAAATCTGTGTTAAAGAATGCCCAAATAGAAGGATGGAAAAATTGGAGGACATAAATCAGTTTTATAAAGAGACTGGCTCCAATCTTTGCAGATATGACTTTAACTTAAATGGTACTGCAAGTACCTCTACTGTAAACCACTATCTCGGACCATGTCCTACTTTACCTGTATATGAAACATTTCCATTACTAAACAGATGCTTCCCTAGGGCTGCTCATGAACTCACCAAAAAGGTGTTCACAGATTTTTATGATTTACTGAATAGTTGGGATACTATTGAACAGATGCTCTCAGATCTGTATTCATCATGGAAGGAAATGATAATATGTGTCATTGCTGCATTTAGTAAGTATTATTTCCAACTGTCTAAATAAGTATTTAATTTTTTTTTATTTTTTTTTTATAAATATATATTGGGTTCGCCAAATTGACGCCGCCCGCCTGGTGGTAAGTCGTGACGACGTCTAGCGATTGTGGGCCACTCTCACAGCGTACAATACATAGAGAGTGGCCCTCAACTTGACGATTGTGACCTGATGTGCTGTCACGCTCCGCTTAAAGAACCCAGGGTTATATGTGGGAGGAAACACTAGCACAGGCAGGGCGTTCCAGGCCACTATCGTTCGGTTCTCGCGAACATGCTATCCACTGTGTGGGAGTGGCATCTCTGCCCGGAACGCGTTGTTCGGGATCGGAAGGAAGAGGGTGGGATCAGATTGAAGAGCTCTTCAGAACACTCGCCGTGGTAAATACGGTAGAATGCGAACAAGGAAGCTATTGTTCGGTGCTGAGCTAGCTGCTCAATGCTTCCTGTTACCTCTGGACAATCTATAATACGGATAGCCCGTCACTGCATAGCGTCGAAAGCGTCCAGCAAATACTTCGCGGACTTACTTACTTTTTTGACTAACCATTCACCTCAATGCCATTTTCTGTGAATATATATATACATTTATTGTAATTTTAACCCTAATCTCGGGGGCAGTATTTAGGTTGTCCATCTAGATTTTAACATGTCTGTAAATGTAATAAGCTCAACACTCATATTATTCTAGTTCTTTTTTATAATCTCGTTGGCCATAGTAAGATTATCATGTATTCAGAGAAAAGTGGACACGTGAGCGGAGCCGCAGGCGTCGACTACATGTATATACATAGAACTCCCGCTAATGTGCTTTAAATGACGCGGACGTAGGTACCTACTGCGATAACGCACTGGTCGCAGTCACGCGTTTATACTGTGATACAGAAATTTCTGGACTCCTCACAATCAGTAAAGCTACACACGCGTAAAGGCGAGACTGGAAAGTGGTTTACTCGAGTCGATAGGTACGA